>JAODUO010000470.1:165000-434599 GCA_025642075.2 Ridgeia piscesae
GGTATTTCTGATATTGTGTGGAATTTATAAAGTAAGAATTTTTTTATTTTGGGAATATAGAAATATGTTATTTTCTTGATTTAATCTTGTGCATTAACAACTGCTCGACACAAAATATCATTGTAAATTTCAATTTAATATACATCGCTATTGTTGAGCCAGTGGTTACACTGAAATCACCCCGGGGCATCGACCCTAGACAGCCAATCAGAAACATTTGTAAAGATTATGACAGTTTGGCTCACTTTGATATTTAAAATCATCAACATGTAGGCTAATAGCATGTTTAATTTCTAGTTACAAGGTTGTATAAAACAGACCGGTACAAAATAGGCATTTGCTAAATTTATATTTTAAATTAGCAGGTAAAAAATTGAACAATTTAATTAGCTGAACCATACTCACAGTTGATTTAAAACACCTTACAGTCCACGATGTCCAGCCAGTGTTGATCTACACTAGACCCTTGCTATCATAGTCACTTTCAGGGCTGTGCCAACATGATCTTAATAGACAGGTGATCATATTGCCAAGACTAATTTTCTATATGTTTCTGTTACAGGACTCTTCCATGGTGCCCTTAATTGAGAGGTGGCGGTATTACCCAGGTGGCTGAAGGATTCAACTACATATCGAGACCACCACCAGTAAAGAGAAAGTGATAATAAAACCACAAATATGCAAGTTTTTGCTCAAGTCACATGGGCTGGGGGGGGTCACTGCAGACAACTGCAGTTGTAGATGTGAGACACCCATACAGTGTCTGGGGGGGGGGTCACTGCAAACAAGACAGTTCTAGGTGTGGTGCTCACATGAGGGAAGGGAAGGTCACTACAAACTAACACAGTTCTACTGAGTGTTGCCGTTGGGGGGGGGGGTAGAGGGGGTCATTGCAAACAATTAAAGTCCTAGGAGTGGCCTACTGGGTAACACAGTTATAGATATTCCAGTCTGTCGTAAGTGGCGATAAAGTGCCGGCTCCTTACAGCTGCTGGATAACTGAAACTATTCCGTTGTGATACACTGTACACTGTGATACACACGGGGGCGTCACTGCAAATTACACTGATACACTCGGGGGGGGGCACTGCAAACTACACTGATACACACAGGAAGTCACTGCAAACTACACTGGGTGTGGTACACGCACGAGGGGGGTCAGCATAAACAACTGCAATTACTGGCTTGATATACCCACAGGGGTGTCACTGCAAATAACAATAGATCTAGGCGTGATGCACACATGGGGGGGTCACTCCAAGTATAAATGGAGGAGACTTACAATGGTGGAGCCAGCGCCGGACTGGTCATCCTCCAGACCGTCCACTGAGTCGACCTCCAGGTCTTTGTACTCGAGCTCGTAATCACTGTCCTAGAAGCGAAACAACAAATAAAGCTACTACGAAGAGTCGAGGAAAAGTAAGACAGATTACGACTACTGTAGATGTAAAACTACTGCGGTATATCAACTACGTAGCCAGTTCCTCACAGTGACTTCACCTAAACCAAATAATTTTAACGGTTCACCAAACTCAACAGATGGTTTAATTGGACGTAAACTTAATATCCAGTAATTCTGAAACACTAAATCAGTATTAATGCCCAATCATTATAAACTTACTTTTAATTGATGGAGAAAAATATATTCTTTACAAATAAGACATTACTTTTATGAAATAACAAATCTGGAGGCAGTTGGTTGCTCTTTGACAATGTTGTCTAACTGCATGGATTTTTTTAAAAGATGAGACAGGTGACAATGGAATCATGCTGCATTAAATATTTCAGTTATTTAACAGGTCCTAGTTATTTGCTTCAGCAGATGTCACTATGAAACCTGGCTTCTGGCACAAGACAACAAAGCAGGGAAATAAGCACAGAATTCATGCATTGCTCTTACGTTACAAGGAACATAGATAAACAAAGCAATCATTTTCTAAAAAGCAGAGCAACTACAAGAACCAAAATTAACCGAAGTTTTGAGGAAATAACTTTTAACGTCACTTGCCTGGGTGATATCTTAGAGTGACAGTGACAACACTGACAATAATGACGTTCACTATATACATAACACCAATAATGACCCAATACTAATGTCAGCTTCAGTGACAACCCCGACACTGACACAATGACACCGACACGAGCTGTAGTGATATCACTGATAACAGAACTGAAGCAATGTCTGACACCATCATTACCAATGATGTCATTGATGAGAGTAGTGACGCGACACTAATGTCAACTGACAACAGTAACAACACAGTGACACCTCAATGATGTCACAGACACCATCATACCTCTCCGAGTGTGATGCGTCGTAGTTTCTCCGAGCATTTGATGAGCTTTCCACGGATCTGGTCGCGGATGTAGTGGAACTCATCGAGACTGTTCTGGATGTGTACTGCGTCGACGGCATCACACTTAGCCATGAGGTACTGTGCCGCCTTGTCAATGTACTGCAGTCGGTGGGCGTTCTCGTCCAACTCGTCCTGAATCATCTGGTGAAAGACATCACTACCGTTACAGTACAGTGTCACAGTATAGCATAATAGTACAGTGTCACAGTACAAACTTACAGTACAGCACTACAGTACAGTATCACAGTGTAGCATTGCAGTAATGCAACACAGTATAGGATTGCAGTACAGCATCGCAGTACAGTATTGCATTACAGTATCACGGTACAGCATCCCAGTACAGTATCAAAGTACAGCATCGCAGTACAGTGTCACAGAAAAGTATCAAAGTACAGCATCGCAGTACAGTATCACGGTACAGTATCGCGGTACAGTGTCACAGTACAGCCCATCATAGTAGTGTCACAGTACAGTGTCACAGTACAGAGTCACAGTACAGCATCATAGTCCAGTGTCACAGTACAGTCCACAATACAGAACATTAGAGAAGAAATGTTCTGTGAAAAACAGGGTGGCAAAGGTTTAGAAATGTACTTACACCTCAAATGTCATTTATTAGCCTTAACAACTTACAACTATTTTTGATTCAAGCACCAGTCATGTTTGAGCGGTAACCCGAACAACCATAATAATAATCTAACTCAACATGTTAGCATTTGGACAATGTTTGATTCCTGATTCAGTGTTCACCATGATGTCACACCCCGCCTCTCACCTTGACCTTGCGAAGTTTCGCAGGCGTCTCCTTCCGTCCCTTCTTGTACAATCGGCCGAGTTCCACGTCGATCTTGGCGAACCACACGAGCAGGGCCTCTCTTGCCGCGTCGAAGTCGTCCCTAATGTTGAGGATGTGCTTGAGTCGCCGTAAGATGGCCGCGATACGACCAGACAGCGAGTCCCATCGCTTGTTGGTTGTCAGTACGTGATCTTTGAGGGTGCCGGCGAGGTCGGTGCGACCCTCGCGAGCGAGACCGCGGTACAGTTTGTTGAGGTGTTCCAGTTGACTGACTTTCTCATGGACGTCTCTCTGCAGGGTCTGAACAACACAGCGATTCGTTCAAGCGTGACCATCGTAAACATTTCCTTTGACTGTAGATAACCAGAGACCAGCTGCAGCCAACTGGATGTTAAGTCATATAGGGCTATTCTGCAGATGGGTCAAACATAGCTGTGCCGGTCATGTCTAATCAATATTGTGACTTTGGTAGAAATACACACAATGTAATCTCATCTTTCAATGTAAAAAACATAAATTTGTAGCAAAAATAACAAATACTGGGGACATTTCAACAAAATGGGGCATCGCTTTAACAAAAAACAACGTCACTGACAGGGAAAGGCCACAGCTGAGAGGGGAAGACAGTGTGGGGAAGGAATTGAGATGATCGGGAAAGGAAGAAAGATGGGGAAACGGGAATATGGACAGAACATTTTAGAAAGAAAAAAACACAGTGAGTGGACTGGCAATACTGCGCCTGATCTTCTCTCTGTGTCGCTGGGGACCCAAGGAACACAACATGTGCTCAAGCCTCAATAACCATGTCTCAGTTCAATGATCTTTTCGCATGTTCACACTCGAAAAGTATTTATTCTGGAGACAACACAACTGAAAATGCCTAAGTCTGTAAAAGGTACCTCAAAGTTCCGTATTGCTTCTTTAATTACGGCAAATGTGGCGCCATCTGTCTTCAGTGTCGTGACCTTCTTCTCGTTCTCCGTCAGCCAATCGTTGAGGCTCTGGTGACAGTCGTGGAACTTCTGCCAATGTCTCATTGTCTTCTCGATTCTACGTGAGACCAACGAAAAATACATCTCAACATAGGCCCAATCTAATTTTCAGTGAACCATTTAAACCAAGTACTTATCGGTTTTTCTACACATAACCAATAAGATGAGGTCATTATTTCTGCCAAATTGATATAGGATAATACTGTAAATTGGAGTGTAAATATTGATGTTGTTCACTTTGCATTTGGTGATGTCACATTACAATTTTCCTTTCCTTCTTTTAACTATTAAAAACTCTGCAGTTTTAGACAGGATTTTGACTTGTATTCGTAAAGACTGTGAAAAAGTTACAATAATTTAATGAAAAATTTTTTCTAAATACATTGCAATAATAACATCATATTATATTGATTCAAGCTACAAAACTGAAAACTTTTATGTGGGGTCGTAAGGCGGGGTCAGCAGTGGCTATGTTTATGGGAACAGGGTATTGTGGCTGCCAAAAGCGATGAAGGCGATGACGATCTACCTGTGACACAAATAACAACTTCACTCACCTGAGTTTGCGTTCCATGGACAGCTCACAGATGTTTCGCCAGCGTCGACCGAGACTGTCACAGGCCTGCTCTATGGCAGTCGTCTCCATGATGGTGGGACACGCGTCACTGTCATGTAGCAGCACCTCACACAGGTTCAAGACCGACGCGACCCCCGACCCGTGCTTCTCTATGTCGCTCTGGGTCTCCTGCCACCAACAACGGGGACCGTCACCAAATGCACGTGACATGTGTGTTTATGTGGAGGTGGTTAACGAGTTAAGACGTCACAGTGACTGGACATTGTCACTATTCAGACATGATATGTGGTTATTCTGACAAACTTGATGACATACTGACCACTCACTGGCCACACACTGACCATGGTCATTCACCTGTTGGTCATGTCTGGAGATCAAACTGAGTAGACTGACCAGTCTGACCACTCACTGGCCACACACTGACCATGGTCATTCACCTGTTGGTCATGTCTGGAGGTCAAACTGAGTACAGACTGACCACACACTGCTCACAGACTGACCACACACTGACCACAGACTGATCACACACTGACCACAGACTGATCACAGACTGACCATAGATTAACCACACACTGAACACAGACTGATCACACACTGACCACAGACTGATCACACACTGATCACAGACTGATCACACACTGACCACAGACAGATCACAAACTGATCACAGACTGACCATAGATTAACCACACACTGAACACAGACTGATCACACACTGACCAGAGGTTGGCCACACACTGACCTGGTACTGACCATCAACTGACCATTCGTTAATCAGACTGACCACACACATTCACTAACGACTGACCATACACTTGTCAACAAACTGATCACACTACTGACTACTGACAACACACAAACAAAAATGTTCCACTGTTCAGGAAGCAGGAATTATTAACCTCGTTTACCCGTGAGGCTCCGTGAGGTGGCAGCACTTTACACGAATAACATCAAAAGCCAGGTAAGTGACCAGACTGTCTTCTTGGCAACATTACACAGCCGAGCGACAGTCGGTTACGCGAGACTGTGCCTACCTGTTGGTCGTGTAGTTTGGCGTGTATCTCGGTGAGGTCACATGTGCTGTAGACGAGGGGACTGCCTAGACACAGCTCCACCTGAGCCAGCCACAGACGCAGGCGACTCATGTTGTGCTCCAACTGCTGGACCGCGGACAGCGTCTCCTCCAACTTACGCGTCCTACAACACAGCAACACGCGCGTCACTTCCTGTTAAAATGGGGGGCTACCTAACTTCGGGAAAACTCAAAACGTTCTATTCGCTCTCACAAGCTTATACACGGGTCAATTTCATTTATTTTTTTATACACTAATTTATTTATTTTAGCTTATTAATAATTTATTTATCTTAGCTAACTTAAATAGTTATCTTAGCTTATTTATTTTATTTTAGCTCAGGTATTTAATTAATTTATATTTTAGATTTAGTCAACATGTCGTGTGGATGTAAAGCGCTTTGACAGGCATTTAACTTAAGAAGTGCCACATTAAGAAAGAGCAGTATTATTATTCTTCCCTTTTCTGACCATTTTTCCGACTCCTGCCACTGTGCAGTGGTTCTACTGTCTATAGCCAGGTACTCACTGCTGGGTGTTTTGAAATAGGATTAGCACTCTGTGTTTAGGTGTGCAGTTCTGGTGTGACTTCAGTTGTAGTTGGGGGATGGAAACAGGGTAATCCCAGTGCGTCTTTTGGGTGCAATTTGAAGATCAACACACAACTGGGGGGTATCATTATTAACATTTACATAAACATTTTCAATATTATACATACATATATATAAAAATATATATACATACACTCACATATATATATATACATACACATAGGTGTATATATATATATATATATATATATATATATATATATATATATATATATATGTATACATATATATGTGTGTGTACATATACACATATATACAGAGCAAAAAACATAAAATCAGACATAATCTTCCAATTGTACACCAAATAATCATTGCCTACAAATATAATTAATAAAACCACGTTTTCTGACCAGTTTCAGTGGAATTAAATAAACCTTAATCGGCGGCGAATGTCAACGTCAACAACCTACCTCTCGGTGACAGCGTTGTGCACCTGTTGCCATCTGGTGGCCAACTGACTCAATTTGTTCTCGATGTTTGATGCTCGGACATCGCTACAAGCACGCATCAGGGCGTTGCCGTCGGTTACAAGTGACCCTCTCTGTGTGTCCATCTTGACGAGGTCAGCCTGGTAGTCCTGGCAAACAATGACGGGTGAAGTGCAATAACTGTACTTTCAGTAAAAGAACTAGTAAAGGTTAGTACTTACATAGCATGGCAACCAGTCCTTGTGATTGTACAAGGGAGCTGAAACACTTGAACAATCTTTGCCACAACATAAGAACATAAAGGGGATCTGCGACTCTATTTGATGAGCCTCAGTATATTTCTTTTGATTTTTCAAACTTGGATATCATTAACCACTGGGCGCCGTCATGTTAGGCTCAACTGGATTTGGTTTGACTAGCTACCATCTAATCAGTGTAAGTTTTTGATTTTTCCCATTTAATTCATCAGTAGACATTTCTACACGAAAGCAAGACTATGGTGTCATATTATAGTCTTGTTTTCACACAGAAATATCTATTTATGAAGTAAAGTCGAAAAAATCTTAAATTTACAATAAGTAGATAGACGCTAGTTCAACCAAGTTCAGTTTAAAGTAAGAAATACTTTAAAATATACTGTGACACTGTGCTCATTAAATCATGGTCACATATCCTCTAAATGGTATGTTCTCGTGTTTGTGCAAATGTTGTTAAAGTGTTTTGGTCCCCCTTCAAACATGTTATACATTTGGCTACCCAAGGCAGAGTAGTTCAATCAAACACCACCTTCACTTCTCTGGGAAGCACTCAGCCAAATGCTGGAATTACTGCACTATTCGTAGAAAAATATCCAAGTGTTGTCATTCATATAACGGAGTAAACTGGAGTAAAACTGGAGTAAAACGGAGCAAACAAATTGCTCACGTTTTAAATTGGACTGTGTCGAATGAGAGCAGGATGCTCTGAATCCACTCACCACAATTCAAGACTATTGTGTACATTTTGGAAATTATGAACTTTTGTAAGTCCTGTTTAAAAAAGTTGAAGGTGAAACTGAACTGGTTTAAAAAGTTTAATTAAACAGTGTGATTGTAGTGAAGACACTGCAGTTAGACACAACCACCACCAGACATAATCAAATATAGAAATTATTTGTTGGCCCTACGTAACAAACCTCAACCACAGCCTACAACAAATGAAAGAAGGACGCAGCCATTTCTACATACTGCGCTAGCACATTAACAATCACCACGGGGAACGTACACTATTACACTAACTAAATTTTTATGTCAATACTCACAAATTATATAATTCTACTATCACCTCCGATGTCACTTATCTAATAAACATTTCCTCTATAACCATTTGTACGAATAAAAAAACATTTAACCGAAATTAATCAAAAGTTGTATATTTTATTGGAATTAACTTCTTTCAAGGGAGAATTATCATAAGAAATGTCTAGAAATAGAGACATGTAACTTACATGTTTCAGTTTGTACAGAAGGTCCTCAATATGGTCCCCGGAGCTGGTCCTCACCTTGTCCTCAAATAAGGACAGGTGGTCCAACAGCTGTTTGTGACGTCTGTCAAAGCCGGTCCACCGATGCAGCTGGTCCTCGATGAGACGGCGACGTAGCTGACACTAAAACATGATGCGTCAGGCTAGTCCAGTGTCATAAAACATGATGTGTCGAGCTAGCTCAGTGTCATAAAACATGATGCATAGAGCTAGTCCAGTGTCATAAAACATGACGTGTCGAGCTAGTCCAGTGTCATAAAACATGACACATAGAGCTAGTCCAGTGTCATAAAACATGACGTGTCAAGTTAGTCTAATGTCATAAAACATGACACACAGAGCTAGTCCAGTGTCATAAAACATGACGTATAGAGCTAGTCCAGTGTCATAAAACATGACGTGTCAAGTTAGTCTAATGTCATAAAACATGACACACAGAGCTAGTCCAGTGTCATAAAACATGACGTATAGAGCTAGTCCAGTGTCATAAAACATGACGTGTCAAGTTAGTCTAATGTCATAAAACATGACACACAGAGCTAGTCCAGTGTCATAAAACATGACGTGTCAATTTAGTCTAATGTCATAAAACATGACACACAGAGCTAGTCCAGTGTCATAAAACATGACGTATAGAGCTAGTCCAGTGTCATAAAACATGACGTGTCAAGTTAGTCTAATGTCATAAAACATGACCCGTCGAGCTAGTCCAGATGTCATAAAACATGACCCGTCGAGCTAGTCCAGTGCCATAGAGAACGATTTGTCTGTTTACATGTTTACTCTTAATTTGTGGCATTATAATAATGAAAATATTTATTATTTATAAAGCACAATATCCAATATGCTCAAAGTACTGTACAATAAAATTCAAGCTGTAAAAATATGTAAAAAACAAACAACTGTAAAACTAAGGATCCGATGAAAGTGTGGAAGATGTGAAATTATTTGTAAACAATGTAAAATGCTACACAAATGTTTAGTTATTTTTTAATACAAAATACACACATTAGCAAAAGAAAAAATGGCAAGTTATATCTGAAAATGACGCACAAAAGCTACTTGCTTTTACAAAATCTACTAAATGGCAATAAGTATCCAGTATAATTGTTCTGACGGAGTTTATGTACATCATCAATTATTATTTTCTCATTATTATGGACAGAAGTGTCCTGTCTGTCCACGAGTTTGTTTACAGCATCTGTTATTATCTTCTCATTATCATGGACAGAAGTGTCCTGTCTGTCCACAAATGTTTATGTACAGCATCAATTATTATCTTCTCATTACCATGGACAGAAGTGTCCTGTCTGTCCACAAAAGGGTGGACACGTACCTGGTTGATAATCTCCCGCCACTGTTTCTTCAACAGTAGGTGGCGCTGCTGTAGGATGGAGAAATCTTCGGGACTGACTCGCTCTTCAAGTGCGCCCTGTCTCTGTTCGAGGTCCGTGATACGATCCTCCGCACCAAGAAGGGCGTCGTCGTACTCCTACAGGGTAAATAGTAGCCTCGGTTACCCAAGACAACATGAGGTGGCAGCACCGTTTAGCCCCTCACATCTGCCTGGGAGTTTAATGCTTTGCCAATGTTGCCACAAGGGCGACCTCACCCCAGAATAGGGTAGAGACCCCATGAAATAACATTAAAATACGGATGTAAGATAACACACTACCATAAAAAGTATTCAAGATTAAAGTTAAACAAACATAAACAGAAATAAAAATTTACAGTTGTCCATGAAGCAGGAATTATGTCAGGATTAGCAGCGATTACCCAGGATCCTTGAGATGGCAGTACGTTTTTGCCTCTCATACAGATAACATTAAAAAGCCAGCTAAGTCACCAGACTGACGTCACGGTGGAGTTACACAGCTGAACAAGAGTTGGCCGAGTGAGTCTAGGTAAACAGTGGACCACCCTCAACAGTCTCGTTTCAGGGGTGGTAACTAATCTACCTGTGGCGCACTGATCACTTCACTGTTCTAGCATTAACCCCATCATTGTTTTAATTGGAGGAATTATTTTGAGAGAAAAACGGTGTATGTTACAGTGCAGTGAAATAACTGGTGTAATGTAAACAAACTAAGTCATGACTGTTATCAAGCAGCAGAGGCCTAGCCTGATGAGTCTGTTTGTCTTCACGACAGGAATGGAATAGTCTGCCACAGGCTGTGGTACAAGCTCCATCAGTCCAATCATTTGAAGAAACACTTGATAAATTATGCAAAAACCATCCTATAAAAAGACTTTACTGCACCATGGCCTGTGTCACCTTCTGATGCAGTCTCCACACAAGGTTAAAGACTGAGCTAGCACAAGAGGCAGGAATGCCTAATACACGCCAGAACAGACCTGTAAGAACCTGTAAGATAACTGGTAGTTGACTGACCAAGAGGGAAATGACAACCAATAAGACAGGTGGCTGTAGAGAGGGACAGCTGGCCACTAGATTAACTGACCAGTCTGTGTCTCAGGGTGCACATTATTGACAAGCAATGGCACAGCTGGTAGTGACAGAAATAAACTGGATCAGTATTATTTAAAGAAACAGCTGAAATACGACTGGTTTGCCTTTGAGAAATGCTAGGCTGGATAATAACGGCTGTGGTGGTTGACATGAATACCTTCCACAAGAGAAACGGCACACTTTTTATTAATTCAAGACTAGCAAAAACTATTGCTGACTATGGTACCCTCGCAAGCCTGGAGTTGTTGCGCTGCGCTGCGCTGCGCTGCGCTACATACCCCTGGCTGATTGTCTACGCAAAACGTGGAAATGAGCGGAGTCGAGCCACAAAAATACATAAATTGACTTTGCCAGTCACTACTGCATCAGCTGTGGGAATAGTGCGAATACTCGCCCTAATTTGAAGACAGATACATGACTGGTGGGAATCCCAATATAATTACCCATTCGTATCCTAAACATTGCATATGTGTGTGGTTAAAAATCACCTAAAACTGTATCACATAACCGGAGGCCAACCGCACTCCTCATGGACAATTTCATTGGCTGACGTTAAAAGAGGGTTTTTTGAAAGGGAAATGCCGGGGGTAGAGAAGTCAGGTACTCACGTAATCAGTCGCAGCGCCCCCTGGCACGTGAGGATGGACTATGTACAATCGGAAATGAATTATAACGAAAAGAGCAAACATACGCTTCTTACTTCGCACTTTCGTAGCTCCCCCTGGAGGTCATCGTAGTCATCAGGCAGGTGACTGGCAAGCAGCAGTCTCGTGTCTTTCAGCCATGCCAGTAGTTCCTCCATAGCCCCCTCGGTGGCGCTCCACAGTTTGAGCATGCTCTCCAGAGATTCACGTCGTTCATTCAACGTCGATACAATACCGTTCCACTGTTCTTCGCTCAACGCCAGTTGTTCCTGTATCTGCCGCTTGGCGGCGCTGTCACAGCTGTGCATCAGCCACTTGCCGAGTTTGTGAACCTTCTGATAGAGAGGCTCGGCCAGAGCGACGCCCTTCTGTGATGTCTGAAATATTGTTCCATCTCAACTTAACAGACAATCTACTGGAATCTTTAATACGATTATATTCAAACCTGATATCAATGCATGAGTAGTTATCACCTTTAAATTATGTTTCATATAGAAAAGATGATTAGATAGTAAGAATTAAACAATAAATTCAACACACACACACGCACGCATGCACGCACGCACGTTCGCACGCACGCACGCACACACACCCCACAACACATGTCCCTCATGCCTCTACCCATCACCACACATGAAGCCCCTGCATGACAATCTCAAACTGTAGTTACAACATCCACTACACCTACGAAGGTACGTCAATAATAACCACCTAAAGGTATCCTACTCCAGATCTCCTGTGCACTTGTTCACTGTCTCTATATATCCACCAGAATGCTGCGTCTTACTTAACAAAGCTGGCAAGCTCAACACTTCGCCAAAATCAATGACTGTCCACAGTTTCTATGAAGCAATCAGGCAAATCTAAAAGCTGTTAATGCTGAGTTAATTTCTCCACAACGATAATTACAACACCAATCAATATATATTTCGAAATGTCATTGCAACCTTATTAACCATGCTTTCTAGCATGATTGAAAATATAATTTCAATATGGCAAGTGAAATTATGCGAGCACAATGGTAATAAATTTTAATGCAGATTTTCCATAAAGTTGAAATGTTATTAAAGCAAGTCTATCTGCTCCTAGGTTTATTTTTTTCATTCATTATTATGTTTTTGCGACTACAACATACATATGGAAGGTTTACTGCCTGACAATTTGTGATCAGTTATTTTATTAAGCTCGGAACAATGTTCGCAATTTGAAAGATTCCGCCTGCAACACGTTCAAATGGTAAACAAAACCTCCAGTTTCAAAACAAAATTGACTGGCAATAATGCTGAGGTAAGCAGAGTTAACTGCAATACACATTGTGGACACTAGACTTCCTGCTACACATTACTGCTTGGTCAACTCTTGGCAGAGGAGTCTAACTTAATACTGTTATACATGATACATAATAATACATCTTGGTTAAAATGCAAAAGGTATATAACAGTGGGATCACGCAACTAAAGGTTAGGCAAAACACACATATTCAGTAAAATAACAACCAAAACTTTACGAAAATGTGGCAAACAGCTTCCATACCTCCAGCCAGAAAGTGTTGCCAGTAAGAATTCTTTGCAGATCATGCAAACAAGCGTCAATATCGTACATTTCTACGTGGCTGCACATGCGCTGTCAAAGAAACACAAGCAAGCATGCTAAGACATCTACCACAACCTAGCAGGGGGTGGCACATCTACCACAACCTAGCAGGGGGTGGCACATCTACCACAACCAAGCAGGGGTGGCACATCTACCACAACCAAGCAGGGGGTGGCACATCTACCACAACCTAGCAAGGGGTGGCACATCTACCACAACCAAGCAGGGGTGGCACATACCACAACCAAGCAGGGGTGGCACATCTACCACAACCAAGCAGGGGTGGCACATCTACACAACCAGCAGGGGTGGCACATCTACCACAACCAGCAGGGGTGGCACATCTACACAACAAGCAGGGTGGCACATCTACCACAAGCAAAGGGGTGGCACATCTACCACACCCATAGCAGGTGCACATCTACCACAACCTAGCAAGGGGTGGCACATCTACCACAACCTAGCAAGGGGTGCACATCTACAACCTAGCAAGGTGCACATCTACACCTGCAGGGGTGGCACATCTACCACAACCTAGCAGGGGGTGGCACATCTACCACAACCTAGCAGGGGTGGCACATCTACCACAACCAAGCAGGGGGTGGCACATCTACCACAACCAAGCAGGGGGTGGCACATCTACCACAACCAAGCAGGGGGTGGCACATCTACCACAACCTAGCAAGGGGTGGCACATCTACCACAACCAAGCAGGGGTGGCACATCTACCACAACCAAGCAGGGGTGGCACATCTACCACAACCAAGCAGGGGTGGCACATCTACCACAACCTAGCAGGGGTGGCACATCTACCACAACCTAGCAGGGGTGGCACATCTACCACAACCAAGCAGGGGTGGCACATCTACCACAACCTAGCAAGGGGTGGCACATCTACCACAACCTAGCAGGGGGTGGCACATCTACCACAACCTAGCAGGGGGTGGCACATCTACCACAACCTAGCAGGGGTGGCACATCTACCACAACCAAGCAGGGGTGGCACATCTACCACAACCTAGCAAGGGGTGGCACATCTACCACAACCAAGCAGGGGGTGGACACTAAATGCTACCACAACCAAGCAGGGGGTGGCACATATACCACAACCTAGCAGGGGTGGCACATCTACCACAACCAGCAGGGGTGGCACATCTACCACAACCAAGCAGGGGGTGGCACATCTACCACAACCAAGCAGGGGGTGGCACATCTACCACAACCTAGCAAGGGGTGGCACATCTACCACAACCTAGCAGGGGGTGGCACATCTACCACAACCTAGCAGGGGGTGCACATCTACCACAACCTAGCAAGGGGTGGCACATCTACCACAACCATGCAGGGGTGGCACATCTACCACAACCTAGCAAGGGGTGGCACATCTACCACAACAATTCTGTGAGCTGACGACTAAATGTTACCCACATCCAAGCAGGGATGGCAATTACCAAACCAACAGTACATCTACCACAACCTGCAGGGCACATCTACCACAACCTAGCAAGGGGTGGCACATCTACCACAACCAGCAGGGGGTGGCACATATACCACAACCTAGCAGGGGTGGCACATCTACCACAATCAAGCAGGGGTGGCACATCTACCACAACCTAGCAGGGGGTGGCACATCTACCACAACCAAGCAGGGGGTGGCACATCTACCACAACCTAGCAACGGGTGGCACATCTACCACAACCTAGCAGGGGGTGGCACATCTACCACAACCTAGCAGGGGGTGACACATCTACCACAACCTAGCAAGGGGTGGCACATCTACCACAACCATGCAGGGGTGGAACATCTACCACAACCTAGCAAGGGGTGGCACATCTACCACAACAATTCTGTGAGCTGACGACTAAATGTTAACCCAGCGGATTGGTTTTGGCCAAAAATTAGACAGGAATAATAGCAATGTTTACCATAGTTTAAACAAAATGTACCAGTATTTGTAATGGCAAAATGGCACATTTATCGGATAATTTAAACAACTCTGTGCACTTTTTTATTAAGCCACCTGTATAATATTCAAGCAATTCACTCATTCGTATGAAAAGAAAATAACCTGATATGGAATGTGCTAAATCCGCAGAGAAAACAGCTATAGAATTGGGAACAACAGGAGAACATAGGCATGCTTTACCTAACAGAAAGAACAACCATAAGGATAATCTGGAAGCAACCACTTACAAGAACGCAACTGTGGAGTGCTCTCGCCCTCTCCAGGGGTATCACCCCAGAGTCAAGTCCAAGCATGCATTGCTGGATCTCGCCGAGTTTCTCTGCGAGTAACTTCGACGAGCTCTTATACGTTTCCCACTCCGACACGCTGTTGTCGATGAGAGTCTTGCGCTGGTTTGCTCGGAACACCAGGCTGCGCCACTGTTCGTCAAGCAGCGAGAGTTTGCGGTCGAATTCGACGCGGTCGTCAACGTGCCCGTCGTCAATCATACGACGACCCTCGCTGACGATCGACTGCAGGATCTGCTGGCGTGTATACATCTCATGCTGGAACTTCTAAAAGAAGAAATTGGGTAAGGCATATTTATAAATCTGAATTTTGATACCGAAGATTCACAAAGAAAATCCATCATTAAACTGTTAAATTTATGGACTTTTATCAGTGTGCAAAATGCTGCTGCTATATCAGAGGGGACACTATTTCTGTGACATACCTGTGAGTGAGTCCCAGTGGCGCACTCTGGTGTTGATTGTATTCAGTATACAAGATTACTATTAAGGAGAGAAATTGACATTAAAGATCCAATTCAGGCTTATGAACTGATGAGGATGCTCGTCAAACAGTCCCCGGATATCTGACTGCAAATTTGGATATCAGCATCTTCTGCCAGGACAAATGTCAAACGTTACATCTAAAATGTTCAACGACACACTCACCTCAAACGCCTTCTGCTGTGCAAGGAGGGCCTCGTGGTTGCCAACGAGGTCGGCCGCGAGGTCCTTCTCGACCCTCGCGAGAAACACCATCCACTCCTCGCACTTGTCGTTGAATCCTTGTTGCAACAACAGGTGGCTCTGCATGGTCTTGTAGCGTTCCGTCGAGTCCGCGAGCAACGAGTGCCAACGACGATTCAGCGCCTTCAATCGCCTCGTTTCCGCCTCCTTCAATGCGACGCGGTATCCGATGTCGTTGAGATCATCGAGTCGTTTCTGCTGGTTGCTGAACTCGGTCGTCACTGCCTTCAATTGGTCGATTCTACTGCGGAGTTGGTCCTCGTCGGCGGACCGATTCGGGTCCTCGTCTTCGAGGATGGTCTGCGCTTCGGCGAGGAAGGTCTCAATGACTTCATAGGTAGTCTCAAAGCGGGAGTGTCGTGTACGGGCTGACTGCAGGGTTCGCGCGTGTTTGGACAGCGTCTGCTGCATGTGTAGGTGCCGTTGGCTGAGGGCTGTCTCGCGTGACGTAATGCGGATGATTGTTGCATTGTCCATGTTCTTGATGAGCGGGTCGCTGAGTTTACTCAGGTGGGTCAGGTTGTCACGGAAACCGTCGACTTCCGCCTGCAGTGCCTGATGGGAAATCAGTTGCGTAAGTCATAGCAGTTTGATCAATTGGATATTTAGCTAGTTATCTGAAATACCTTTAATACGTGCATTTTTATGCAGCATAGAGACTGTGATATTAATGGAAATAAAGGTTTGTCTATAAGTGGTTTGTCGGTGTGTTTTACATAGTTTATTTACTAGACGTCTGTCTACATACTATCATTTTTCATGAGGTTTGTTTATATATATATATATATATATATATATATATATATATACATATATTTATGTGCGGATTGTTTACATAATGATAACTATATCTTGGAATGCCTCCTGTGTCACTTGCTAAACAAATCACATCAGGCTTCACAGTGCTTAAGTCCCACTCGTCTTGGCACCAAACAAAAAGAATTAACCTAAATTATGGGTAATAACTACATCACCAAAACTGTTCAAAACGAATTCCACATTTACCATATCTGATCTAACCTGCAATCGGCACAACTTTGAAACAACTTTTAAACGACATAAAATGTCTCGCCTTAATGTTACGCCACTCATTTCAGATTTTCCAAGGACGATGGGTGTAAAAGACAACACAATAATTACGTATACATATATATGTACATACACACATATAATAACATAATAATAAAGCTATAGTTGCCACTTTCAACATGCAAGTGAATGTTATGTTAAACAGGAATGTGTTTTGGCGTTGAGTCGTGTATTGCCTATATACAAGAAAATGAAATATGACAAATAAATATATAATATATATATATAATGTTCTTTAAAAGGATAAATTAAAAATAAATATTCTGATCTAATAAATAAATCATATCTCTATCTTGTCCTACCTGCGTGTCCTCCACAAGTTCTTCCTGCCTCTCCCCAAGGTCATCCCTCATGAGGAGGTCGCCCATGTCAGCCTCCGTACCATCCATCCAGGCACTCAGTCGGTCAAACTCATCCTCATACGTTTGCCACAGGCCGAACAGTTCCCGGAACGTTTTCACTCGCTCCTCCGCGTGCTGCTTACATTGCTGCCACCTGGTGGGCGACAGAAAAGGAGTGATGTTAAAACAACACGACACTCTCTCACAGCGTCACACGGCCAATGCACTTTGAACCCTATTGCTACAAAATTTTTACATTTGTTGAAATGACTGTATTTGGTCTATTTATTTTGTTATTTCTTTAAAAAATTAGGGTGTCTGTTTTTAATTAGCATAATATTTTATTAATATATGTATATTAAGATTAGAATCTGACTATGACGAAGGTATACTGTCTGCGAAGTTGTGTGTAGTTACTTTTGGAAACATGCAACAAGTTTGGCTATTTCAAAGATATGACCACTGGAGCAAGGTCAAACAATAAACAAGTTTCAAAACAAATTTATTGGCAATATTATCAAAGTGGACTGATTTAACTGCCCTTTTATCGTCAACGATGTCCCATTTTCCTTGTTCAACACCGGACACTGTCCTGCTACAAATGACTACACCCCCTAATTCCATGCACAGGAATAAACACTCTTGGTTTGTATAATTGTGTTACTTTCAACATGTGTTAGTTTTTTATATATGTAAGGACTGACCTGTCCTGCACATCCTTGACCGTCCTGGGCAGTGTGCTGCTGACCAGTGGTTCACATAGTCTGGTCAAGTTGTCCACTGTGCTGACCAGCTGGTCAAGATACTTCCACGAGTCTCTGAACTCAGACTGCAACTTCTGAGAAAGAAAACAGTCATCAGTAACACAGGTAAGTGTGAAGTAACACAGGTAAGTGTGTAGTAACACAGGTGAGTGTGTAGTAACACATGTAAGTGTGTAGTAACAGAGGTGAGTGTGTAGTAACACCGGTGAGTATGTTGTCACACTGGTAAGTGTTTAGTAACACAGGTAAGTGTGTAGTAACACAGGTAAGCGTGTTGTAACACAGGTGAGTATGTAGTAACACCGGTGAGTATGTAGTAACACAGGTAAGTATGTAGTAACACAGGTAAGTATGTTTGATATTACTTATACACTTTAATGATGTTTTAATGGTGTAACATTTACATTTAAGTTTATTTGACTCATATTAACAAAATGAGTCACGTTATAATTTTTCAATACCGAGTTAGATTTGCTGCTTTCACAAGGCGTATCATGCAAAATGTAGTCAAAATCATAACTGAAATTATGGCTTGTCAAAACTGTTTAGGGTAGAAACCTTTTAACTGAGAAAAATGCCTTCAAAGCAAGGAAAAAATTGTTGATTCATAGAATATCCCTTAGTTACCCTGGAGAGAAGACGTGACAAAACTCGACCCATGTCAAACAAAACGTTTGAGAAACTCTGATTTACATTTATGCACATCAGAATGCACAAACACAAATATGAAACACAATACTGAAATAGTAATAAAGCGTCACACAGATAAACTATTGAATAGTTGTGCTGGAGTCTTAGACCATTCTTTCAGAACATGTTACATAAATAAGAAAACTTAAATAAACGTTCCAATTGTTTATTGTCCATTTAAGGTTTTTCATTACCGTAAATCCTGTATTACAAGCCGCACCCCTAATTGAAGCCGCACCCCGACTTTTGACCTAAATCCCGAATTTTGGCAACACACTACTGTATTAGAAGCCGCGGCTAGTAATACAGGATTTACGGTACTAAATGTTCCAGTGTTTTCTTTCGATAAAATATGACATGGTTATATGAGTGTACATGTAAATAGTGTTGTTGGACCTTTTCTTATTGTACAGATGCATCATGAACTTAGTTTAACAATTTAAGGGTAAACATTATAAGTATTACACATCTTTTACCCTTTTTTCAACACTTTCTATTGTATGCACTTTATATGTATGACGGAAAATATGTCGTTGTTGAAATAAATTTCATTCAAATTCAAATACCGCGAGTTGCGAGATCTGCGAGTTGAATGTGTCGAGGTCACCACTAGCAGAGTGACACCTGGTGAGAGCATACTCCATCTCGGTGGTGAGTTGCGTGACGCGACGTAGCGCCACATGGTAGCTGTCCCACTGCTGCAAGATGTCCTTGAGACGACGCTCAAGGTCAAGCAGCTGCAAATGGTCGAGAAATTATACGATCAGAAACCCTTTTATTTTTTAAATGGTATATTTCTAGAGTAATTTCATCTGTGGTTATTTTGGGAGTGTCATAATAAGAATAAAGCATTTATATAGTGCCGTAAATCCATGTTACCCTTTTCGAAGGCGCTGTTACAAAACAGAAATAGCACTAAACAAATTCAACATTGTAAAAACGTTGCATCAAATGTCCAATGTCTACAAACAGAAGAATCACTCAAACTGCAACTGAACCATGGCTGAAATATGCTACGATACTGTTAGTTGTCTTAACAATAATTATATTCTTAGCGTAGCTTTATGCAAAGACCTGTTGTGGACGGGAAGACATCAACCACTGGATCGGTAAGAAATGAAATGAAGGAGCAAGTCTTCACAAATCATAGATATTGTCAGTTATGCCTAGAAAATGGGTGTCATGTCACACACGTGTTTGTAGTGTATTTCAGGCCATAACACACATCTCACCTGGCTTGTATAGAGTTAACATCCACGTGTGCACCAAACAAAATGACACACAACATTGTTATCCTGCTTAAATCCCTGATCCCTAAAGGTTGTGAGTCATTAGTGTTGAATTACATTTGGCACCTGAAGAATAGACTGACATGTGTCGGACACGTGGAAAGAATGGGAGATGAAAAATTGTCCACTAGAGCAGATGCCGAGAAAGTGGATGTAAAAAGGAGGCGAGGAAGACGGAGAATGCGATGGGAGGACGGCGTTAAGAGAGATCTGGAAAGAGTGGGAGGAGAATGGAGAACAACAGGAAAACACAAGGAGTTGGAGACTGGTGAGAGAGAACGCAGCGAGAGAAAAGTGAGGAGAGGAAAGAAAAGGCGAAGAAAAGATGACAGTGACCACGGCCAGCCTCACACCTGACGACAGGGACAACAACAGCAACAGCAACAACAACAACACCAGTGTAAACTCACCTGTCTATCCAACGCCACCCGCTGCTTTTCCAGTTTCTCGATGTTCTGCCGTACAGCAACCATGGCGGAGTTGTGAACACCGGCGCCCTCTACCAGACTAGAGCCAAGTCTGTCGATGTTCTCGGTTTCAGTTTGCCGTTCCTTCAGCTGTTCTCTGATAGTCTGCAGACAAACAAATATGACGGTTGGTGACATTGTGACCTGCAATGGGTTGTTATAAAAAATTTCACATCACATTTAATTTTAACTATTTGACTACATTAACTGTGCTACATTGTTAACAAAATTACTCACAAAGGTATACGTTTGTAAATACATATAAGTTTTTTCTGAAAACAATTCTGAATAAAGACAAATTTGTAAAAACACATCATGTGTTTCTGAAAAAAATTACTCAACAAAGACAAATTTGTAAATAAATTTAATTTTGTCTTAATTAATTACTTTTTGATGTTGACTTTTGCAGGCGCACAAAATTCACATCACATTTAATTTTAACTATTTGACTACATTAACTGTGCTACATTGTTAACAAAATTACTCACAAAGGTATACGTTTGTAAATACATATCAGTTTTTTCAGAAAAAAAATTCTGAATAAAGACAAATTTGTAAAAACATATCATGTGTTTCTGAAAAAAATTACTCAACAAAGACAAATTTGTAAATAAATTAATTTTTGTCTTAATTAATTACTTTTTGATGTTGACTTTTGTAGGCGCACAGGTTCTATGGTAAAGGCAACGCAACAATATTTGTGATTTAAATCGTGAGTGTGTGTGTGAGTGGGTGGGTGGGTGGGTGGGTGGGTGAGTGTGTGTGTGTGTGTGTGTGTGTGTGTGTGTGTGTGTGTGTGTGTGTGTGTGCGCGTGTGCAATTTAAGGCCAGCCCCATGCTGGGCCTTAGTGTGCATGCACAAATAAATACATTTACTGGTTATATTCACAGAAACTAATTGATTTCCAAAACAAAGAGTACCGGTAACACACGTTTTACAATACACACACAAGCAAGTCATTTAGTTATGTGAAAATAACCCCAACACATTCAATTAAAATTTGGCATACTTGAACCCAGAAACTCGAGTTAGTTAAAATAGCAAAACAACTTTAAAACAGTATTTGATATTGCAAATTAGTGATCCAGAAGATGAGTGTGTAATGACAACATGTTACAGAGAGCGATTACAAACCCACCTAGAAATTTGAGACGATCTCCGAGAATGAAAACGGCAGACAAAAAGTGCGTACCTGACAATCTTTTATTGCATTCTTTACACTCGTCTCGTGGCCCAACTTGCTGTACTTCTCGATGCGAGCAGCCTGGTCCTCGAACCAACTGTACATGTTATTCAGCCCTCGCTCGTACTCCTCCCATTTAAGCTCCAGTGTCTCTAGTTTCTTCTGTCGATCGACGATATTCGTCGACAACATCTGGTAGCGTTTGTTCATCTGGCCAAGACGTTCCGCGTACTCGATCTTGTCGCCGTGGAGGCGGTCGTCGTGGTCGGAGCCGGCCAGCTGCTGCGCCACCTGGTTGACGAAGTCGATAGTGAGCTGGCGGTGGCCGAGTTCAATCTTCAAACCCTACAAAAATGAAGACATAATAGCGATGAGAGCAATGGCATACACAGTGGCGATAGCTTAAGAAAGACTCAATATAAACCTAGGCATGATGGTGTTCATGGTATAGATATATGTTCCTCTAGATCGTTTCTCTCTGTGATATGCAATGTCCATTGGTTATCTTATGTCCAGCCCAGGTCCACTTTTGTCTTCTGACTTTTTTCAATCACGTCTGTGACCTTTGTCTTTTTTCTTACCCAGATGTTTGAGAATTCTAATACAAACTAGTGGGGCGGATAAATGCAAATTCTAGTCGAATCATTCACTTTGTGACAAAAATCCCCAAATTGGCAAAACTGCTCATTTGGGAGTACTTTAAAAAAAAAGGCCGCTCAAAGGTCATTCAAATTGGTCCATAAGATCACATTTTATGCTGATTTTGGAATTTCTATGTTGAGAATAGCCACCATCTTGAAACATGGCGGCCATTTTGAATTTATTATTGGCCAATAGACATTTCTTAACAAGTGACCCAAGAAGGAAACATGCCAAAATTGGTGCTTGTATCAGAAAGTGAGAGATTCTTCACTTATCTTCCCCACTATAAAATAAATAAAACATAAAACAAAGTACCCTGTATTTCTGCACCAATATCTGTACGTCGACGAGACTTGCAGCCGTGAGTCGATCGTCTTCCTCCAGTCCCGCCTCAACTCCATCCATCCACATCAGTAGTTCGTTGAGAGCCTGCCTAGAGGGCAGCAGCTCCATTTGGGCCGCGTGAAGCAGCTCCTCGTTGTTCGGCAGCTGTGACATAAGGACGAGCCACGATTGGTCGATGTCGGCGACTCGCTGCTGGAGGTCCGCGTCGGAGGACCGTGCACGGACCAACTGGTTCCCGAGGGTGGTGGTTTTGGTCTTGAGGGGGCGGTGTTGGTCTACCTCTTTCTTCAGGTCCTGCGGGAAAGTGGAAACTATGTTAATCTTACAATATATTAATAGTGTGATAACACTCGGGGTGGGGGTGTTATTCATTTGGAATGTGTGTCAGTATAAATGTACATTATAATAAAAGTAATTAACATAATATATATATATATATATATATATATATATATACATATATACACACGTGTGTGTGTATATATATACATATATATATATACACACATAAACTATTCAATATAATATAAAATAAAATACAGTATCAAATGAACGTCCGATTTGCATGTGCCTGATACAGTCACATGGGGCTGCATATAATTTGTAATATATATATATATATATATATATATATATATATATATATATTAAAAATTACATATATATATTAAAAAATTACAATAGTAATAAACGTTTTACATTTTATATGTCAACAAAATTAATTGACATAAATGAAAAGATTGATGACCTCATTGAAAACAATTCCAGTTTCTTAGCAGGTTTGTTTGCCACAGTATCTCTGTGGTGCCACGTATTTGTTTGTATTTGCTGTGAAAAAGTCCATGTTAAAACTAGATTTGTTAGGCCAGTCTATTTAGCGAATCATCTAAACGGCATCTGTATCGAATTGGAAGTAACAGAACTGATTTGCAGCAGTGTGTCATAATGTGAAACCTTACTGAATAAACCCATTATCTTTCACGTTGCAACACAAACAAGATATCATAACACCTGTGGAATTAATTTCCAATATTACAAAGTGAATCATTATTTAATCAATCTTTTTACGTATTTTATCCCCAAAAATGTCGTACCTCATCAAATGTTACAAAACCACATCAAACATTTATTAAAAACCCAATGCTGCGAGCTGAATAGCAAACAGTACTGTACTTAAAACTGGCCACAAAGACTTACCAGGAACATCTGCATCTTCTGGTTGAGTGTCCCAATGTCCTGAGAGTCGCTGTTGTCCAGACTACCCAGCAACTGCAGCTGGTTCTCAGCCGTCGCCAGCCATGACTGCAGGCTCGCAGCATTGCTCTCAAACTGCTCCCATTGGTCGACCAGCGTCTCCAAACTGAACCAGAAATCATGCTCCAATGATACATTTTGCCATTGTGTAAAACAAGCTTCAAAAGTGGCACATAACAAAAATGTTGATGTTAACCCTTTATCCCTCAAGTCGGCCAAGTTTGCCAGAAGACGGACAGGTCAAACCAGTCAAATCCCGCCCAAATTACGGGACAAAGTTCTATTGTGCTGTGAAGCCAATAAGGGTGTAGTTGAAAAAACACATAAAAACAACACTTTACATTTTCTTGTTTCTAATAATAATAATATACACACTTATATATATATATATATATATATATATATATATATATATAAAATTACACACACAGATATATATATATATAATACAAATGTGTAAATATATATATAATAAAAATAAACAGGGAAAAAGTGACTTTATAGAAACAGTCGAGATAAAAAATGATAACAAAATAAACTAACATTTCAGTAATGCAAGGGTTATTTTCAGATACATATCAACAAAACATGCTACAGCATATGCTACCTGCCACTGATCGACATTGTAATCCCACCCACACCAACCTTTTCAGTTTAGCCGACGTGTTGGTGTTGATCTGCACCCAATGATCTGCAAACTCCGTCAATTCTACATTGAGTGGTGGACATGTGACTCCCTGTAGTAACTGGTGCCCTCTGTCGACGACATCATACAACATCGGCTTCTCATCGTCGAGCACCGACTGGACGTTGTTGTGGTCCCAGATCTTATGCCGGACGTCGTCCAGTGAGTCCATCTGCCCGGCGTCCTGTGGGAGCTGACCTTCGAGCCGAGTGACCCAGTCTTTCATCTGACGGAAGAGGTCATCGAACTGTGTCCACTGCTGCTCGAGACGACCGAGTTTCTGCGCCCGCATAGCGGCCTTATCCTGGATGACATACGTCAGGTTCGTGAGGCGTGTGTGTGATGTCGTGTAGCGCTGACGCGTCGCTCTGTCGACCTTCTGCGCCATGGTGTCAAGGAGCACGTGGTGACTCTCAAGGTTGTTGAAGAACTCCTGAAAATGTCAAGGTCGGAAGATTGTTATTAATTAATTACACTGTATGTATATGATCTGAATTAATTAATTATGCTATATGTTTTAAATGTATTAATTGGGTCCTAATACTGCAATTATATAACTGCATTGTCACTGTCAGAAAAGCTGAATTAATTAATTACACTATACGTACTGAATATATTAATTGGGTCTTAATACTAACAGTTTATTTTATACCTGCTTACTTTTCAGTTTCAAATTTTCTGGGTGATTGAAGATATCTCGTTAGGCCCAGCTGTTCGTCTGTTCCTGATCGACGAATTTTTTTAATAATTTGGTGTTGGAGATTATTCTTAAATCTGAACAGTACGGGATGACTGGAATGATGATGGAGTTGTTGAAGATCTTAAATTAAAATGAAGGAGATTTTCTTTCCTGGATTTGACATTGGAAGAGAGGGGTGAGTGCTGTCAGATATCTGATGGGAAAATCCGGGAGAATTGCCTATTTTCGGGGCATCTGCGTAGGAGAGTCACAAAACGGGAGACTCCCTGAAATGTATATTTAAAGAAATTATTCACTAATAAAAAACTAATCTAATAAATGTTCATGAAGACAACAGACCATGTGATCTTGCTGCTGCTGTCGCAGATGGGTCAGGTCATCACATGCGATTGCTTCGCTGCGGAGTTTGCTCTGTGCAGTCTCCAGGTACTCCGTATACTCCTCCAGCAGACGCTCGTACTGACTCTGTAGACTCACGGCTCGCTCCAGCTCCGCCGCTCGCTCGGTTGCCTAGCAACAACGACACGTTCATTTTTCACTGGGTATATTTAGAAGACGAAAATCTGAACTAAAAAGCCACGTTAACTAATCAGCTAATACAACACAACACATCAAATACATAATTTGACTGAATTCCACATTTTAACTTTTTTCAGAATTACAACCAGATCATTAAAATTACCTGCACGCTCCGTTGCCTAGCAACAAGGACGAGTTAGTTTTATCACAAGGTAAATTTAAGATTTAGAAGAAGAAAATCAGGATGACTGACACTATAAAGTCACATTAAATAAGATAATAAAGTGCATAAAATACACAATTTGAGTGAATTACACTTCATTTACTTTTCCACTCCATTTTAATGTTTTCCATAATTAGAATCAGATCATTACAATTACCAAACATACAATATGCTTATAATTCCAAAAGAGAAATATACTCAAATTACTGAGATAACAACGAAATATTAAACCAGATAAAATAGATTAACTCAACTCCATATACTTTTAAAATAACATCTTCATGAGTTAAGATAACTAAAATAACGACAGTTCATTTAGACCAGTTGATACGTTCATGGATTACGTGACATACCTTCTGCTGCAGTTCTAGCCAATGGCTGTGAAGGGCACTGAGTTCAACTGGCAAGGTCACCCGGGGGTCGTGCTCCAACATTGTGTTGCCACGGTGACTTAGTTGCTCCAGAGTTTGCTCGTACTCGCAGAGTTTTTCTTCGAGTCGTCGTGTCTCAGCCTGCTTGTCCTCCAGGGAGGTGGGGCTTGTTGCCATGGACGCGTACTTCTGACGCGTCTCTGACAGTTGCATCTGAAGACTGCGCACGTCGTCCTACAATCAACGGAATGCAATTAATAATCATAATTGTGGTTATTTTACAATATATTAATCTACAATGTAACATAGTAATCTTTTGAAAATTTAAAACTTCATGATAAAATGCTACTTACCCCCATACTGTAACTTTGTTACGATGTAAAGTAGTAGTTTCTTGAAATAAAACCATCCAGGATAATGTGCTATTTTCTCTTTAAAATTACATTTTATCCATAGAGACTGATAATTTCTACCTCTGCTTAAACCTGGGACATCAATTATTTTATGCACACATCATTTTCATATATGTATTCACAAATAAAAACCAGGCCATTCCTAAAAACTCCTGACCAATTTGCACCTGGTTTCACACTGAAGATATACACTGTCAGTAAACCCAAAGAGACCATGTCAATAAACAGCATGTTATCAGTAACAACACAATTCAATCTGAGGAATATTAATTATTTTAAAAACACTTTATTAATAAATTTTTACACTTTTCTCAGATGGTAAAATAAACCATGCTGGTAACCATCACATAGTCATTGCCAAAACAAATCAAACAATTATTAAATTTACGTTGAAATGGGCCAACTCAGGGAAAGAATGGGAGATGGAAAACTGGCAGAGATTAGATGCCCAGAAAGTGAACTGAAAAAGAACGAGAATACGATAGGAGAACTGCGTTAAGAGATCTGGAAAGAGTGGGAGGAGAATGGAGAACAACAGCCAGAGACAGAAGGAGTTGGAGACTGTAGTGAGAGAAAAAGTGAGGAGGAAAGGAAATATGAAGAAACGTTGACAGTAACCACGGCCAACCTCACCCCTGATGACAGGGACAACAAGAGGAGAATAACAAAATGTTTGAGACGTTCCCTAAGTCACCTGATATGCCTTCCACTCGTTGTTCTTCTCCTGCAACTGTTCCTCCCTGTCCTGCGCCTCCCTCTCCAGGGTCTTCAGCCTCTCGTTGAGGGAGCTGATGGTGGTCTTGATGAGTTGTCGACTCTCACTTCCTGCCTCCGCCATCACACTGGTCGCCACACGGTTCATCGTCGCAATCTCCGTCTGCAGTGCCTGTAGCTCCCTCTGGAGGCTCTGTATGTAACAACAAAACATAGATTTCGTTTACGGTGTGAGCTAACGAGGATATAAATAATTAGTCTTGGATAATAATAATTAAGAGAATATTTTGTGGCACCCGTTTCACCTATTTTATAGTACCCCAACAAAAATTGCTCAAAGGCACTTTCCAAGTGTTTTAAAATCAGTCAAACCATAAATGGTAAAGTGAAAACATTTTAGGAAGTGATTTATATATTTATTAAATAGATTATTCAAAATATTTCTTTTTACAACTTATTAATTCAGAAGTAAATATTCTGTCAAACTTTGTATCACTACATTTCAATGGAACAATTGGTAATACAGATATGAGCATGATAAACTTATCTATAACATTTATTAATGCTAACAAAAACACAGGGGAATAAAGTGTCCAGCTAATACAGCTACGCCCTTGTTTACCACTGCCATTTAAAGCTGAATCTACACTGTCCACTAAAATCGACAATCACCTTTCCCAAAAAAAAGTTCATTAAAAATTGAGTATCGAACCCACCTCATTGTCCCTCAGGTGTTGTCCAGCGTCGCTCTCACAGGGTGTTCCAAACAGTCGCAGTTCGATATCGTCGAGCCATTCCGACACATTCATCATGGCGTCCTGGTACAGCTGCTGGTAATGTAGAGTCTGCTCGAGACGATTCTGTTTGTCGAGAACCTGACCTTGTAGCTTCTCCCAGCATGCAGTTAGCTCTGCGAGACTGCTGCGCACCTCCGTCACCTTGCCGTCAGTAGTGGCAAGGTCGTATCTGCTCGTCACTTGATAGGGACGATAGTAGGCCATCGACTCACCTACAAACTCCTGGTGGGAGGAGAGAGGGGATTATTAGGGGACACCCAGGGAGGAGGGTGTGTGCTTGCATGCGTATGTGTTTTGTGTGAGAGTGTGTTGTGTATCTGTGAGCATGTTTGTGTTGTCTGTGTGTGTGTGTGTGTGTGTGTGTTGTTGTGTGTGTGTGTGTGTGTGTGTGTGTGTGTGTGTGTGTGTGTGTGTGTGTGTGTGTGTGTGTGTGTGTCTGTGTTGTGCATGTGTGTATCTGCTGTTGTGTATATATATGTGTGTGTTTGTGTTGTCTGTGTATGTGTGTGTGTGTGTGTGTGTGTGTGTGTGTGTGTGTGTGTGTGTGTGTGTGTGTGTGTGTGTGTGTGTGTGTGTGTGTGTGTGTGGTGTGTGTGTGTGTGTGTGTGTGTCTGTGTCGTGCATGTGTGTATCTGCTGTTGTGTATATATATATGTGTGTGTTGTGTTGTCTGTGTGTGTGTGTGTGTGTGTGTGTGTGTGTGTGTGTGTGTGTGTGTGTGTGTGTGTGTGTGTGTGTGTGTGTGTGTGTGTGTGTGTGTGTGTCTGTGTGTGTGTATGTGTGAGTGTGTGTGTATGTGAGTATGTGTGTGTGTAGTGAGGGTGTATGTGTGAGGGTGTATGTGTGTGTATCTGTGTTGTGTACATGTTGCGTGTACGTCGTGTATGCCTGCGTGTACAACATTGACCTGTCAGTCTAGATGAATCAAATATACCACACACAACACAAATACACCTTACAAATAATCTCAAGCCACTGACAATTGTCCAATGCAAACACTTCACTCACGGCCATGAAAATCTACGAATACAAAACTACACCACACCTGTGGCTCCTCCTGGGAGATGATCTCTTGCAGCTGCGACTGCTTCGCCATCAATTCGTTAGACAACTTCTTCCAGCTGGCGTGCACACCTTCGACAGTTGGTTCATCACCATCACCACCAGGGGTCTCTGTGCCGTGATCGTGGAGTATCTGTTCGGCCTGTATTGAGACGGCTCGCAGCAGGTCCTGGTGTTCTGTCATTTCACTCTCCAACTTCTGCGAGGGAAGACGATCACAAACGTTGGTTTATTTCACCTCAAAATCCCACAACTGTGCCATGACAACAATATACAACTACACTGAATTGTAGTGTCAAGTCAGACATAGCTGAAGATATTTTACTAATAGCATCCCAATGGATGTGAGTCCACGAACAAGCACCCACGCATGCATGCACGTGCACACACGCGCAAGCACGCACACACACGGTTTTATAATACAGATATAAACTGCATTTTTGAAGTTCAAGAGTAATTATTTTGTTTTTCACCGATTTACATAATATAATAACACTTCCATGTGCAGTCAAACTGGTCTTTGAGAGAACAGTTCTGCCAAGTGAATTGAACCGTCACACAAACTGGATATCAGGCTACGTACCTTTACATCATAACCTGTAAAGTTACACATTTATGCAATTAGATATTGATTAAAAAATGTAAGTGTTGTCAATAAAACCACATGATTAATACAACTCCAACTTCTGCTACTTCAGAGACCTTCCAGATGCTGTCTTTACGTGAATTGAATAGAACCAATACAGAGACACTGTCTAGAGATCAGGGGACCATTTCACTAAGATAAACAGCTCTTAAGGAAAACTCATGTTTAAACAAAACTTTCCCTGACACACCGGCGACAATATATTGCTGGCACTTCATGGTGTTGACAGTTTTCACATATTCAAGATCACTGTTAAGGATCAAAATTGATTTTAAAATGCAAAATCAGGTTTAAGAGCTGCTAACAACGTTAGAGGAATGGTCCCCTGGAGGAGACGGGACGAAAATACTGGAGAAAACAAATGAACTGAGGTTGAGGATGAGATTAAACGAACCACAATGTGAATTTTACAACATCGTCCGCCTAACCTCTTTCAGCATCCTCTGCTGTTCGGTCAAGCGTGCCGACACTTCGGCCCCGGCCGGCTGGGCAGCGAGCCGTTTCGCTTCAGCGATCAGCTTCTGCAGGTCTCCCACGCTGCGGTGGTACTCGTCCAGCTCCTTCTTGCGTCGAGAACTCGCCTGAAGTGCATCCGCCAGTCTGTCAAGTCTGTGAATGGTGTCGAGACGCAACTCTGAAGTCTCACTCTCGAGCGTGGCCAGAACAAGGCGCATCGACTCGGCGTCCGACGGAGACTCATATTTGGCGAGACGGTCGCACTGGATGGAGAGATCTGAGAGCTCCTGGAGCCGTTCACCGAGCTCCTCCTGCAGGCTCTACAAGCAAGATGGCGGCCATCTTGTATCCTCACATTCTGTTTTGTATTTCAAGGTTTATTCCTTTTGGCGGCTATCTTATATCCTCACGTTAGAAAACCTGGACATTTTAGTATCTATTAATTATCAATATTTAATTTTTTATCTAAAGTAACAAGCTTCAAATGGAGTAGATATAAGACATGGCAAGTTATATGTAATTTCTATTGAGGTCACCCTCCTGTTAAGACCACCCACCATTAAGTCCATCTCACTATTAAGGTCACTCTCAGAGCTGGGCCAAAGTGACCTGAATACTTAGGTGCTTATATTTATCTTTGCTGAACTTATTTCTTACAGCTGAATGTTAGGATGACCTTAATTGCAAGTTGGCTGCATTGCAGAGGTGACTGTAATGCAAAGTTCTACTGTACCTGGGAATTCGTAATCTGTCGCTGTAGGACCGCAGTGTCGTATGACGACATGGCTTCGGGTGATTGGAGCGACTGCGCCTCGGCCAGCCACTGTTGATACTCTGCCACCTGGTGGTCATATCTGGTGTAAGCGTCTCCGCTCTGTCGTTTCTTTTGCAGTTCATTCTGTCAAACACAGTTCAAAGTGAACCAGTGATAAGAGGAATCACAAACGCAGTACGACGAGAGTACCACGCCACAGTGTAGAATGTTATGGTTGCTGTGGCTTTTCAGTGACGGCTCCACGCCAGTGGAGTGATCGGCCAGACAGTCTGTGCCTTACAGACTCTTTAAAACTTTTGTAAACCACTTGTAGTGTGTTTTATAATGAATTTATTTTAAACGTTGCCGATGTTTGCTGGCATCGCCCGCGTTCTCAGTGTTATTTACACGACACCGCGCTGCACTGCACGAGATGACGCCAGACCACGACTGATGTCACACTACGGCAACCAATCAAAACCTGGCATCCGTAGTTTCTGTAAAATGGCAAATTTAAAGGTTTTTATATTTTGGCAGTATCATAATTTTAAAGAGCATCAACCATTTGCTACTAAGGGGCAGAGTAGATTTTATCCCAGGATATGGCCTTTAAAACAGATATTTTCCATAACTGAAAGATGACTTTACCTGCAGTTGTTTAATGTTGTCCTCCGCTTGTTGCCGTAGCAACTGCACTGAGTCAGCGAGCATGTGCACCGTCGAGTGGATGACGTCACTTGTGTCCGACGACTCCGCGTGGAGCAGGACATCTCGTCCTCTCTCCTCTACGTCCTTCACTCGATCCTCGATCAGGTCCAGCTCAGTTAGGAGACTCTACAGCAGCAGGGTCAAAGTTCAGAAGTCACAGGTCATAAAGGAAGGTTACATGAGCCCTCCAGCAGTAATGGTGCCAGTAGAGGTCAAAGTTCAAGACCAACCCACATATAGATGGCAACATTCTAAGTAAAATAGATATAAACATGGATTATTGCAGCTAAAGCACTTATCTTGGTAAATTTTTTAAGAGATCACAGAACAAGGTTATTCAAAGGTCTGTATTTCCAGAAAACATAAAGTTGATCAAATGAATATAATCTTGGAGCAGTAAGAACACAACCAGTATCAGCAAGTGTTGCATTAATAGTTTTTATTAACAAGAACATCTGGAAATACTGTTTTCTTGATAGCTCATTTACAAGCAATGAATGTATTGTTCTTACCGGTATGCAGAGTGTAGTTTATAAACAACAGATAACATAAATCTTATGAAAAAACACCCAACACTATGATAATAGTGGTAGAGTTTACACTACACTTTTGGTCTGTTCTGACAGTGTAGTGTAAATTCTACCACTTACTTTTGCTATTTCCATCAGATCTCACCTGACATCCTTGGAGTTGGACTTCTAGGCTTGACTTGTCAGGTCCGGTCAACAGCTTCTGGACATTGTCCAGCTGAGAACTGGCCAACTGGACAGCGGCCTGGTACTCCTCCTGTCTCTCAAGTGCGGCATTCAGTTGTTCTTCCCGCTCTCCAAGCTACACCCAGCATGCAATGGGGCAATTAAATATCCTTATAAACACACAATTAACCCTAAAAGCTAGTGATAAGTTTTTATATTTTATTTTAATCACCTAAAATATCTTTGACATCAATATTTTTACATATCACATATTAACTAATACATAAACATAACAATTCCTTGTACAACATTTAAGAAATATATATTATAATTGCATAATATATTTAAACTTTATATCTGTGTGTGATTACACAATCTAAGTACCGGGTACTTTTAAAAATGAACATATTTTCTAACGTAGTTTAAATCATATATGACAGATAAATTATTTAATAAAAATAAATTATTGGAAGTATTGCTTAACATAAATTCATAAAGATGTCAGGAAAACATATACTCATTTTTGTATATATATATAACATACATACTGCAAAAACATATATATTATACAGCATACATTTAAGTAGCTCAGTGCTTTCTTGACGAAAATGGACAGTCACAATGACAGAACGAGGCAACAGTCAACGAGTATCTTTTCACTGACACATTCTTGTGGTTTTATCTGATATTACTGCCTATCAACAGTGCCAGGTGCAAACATATATTATGGTGCAATGGCAAAGCATTTGTGGTGCGAAGTGCGAGTCTTGCACACGTGCTGCAGTCAGGTTAGTATGTGTCATCAACAGTTCACTCAGTCAGACTGAACTTGATGAGGTTGTTTTGTAAAAGAACCAGCCAGACATATTAGCCGGTGACAGCAGTTCGATTTAAACAGCAAATATGTTGGGTAAATTAATATTAATTACTGGAAATATATTTATAAAAATTAATATATATTTCAGATGGGCAGGTTACATATAAATAGAAATAAATGCTGAATTTTTTATATGCCAAACGTTTGTTGTCCAATTATCACTGGGGTTGTGCCTTAGGCGGTGGTCATGTTAAATCTTGTAAATGAATAAACTTATTCTCAGAGCTGTTATTTTCGTTTATATCTACAAGTATTTATACTAGTCAAGATTAAATATCATTACATCAGGAGCAAATAAATAAAAATACTGCTGCTGCCATCTGGTTGGCCATGCGTTGTGAGAGCATCTTTACAACGCACTGGTCACTGACACAGATGTACAGCTCCATGCGTTGTAAGAAAACATCTGTTCACAGGAAGACAGTGCATCTGGGTGCAATCTACGACCGATTGGGATACCTGACACTGCAAATTTATCCAGGAAGAATTCAGTTCGACGACAGTTCTTGGGGTGGCTGAACACAGCGACCAGTCGCTACCACTAGGGGTAGCTGACAGCTCACTGTAGAATTGTGGGATAGCTACAAACTCGCTACCAAGCGACTGAAAGCAAAAGGTTCACGGACTTGTTTTAAAGGAAATAAAATTAAACAAAAAACCTAGATTCTCAGCTCAAGGTTAAAACACAACTTTGTGTTTATTTAATTTTGTTGACTATCGATAAATTATTTTGAACATTGATCCGATGACACATGTAATTAACAACTAGAATTGTAACTAGTTAATTATGTTTACCTCACCACTTAACCTTACACATATCCATGCCGTTTTCACGAATATGTTTACGTTAAAAAAAATATTCCGAGCATATTTTTATGACTTTGTCTCAAACGTATTGTAATCAGTAAGGTTTTCATGATTTGTCAAAAACTCGACAGATGTTTACCTGACTTGATGTCGGGGTGTCAACCCCAGAGAGAGTTCGGGGGCTACTTCTAACAGCTCCATCGCTGGTTGGCATGACAACCAGCTGTCCATCTGTTCGGTCAGCCTTTGTTATGTTGACAAATGTCATGTGACTTTGTCTCCCTCCCATGGCTGGTAATTCGGCATTTGCCGTCTGCATCGTTTCGTGACAAATCAAAGACAACTCTGCATGTTTCTGCGGAATTTCCTGAGAATATTCATCGATTGTTTCTATGGAAACAGACTCATCGAGAAGTAGCTGTTGCTCGGATACAGTTGTTATGGCACCGGAAGAATCAGCTGACCTTACCACTGTGGCATTGACATCGGAAATTGTCACCTGATCATGTGCGAGTTCATCAATAGATGGCGCCACAATTTCCAATGGGATTTCTTTGATGGACGACACTGTGTGGACGGTGTCCGAATACTTCTGCTGACCATCAGTGGTCTGGTCAGCCTCTGACTTGTAGTCGGTCAATATTCTCTCGGTATTTTCCAAACGGTCAGTTACAACTGGACTGGATGACCTCTTTAACTCCTGCTGTACAACGTCCATCCCTTGCCCGTCCAGTGTTGACACGGGTGACGTCGTCTCCATCGTCACCACCCCGCTGTCCTTCACAGTGGCGTCACCTATAGGCACCGACTCGGAACTAAGCGACGATGGAAACAACGCTAAATCGGAGAGGCTCTCGATGTCGGCAAGTTCCTGATGCAACGGGATCATCTCTGCGATCAATGCACGACTCGTCTCATTTATCTCGTTGATGTGGATCTGCCAAGTGTGAATCTGCGCGGTCAACTCCTGGATGTCGAGAGTGCACAGGGAGGGTTAAGTAATTCAGATCACACAGCACGTGGTGGCAGCTGTACATATGTACACGTGCAAAACATGGCAAGAACGCAGACTCAGAATTAAGCAAGGAATGCAGTACAGTACGATACAATACAGCAACTTGCTGGGCAGCGTACACGCAAAACGGACAACTAGAAATTATTTATGTATTACAGGTCTAGCATTAATGTCAATGACAAATATGTTAAACCATCGAGATAAACGATTGAAATTACTGTTCATTACATATATATATATATATATATATATATATATGGGTCAGAACACAGTTGGTTTTTAATTACAGACTAATTAGGATGTCATGGTCATAATTTGTGTCCATGTTACCTACTGCCTGAGACATTACATTACATTACCTTCCTGTTGTCATCTCTTAGCCACCAACAATTGTATCCATGCTTTCATTGCCATAATATCTGTTACTTCCTGCTTCAGAATGTACACATTTGAATCTACTTTCAATTTTGAAGTCAAACTTCCCAGTTTCGCGTATCGGTTCTCTGTTCTGACCCATGTATAATTGTTGATTTTGTTATAATTGATTTTGTTAGGTATTAATTCTTTCTTACAAATTGTGACCAGTTTATCTTTAGTCACAGCACTGTGACAACCAAATTGTGAATACTGCAATGTCCGTTTTTTGAATTGTCATGAATCATTTCAGCACCAACACAGAAATCACCTCACACTGCGTGTCGACATGAAATATAATGGCATGCCCAGCAAGATGCTGACAACAAAGTATGCGTCATCTCACAGGACTGGTTTGTGAACAAGCGTGCAAATTATTGCGTGAATAACACACAGGTAGTGATATGCCTCTTGAGAAATAGTTTCGTCTTCTGCTGAAAATGCTCAGATTGAGTAAGAAAATTAGTTTAGAAAATCTGAAGACCAAATCGTTCACAGCCGGTAAAATCAGCGATGTCACATGACGGCCATACATACGCTGTGCTCCGCAAGTTGCTGTCGCAGTCCGTCGACACTAGACTCCGCCACTGGAGCTGTCTGGAGTCGTTGCTGCGCTTGAGCGATCATGCGTGTCAGAGTGGTCACTTCTTCCTTGTACTTCTCCACCTTGACCACTGCTTCCTTCAGTTGTTCCTGCTGGCTGACAGCTCGCTGCTTCAACTGACCCATCTTAGTGGTCAGTCGCTGACCCTTGCTGGACATGCCAGAGGCCGGCAGCACTTGCTGCTGGCGGGTCAAGATGGCTGTCAGTTCCTGCTCGTGTCTCTCTATCTCAGACAGCAGGGTCTGTGAAGGACATCATGTGACAGTGTCATGTGACTGACATGTGACATCATTGAATGCTAACAAACACTAAAAATGACTAGCTTTTTATTGTTTAACAATAAACTAATAAAAAATAGCAAAATACTTACATACCAGGGGGTAATCTCAAATCTACTTAAAAATTGGTCAAGGCACTTTGCAAATATGATAATAATCATCTAAGTTTTAATTGTCTATGTTGGAAATTTACTGCTCCAATTTCAACTGGTTCTCTCACAATTTTCAAATAAATATTAATAACAAAATATATTTTTATTACATCTTAAAAATAATAGTTTTGTAAATGTAATAATTAAATGTCTAACTATGTTTATTGGTATCACTTTAAATTAAAAATCTACATTGCAAGTACATACAATTATTCTATCTAATGTAAGATTGTTGACATACAAATAAGTTTATTTCAACTTTACACAACACATAAATTGCCCCGTAAAGACAAATTCATTAATCAGGTAAGCTGCACTACATACTAATTAACATTAATTTAATATTTTTGGGAATAATTTGATTTGGGTGATGTCTCCTGACTCTTCCAGTTTTTTTTTATTTCAATATCATACATTGCACCATGTATACAACAAGCTTACGCAGTTTTTATTATTTTTGTAATTTTGGACACAGGTATATTGTATTATGTATGGGTCGAATAAAAGCAAATTCTTCTTTTTCTTCTTCAAATAAATACGACTTCGAGAGAAAAGGTCGTGTCACTCACCTGGCGCTGTGCTAACTGCTCCCTCAACGGCACCGCTGTGTCCTTGACCTCTAGCGTCTCGCTCACCGTTTCGATCCATGCAGTCAGTGTCTCCACCTGGTGGTCAAGTTGGCACCACTCTCCTACGACCTGTTGGAGCGCATCCAGTCGTCCCGTCGTCTCACTCTGTGTGGTCAGCAGCTGTTCTCGCAGAGCACTGACCGTTCGGCCACACGACTGACCGCCCACTCGCTCCAGCTGCTTGGCCAGGCTGGTCAGCGTATCCAGTTGGCGGGTGTTAACGGTCATCTCCTCGGCTAATGCCTGAAACACATGTCCAAAGTCGTGTAAGAATTTTGAATGTGAAATGGTGGTGGGCTGTGGTCACTGTCTATGAAATTTTCATTTTTATATCAGATTTAAACAATGTTAACAAAACTTCTCTTATATATATATGATAATATATATATATTATACATACATATATATATATAATATCCTATATGTCAAATGTATCATCACTATGAGTATAAAGTCAAATGTGAACAAAACTATTCATTTGACATCTCAAAATCTTACTTTAAAAATGGATTGGTTTAAAAAAATAGGCCTGTCTATTTAAAACACTAAATTATTATTCAATTGCCAGAAGAACATTAACATATACGTTATCATGAAACGAATATCATTTAGAATGAAATCTTCGCCTCCTCCGGCCTAAAACTGTGAGTAACATCCAGTTGAGGATAACAAAGTTGGTGTACCTTAGAAAACATTTACTTACAACACTAAACAATCCCCAGCCCACTATGTAATATTTTTAAAGCCGACTTTTGTGATATCACCTAAAACATGTCACAAGACAACATTTCTCTAATAACCTACCCTGGCCTGCGACAGTTGCGCCTGAGCCTCAACTAGGTTCGTATATGTGATGGTCGTCGTGGCAACGTTGTGAGCACGCTCCACCTGATTGGACAATGCCTGAGCTGTTTCCTCAAACTGGAGCAACAATTCCTGAGCCTCGTTCAACTCGGAGCGACATTGCTCCACTCTACTCCGGAGCGCCTGCCACCTGCTCCATACGTCTGACACGGATGCCTTCATGGCTGTGATGTCACCAGGGTCAGCTGTGGTGGCAATGTCGTTGGCACACTGTTGCAGCCTGTCCAGTTTTGGGCGGCATTCCTCAATTTCGGCAATAAAGGCCTGAAGAGTAAAATGATACTTTGGCATAATTTGTGGCGAGAATAAAAATGGCAAGTTTGTATAGAAATAACACTTACTGATTTCACAACGTTGTAGAAAATGTGATACTGTTATATTACTACACTGAATAAACGCACGGAAATTGATGGAAACTGCTGACTTCCCATTTTCATTGTCACCAATCAAAATATAACAGATGTCTATGAACTAACATTTATTATAAATATGACAAAACAACTTTTCCAACTGTTTGGTCTTTTTGGCACATGTAATACAGAAAAAAATTACAACTAAGAAAATGAATAAATTTTATTAATAATAATTAATTAATAATTATTAATAATCATATATTTAATTATTTGCCCAATCACCTGTGTTTTATATATTTAGTTTTATATATTTACCTACTACACTCACTACAGCGGTTGTGATATGGAATGGCACAAGCGAGACAGACGTGATTTAGTTTATCACGTCTGCAACGTGAAAATGCAAATAATAAAATAAAATAAAATAAAATAAAATAAACTAATACAGAACAATTCAAATTACGACTCTAATTTTTTATAGCTGCATTATTGTTTCCACAAAATGAAAACATGACTTGTTGAACGACAAATTAGTTGCAATTGGTCGTCACCACACATGATAACGAATGGTACCTGCAGGTGGCTCCCTCTGCTGGACAAATCTGCAGTTTGCTCCTCCAGTTCTGCTTCAGCTGTGCCCAGCCATGCACGCAGCTCCTGCAGAAGAGCTTCATACTGCAGCCGTGTTTCCATGGCAACGTTCAGCCTCTGTTCCACATCGTCCATGTGTTCCTTTGTGGCCGACTCAGCTGTTTTCAGCGCAATCACGGTCTGGCGAATCTCGCCAGGTAACTCAAAGTACTTCTCCAGGTAACCAGCCAGTGTCTTCTGGACAGCGGCTAGTTTCTTGCTGACCGCCTGCTTGGATTCCTGAAAGTCCCGCAGTCATCGTGATAAAATTCAGATGGATTTATTTAAAGTGTTCTTCAAGTTTTATTTCCAGTCAACATATTTTATTTCCAGATATATTACACTATATAGATAAATGTTAATATACTATTTATTGATTATTAATTTATTACTATTTATTTAAAGTATTCTTCAGCATATTTTACTTAGTCAACATATTTTATTTCCAGATATATTACACTATATAGATAAATGTTAATATACTATTTATTTATTTATTATTAATTAATTTATTTATTACTATTTATTTAAAGTATTCTTCAACATATTTTACTTACAGTCAACATATTTTATTTCCATTTCCAGGTATATTACACTATATAAATATAATTTATTATACCATTGTTATCGTTACAGTTTACATTCTGCTGACAGTTTAGATGGGCTGATAAAATTACGTACCTTCAAAGTTATGGGAATTTTAAAAAGTAGTCGACGCAAGAACGGTTTCACAAGAATTATGCGTTCACATCTCAAGCACAGATTAATATAAATTAATTCCTTGTGCATTTTTAATGTTACTTGGTCAAATATTGTCTTACTTGCTTAGATAAAATGCCACAGGACAAACTGTATAGAACAGTACAGGACAATTGTATGATATAATTCACATTACTGCACGATACCACGACAACATTAAACACAAATTCTAAATGTATTTTACAGTCAGTTTCTTAACACTAACTGGGTCATATTACAGACCGAAATAATTACACAAAAGACGACAGAACATGAAACATGTCAACAAACTGCCAGGGTGTGTAATTAACCACTCGCTTCCCACCGCCCACCTTCTGCTCATCGAGGTGTCGTCTGACATCGTCAGCACTGACACCAATTGTAGGTGGCAGCACCTGTGTGGCCTTGGTCTGCTGCAACCAGGTGATGGTCTTTGCCACCTCCGAACAGACCTGGTCCCGGACGGTCTGTTCAGCCATGATGGTCTCTTGTTGGTCCATCGCCCTCCATTGTAAGCTGAAGGGAACCATTGGTTTGGAAATTAACTTATGCTCAAACCAGAGTTCACCATATACATGAAACTATATGATATATGGTATTCCTTAAAGTAATATATTATGAAATGCCTTTTTACAGTTATGAAACTACGTGAAAACAATAACATCACGGTAATTACTGTGAAATAATAATACAGTAGAATCAATTATTTGATAATATAATGCTTAATATATAAGCAAATAAATGTATGGTGAGGTAGACTAGACTTAAGGCATTACGTATGCCACTAACATAAGAGCTACCAAATTATGGTATTGTATTAACTATGGTTTCGTCAGCAATAAGCATTCACTGACAACCTGGATGTAAAGTGAAACTGAAAGTAGATGAGACAAAAAAATTGATTGAACTATATAGTCAGTCTGGTGGGTCACTGTGTGGTCAGTCTGGATGGTCACTGTGTGGTCACCGTGTGGTCATTCTGTAAGATCACTCTGTATGGTCACTGTGTGGCTACTCAGTGTGGTTACTGTATGGTCATTATGTGTGGTCACTGTGTGGTCACTTTGTGTGGTCACTCTGTGTGATCACTCAGTGTGGTCACTCTGTGTGATCACTGTGTGGTCACTTTGTGTGGTCACTCAGTGTGGTCACTCTGTGTGATCACTGTGTGGTCACTTTGTGTGGTCACTCAGTGTGGTCACTCTGTGTGATCACTGTGTGGTCACTCTGTGTGGTCACTCTGTGTGGTCACTCTGTGGTCACTCTGTGTGGTCACTGTGTGGTCAATATGTGTGGTCACTCTGTGTGATCACTGTGTGGTCGCTCTCTGTGTGGTCACTGTGTGGTCACTGTGTGGTCACTCACCGCTCGAACTGGTCCTGGAACTGCAGCAGTTGCCTCTGGAGCGCTGTCTTGGACGGTCCCTTGGCCATCTGGGCCAGCACGCAGTGTCCAGCAGCCTGAAGTGACCGCAGGTCACTCCCACACTGCTCCACAGCAGTGGTCAGCATCTGCAGTGACCACACAATGAAAATGATATGCGCCACAAACAAAACTCTTCAGACACTGTTCAAATAGTGTTAATTAGTAATCAAAGAAAGTCAGACTGACAGCAACTGTGATTTCAACTAATGGTGTATGATGATGACCCCAAAGCCAAGTCATAACCAAATAGTCCACCAACAACTTGATGTAACTTCTACCTAATAAGTAGTTCACCACAGGGTCAAAAGGTCATTTCTTAACAAACTTGGTAATAAAAGAGTAAACAAATTCTGCTGAATAATATTGTGCGTACATTGAATATAAAAAAAAACATATTTTAGGACGGCACATATTTTATCTGGTAATTTTGCGGTAAGTGCTACTCTATCAAGGTTTCGTCTTGCTAAAATGTACATCACTAAAATGTACTTATAGGTTTCAGTACCAGCTTAGAATACCAGCAAAATTTTCCTTGCACCATTCTGGTAAAACTGAGCTTTAATTTGTTGTTGAACTATCTCTACATGTTATACATAGCCAAACATAACAGATAGTATCACCAGCTTTTACATGAAACTTATTGAATACATTCACTGTTCTGTGGTTTATTTCACTTACCTTGGTTTCTGCGAGGAAATGCTCCAGTTCAAAGGATGAAATTGCCTCTAATTGATCTGGTGCCAGCTTTGCCTCAGCGGCATCCAGGAGCTGCGTGAGAGACACGGCTGTCTTCTCGTAGAACTCCCATTTCTCTACGGCCTCCTGTCAGTAACAAACAAGATCTCTTGAAAGGAACACTCAACAAGTTCCAGTTTATGTTTTGACATAGCTAAAATGTCTTACAACCGATCTTATGAATGTAAATATTGTCTATAATTTACAAATATTTTATTCGATGAATAAAATGTATAAATCAATCACTGATTAATTGGTCAACAAACTGTATTAATTAAACAATTGCAGTAATCAGTACATACTCGACAAAATGCACTAAAATGCTGCAAATAACAATTATTATTATATAACATGTGGAATAGATTAATAATAGTTATACTTCTCGTTATCTGAATTTGTTATTTACTTAACAAGATGGAGCAGTTCATTTAACAGGAACTAAACAGTAAGCCAGGATAGAGAGATGGACGGAAGGATGGATGCGTACACTAAGTCCACTGTGTTGTTCACTGGCAAGGTCAGTTAGTTCTGACCACTGCTGGTTGATTGCCGTCAGACTGGCCTCTATGTTGTCACGGGAGCTCTGGTCAGCGGTCAACTGGAGCTGCCTGGCCAGTGTGTTCACCTCTGTCATTAGGGCCTGGTCTCTGGACAACGTTCGGTGCTTCTCCTGTGAAAACATCTTTAGGTGTGACAATGTGTGTGACAATGTGTTTGACAATGTGTGATGATATGACATATGGTATGGTATGGTATGTATGGCATGGCATGGCATGGCATGGCATGGCATGGCATGGCATGGCATGGCATGGCATGGCATGGACATGGCATGGCCTGGCATGGCATGGTATGGTTATTCAGAACATTGTACTTAGAACATCGTTAACAACAATAAAACACAATACAAACAGCCAAATTTAACTACAATACTACAATCTACAATGTTTGAAAGGGGTAAATTTGAATCCAATGACTTTCGTGTTAACTTACCCCGACACATTTAAATAATGGTTACAAATTCATATTCAAAGTTAAAGTATAACATAACATAACATAACATAACATAACATAACATAACATAACATAACATAACATAACATAACATAACATAACATAACATAACATAACATAACATAACATAACATAACATAATGATGTGAGAATGTGTGTGAACATATGACAATGTGACAATAAGTGGGACAGTGTGACAACTTGTGTGTATCAATGTGTGTGTAGGACAGACAATGTGCAACAACGTATATGACAAGGTGTGGCACCATGCATGAGTCAATGTGACATGTATGTGATGTGTGTGACAAAATGACACATCATATGTTACAACACATATAACAATGTTCTGACTAATACACCAGCTTATTATATGGCAGCAACACTTCTCTGTTTGTCATCACATTATACAAAAACTAAACAACTGCTGGTGGTGACAATATATGAAAAAAACAAGTTTGCTCACCTGTGCTTGTGTCAACAGCTGTCGGGCATGCGCCAAACTTGTGGGGGCGAATAGTTCTGCCCTCTGCCAGTGGTGGCGTGCTTCATCTATGTACTCAACCAGCTCCGAGAATTTGTCCTGTAGACAGGACATAGTCAGTCCTCTTCACAATACACAGAACTTATCAATGAAACGTTGACCATTTCATTTCAGTAAGACAGTGAACTCATCTGGAGAATCTGTTGTTAAATAGAATCCATCGTTAAAATGCAGGTGATACACCTGAGAAAATGCTCTAGCAGCATGTGCTGGGGTTAACAGTTTTCCAAATATGAGAGAAACAGACAGAGAGAGGGTGGGAGGGAGAGAGCTATATAGAGTGAGAGGGAGGGAGGGAGAGGGAGGGGAGAGAGAGAGAGAGAGAGAGAGGAGAGAGAGAGTGAGCAAGAGAAAGAGAGGAGAGAAAGAGAAAGAGAAAGAGAGAGAGAGGGAGAGAGAGGGAGGGATGGAGGGAGGATGAACGAAGAGGGTGAGAGAGGGAGGGAGGGGGAGGGAGGGATGAGAGAGGGAGGAGAAGAGGAGGGAGGGAGGGAGGGAGGGAGGGAGAGAGAGGGAGGGAGAGTGGGATGAACAAAGAGGGAATGATGGAGGGAGGGAGGTAGGGAGGATAAACAAAGAGGGAGTGAGGGAGAGAGAGGGAGGGATGATGAACGGATAGGGAGTGAGGGGGAGGGAGGGAGGGAGATGAGCTGGAGGAGGGAGAGGGAGGGAGGGAGGGGGAGAGAAAGAAAGAGAGCGAGAGACAGACAGACGGGTGGAAAGAAAGACAGAGAAACTGTCTTTGGTCACTCACTCACACGGATGGTCAACAGTCCTTACCTGGTAGACTGACCAGTTGGTGGCCTGAGACTCGAGGGTCTGCTGCATGTGGTCAGCCTCGGTTGTCACGGCAACCAGCTTCTCGTTGAGGTTGCTGATGGATTCCTTCAGAGTGGTTCTGTCGTTCATGTCCAGCGTTGGGGCCATCACTTCGGCCACGTCCAGCAGTTTGTCCATGTGTGTCTGCATGGCCTGTTCCTCTGTGACCAGTGCCTGGCAACAAGTAAACAATGTTGTTTATCGATGTCCATACAAGTTTGGATGCATATTTATATATAATGTTGACATGTGTGCAGTGGCTTACATGTATATGTGTGATACTACACATTTGCACGTACTTACAAATCTTCTGATTCATGCTGATATGCCGTAACATTTATTTTATTTTGTTATATACACACTTCTGTAGTCAGCCTATCACCTTGACACGTTCGGTGTTGACTGCAGACAATTTAATGTCCCTTTTTTCCCGACAACAAAAACTCACCTTGTGTTGTTGTAGCTGGTCATCCAATGTCTCGTAGGTGACCACGTCCAGGTCTGTGACGTCACAACCCTCGGCCTTCTCCAGCCAATCAGTGATGAGCTGCCAAGTGGTGCGGAACTGCTGCCGTGTGTCCTTCGCCACGGCGAGCTTGTCCTCTTCCTTTGCCAGCTTCCCCTGTCAGACAGCATCAAAACACTGTGAGAAATATTGTTACTTAAAAGAATCACTGGACATACAGAAAGACGACCCCAGTTTTATTAATGATTAACAGCATGTTATTTTTTACTAATTTTAACTGATATATATATATATATATATATATAACATTTAAGGCCAGTCATATTTTAACTGTATGGTCTTTCATATCACTTGTGTATCACATAACCATAGTATAACATATCACATGACTATAGTCTATAGAACCATAGTACATCACAGGACTATGGTCTACTACGTGAATATGGTCTACCAAAAGACCAGAGTGTTATCATATGACTATGGTATATAAAATGAATGTAGACATTAATAAGGTAAGCTAGAATGATCAGACATTAAGCAGACACAGTTAAACCTTCTGTCGTTTAAAGAATATTATATATATATATATATATATATATATATTATATATATATATTATATATTTATTTATTTATTGTATTTAATTGTATTATATATGATAATAATATGATATGATATAATATAATAATATTATAATATAATATGATATAATATGGCTATGAGTCAATAGCCAGAACACATTCCCATTTGACATGAAATGTACACCGCATGTTAAAAATGGCGAATAAAGTTTTATTATTAATTGCACATATTCCGTAGTGAACAGACAAGTTTTCAATGCTGATTTAAACGAGTCAATTGATGTTTTGCTGGAGACACCTGGTGGCAGAGCATTCTACACTGTGTATCGCATTACTATGTTAACCAATAATGAAATAATAATAAAAAAGTAATAAAAGCATTTATTTAGCCCCATACAGCCAGGTTACTTTGTTCAAAGGTGCTGTTACTAGAATATAAATATACCACAGCACATAAAAATACCACCAGACAAATTCAAGATTAAAATAAATGTGACATCAACAGTCCAATTAAATTATCATTAACTAATTAGGAATAAAGTTATACAAAAAAACTTAAGATAATAAAAACACACAGAATAAAAAGGTAAATAATAAAAAATTCTTAATAACATCAAAAGCTAAACTGACCAATCACATTCCATGTGAGTCAAAGTTCAGAAATAAAAGACTCGTTTGAATAAATGAAAGATGTATAGACAAAAACAGTAACGTCACTAAACCCTCACCTTGACTGCGTCAGACAGCAGCTTGAACTCCGCGACCTTGTCCTGCATCTCGAGGTGCATGACCTCGTCATTGTCCTCGTACCTCGCCGTCTGTTCCTCCACCCTCTTCCTCATCGCCTCAACTCTTCCTTCAACCTCCTCCCTCATCTCCTGCAATCCCCTCTCACTCGTCTCCACACTCTCCACGTCGATATCAAGGTGGTCATGTGATCGCGCGACCTTCACCTCGATGTCCTTCAACCACGCGTTCGTCTGTTCGAGATCCTTCTCAAAGTCGCGGCGCTCCGCAATGACTTTCTTAAGTTCTCCGATGTTCTTTTCTGCTTCCGCTTTGAGTTCGGCTGTTTTCTTGTGGATGGCAGCGACTTGTTCCTGGAGCGCCTGCTTGTCAGCAGTGCTGCCCTCTACAGCAATCTGCTGCGCTTTGTCCTCGATCACGCTTAGATATGCTTCCTTCGACTGTAGAGTCTCCAGAGCATTCTGGGAAGGCAGACATGCACACCAGTTATTACGAATCATCAATTATATTAATACAGTAATTTGGGATCACTGTAAATGCATTTCCTCCCAAGGAACAAGGTGTGCTTGGCTCTTTATATTTTCTTCAATTCCTGGAATATTGATGAATAATTATTTTAAGAAAATATAACATTCAGTATTTATAATTATTTGCTCACATGTTTGTCATAGGCTGTTATTTCGCAGAGCATGAAAAACAAGTGGTTTGTTTAGCTAATTTAAATATAATCCTGATAATAATTAACCTTGTTGCAGCACAAAACAAGAATTTAAAAAATACACTTGTAATTTAAACAACATAATATTTTATTTTGACAATTAATATTTTACTTAAACTATACCAACATATCAATTATAGTAAGTAAAACGATAACGTGCCAAATTATTGCCAAAAAATAGCGAGAATTACAGAAACAAATATCTGACACACCCATTAACAATGTCATACCAAAATATAAGATTTAAGTGTCTCTATACAAACCTTGTATCGGTCAAGCTTCGTTGGCAAAGTAACACCAGTGACACTGACAGCAGTCATCTGTTCACCAAGTTGCTTCAGACATGATTCCAGCTCCCCCTTGTGGCTGTGATATTGTTCCCGGAGCGAAACTGCCTGCGCCATCTTGGCTGCTTGCAGCTCCACCTACAGGCACGGCGTGAGATGACGGATGAGTATCACACAAACTGAACAAGTACAGGAAACAATAAAGGCTTTGTTCTAGCTGATATGTGAAAGGAGGATTCATTGCGTACACAAATAAGAATAAGTGTAATTGTGCATATGTGCACCAGGTTTATTTGCATTTAATGAATGCATACGTTCATTAAAATCTAGTCTTATATAAACACACGTCATTTCTACTGGTTGTCAACGGCTATTTTCCGGAAACCAAAAACATTACTTAAAATGTTCCCATTGTAGTGTATTGTTGTCTAATGGATATTCTAAAAATCTTAATAGTTCAATATCTTGAAAATGTGAAATACGACCATTTGTGACGGATTGAACAAATATTTTCAACTCAAATAAAACTGGTAAACAACAACAGTTCAACAAGTTGACCACATGTCCATGACTGGTCAAACTGGTGCTTCCACAGTCTCGCTTAACCGAACTGTCGCTCGTTCGGCTGCGTAACTTCACCGAGATGAGAGCCAGATTCTGAATGTTGTCTATGATGTACTAAAAAGCCACCTCACAGAGCCTGGGTAATCGAGGCTAATCCTGCCATAATTCCTGCTTCAGAAACAACTGCAAATTTGTAGGTCTGTTTATTTTTTGATGAATATAAGTTTAACGTTAAATACTTCTAATAGTATGTGTTATCTTATAAAGGTATATCCTTAGTTTTATTTCATATTTGGGTTGAGAGCCAATCAGCATGTCTACCCTATTCTGGGGTAAGGTTGTCCTGGTGGCAACATTGGCAAAGCATTATTCTCCCAGGCAGATGTGAGGGGTTAAAAAGTGTTGCCACCTCATGGAGTCTGGGTAATCTAGGCTAGCCGCCACAATATATCAAGAGAAAGTTGTGGCCTGCACCCACCTGCTCTGTGACCTCTGTGTACTGCTGACAGTGCCAGCGGAGTGGCTCCACACTGTGAGACTGCTGGAGCGAGGTCAACTGCTCCATGGTCTGCTGGACCACGGCTATCTTCGGCTGATGGTCCACCAGTTGGTCCTGTAGTTTCTGTGGAGTTACCGGAGTTAATTATATATGTAAATGTTTACTGATTTACATAGCACCATATTTATACAGTAATATTCTATGAAATACAAGAAAAGGCAGAATGAAAGTTGTTATAAATATTCAACTTAATACACATATAACATACAATATAGAAGAGTAATATTAACGAAATATATAGATAAATAGATTATTTAATAAATAATAATGAGTTTTAAAATAAAATAAATATAAAAAGTAAAATGAATAATTCAAGAACAAACATCCAGCGGTCTAATTATCTAACAAGTTTGAAACAACTTAAGTTAAAAAAGTGTATAAGTTAGTCATAGGGTATACAAAAGTAGTGAGTCTTCAATTTGCTCTTAAAAACATCGACATTGTTGCAGTTGTGAACTCCATAAATAAAAATGAACTCTACCCCAGTCACATGACTGACAGGATGACCATACCTGGACTTCAGCCATCCTCGCCTGAGCGTCTTCCAGTGATGGTCCGACTGGACGCTGCAGACTCCTCAGTGCAGCCTTGGATTGTTGCATCGTTGAGGCAAGGGTGGCGGTCACTTCGTCCATTCGACCCTTGTTGTTGAAGATGTCTTCGGCTTCCTTGAGCCGAGCCTCGATCTGGCCACTCACCCTGGTGGCAGGCCAACATACTACGTGTTACCACGGTAACTGATATATGGTGGGTTGTTATCGTGTGGTGATGAGATACGTATTGGCTAAATGTGTTGGACGATGGTATTTTATTATAAGAGGAACTGACAAGGTGACACGTATAAGGTGACAATGTCATGATGACACAAACACTGTCACATCTATAGGATATGTCGTGACACTGACATGACAACATCTACATGATTACACTGACATTCATGCATTTGATGATGCTGTCATGATGACACTAACATTGTAAAACAGATATGGCGTATATGGTGACACTGACACGACAACATCAACATGGTGACACTAACATACCAATGCATCAACACATATTTAATGACATTAACAGTGACACTGACACACAAACATAATGACACTAAATGGTGACACACATATATACATCAACATAAACATGATGACATTGCTCTAACAAAACTGACATGGTGACACACAGTGCCCAGTGCTACTGTGGTGAAACAACTAGTGACACGGTGACACTGACACCAACTCTCACCTGTTCAGGTGGTCCTGCGTGTGCTCTAGTTGCTGCATCATCTGCACTTGGTCTGCGTCGGTCAGGTACGACACGAAACTGTCGCCTGTGTCGACCAGCTCCTTCAGTAGAGCCTCCTGGACCCGTGCCTCGGAGCTCAGACTCTACCGACACCAATGACACGCTCCGTCATATGCTGCTCCATGGCATGACTTATTTGGTAGGAGAGAGTGGGGCCAGTTGTAACATGGTGTATTTAGGGCAGAGCGGGGCCAGTTATAATATGGTGTATTAGGTAGGGGAGAGTTGGGTCAGTTATATCATGGTCTGTTTGATAGGGGAGAGTGGGGCCAGTTATAATATGGTGTATTAGGTAGGGGAGAGTTGGGTCAGTTATATCATGGTCTGTTTGATAGGGGAGAGTGGGGCCAGCTATAATATGGTGTATTAGGTAGGGGAGAGTTGGGTCAGTTATATCATGGTCTGTTTGATAGGGGAGAGTGGGGCCAGTTATAATATGGTGTATTAGGTAGGGGAGAGTTGGGTCAGTTATATCATGGTCTGTTTGATAGGGGAGAGTGGGGCCAGTTATAATATGGTGTATTAGGTAGGGGAGAGTTGGGTCAGTTATATCATGGTCTGTTTGATAGGGGAGAGTGGGGCCAGTTATAATATGGTGTATTAGGTAGGGGAGAGTTGGGTCAGTTATATCATGGTCTGTTTGATAGGGGAGAGTGGGGCCAGCTATAATATGGTGTATTAGGTAGGGGAGAGTTGGGTCAGTTATATCATGGTGTTTGATAGGGGAGAGTGGGGCCAGTTATAATATGGTGTATTAGGTAGGGGAGAGTTGGGTCAGTTATATCATGGTCTGTTTGATAGGGGAGAGTGGGGCCAGTTATAATATGGTGTATTAGGTAGGGGAGAGTTGGGTCAGTTATATCATGGTCTGTTTGATAGGGGAGAGTGGGGCCAGTTATAATATGGTGTATTAGGTAGGGGAGAGTTGGGTCAGTTATATCATGGTCTGTTTGATAGGGGAGAGTGGGGCCAGTTATAATATGGTGTATTAGGTAGGGGAGAGTTGGGTCAGTTATATCATGGTCTGTTTGATAGGGGAGAGTGGGGCCAGTTATAATATGGTGTATTAGGTAGGGGAGAGTTGGGTCAGTTATATCATGGTCTGTTTGATAGGGGAGAGTGGGGCCAGTTATAATATGGTGTATTAGGTAGGGGAGAGTTGGGTCAGTTATATCATGGTCTGTTTGATAGGGGAGAGTGGGGCCAGTTATAATATGGTGTATTAGGTAGGGGAGAGTTGGGTCAGTTATATCATGGTCTGTTTGATAGGGGAGAGTGGGGCCAGTTATAATATGGTGTATTAGGTAGGGGAGAGTTGGGTCAGTTATATCATGGTCTGTTTGATAGGGGAGAGTGGGGCCAGCTATAATATGGTGTATTAGGTAGGGGAGAGTTGGGTCAGTTATATCATGGTGTTTGATAGGGGAGAGTGGGGCCAGTTATAGTATGGTGTATTAGGTAGGGGAGAGTTGGGTCAGTTATATCATGGTCTGTTTGATAGGGGAGAGTGGGGCCAGATATAATATGGTGTATTAGGTAGGGGAGAGTTGGGTCAGTTATATCATGGTCTGTTTGATAGGGGAGAGTGGGGCCAGCTATAATATGGTGTATTAGGTAGGGGAGAGTTGGGTCAGTTATATCATGGTGTTTGATAGGGGAGAGTGGGGCCAGTTATAATATGGTGTATTAGGTAGGGGAGAGTTGGGTCAGTTATATCATGGTCTGTTTGATAGGGGAGAGTGGGGCCAGCTATAATATGGTGTATTAGGTAGGGGAGAGTTGGGTCAGTTATATCATGGTCTGTTTGATAGGGGAGAGTGGGGCCAGCTATAATATGGTGTATTAGGTAGGGGAGAGTTGGGTCAGTTATATCATGGTCTGTTTGATAGGGGAGAGTGGGGCCAGCTATAATATGGTGTATTAGGTAGGGGAGAGTTGGGTCAGTTATATCATGGTGTTTGATAGGGGAGAGTGGGGCCAGTTATAATATGGTGTATTAGGTAGGGGAGAGTTGGGTCAGTTATATCATGGTCTGTTTGATAGGGGAGAGTGGGGCCAGCTATAATATGGTGTATTAGGTAGGGGAGAGTTGGGTCAGTTATATCATGGTCTGTTTGATAGGGGAGAGTGGGGCCAGCTATAATATGGTGTATTAGGTAGGGGAGAGTTGGGTCAGTTATATCATGGTCTGTTTGATAGGGGAGAGTGGGGCCAGCTATAATATGGTGTATTAGGTAGGGGAGAGTTGGGTCAGTTATATCATGGTCTGTTTGATAGGGGAGAGTGGGGCCAGTTATAATATGGTGTATTAGGTAGGGGAGAGTTGGGTCAGTTATATCATGGTCTGTTTGATAGGGGAGAGTGGGGCCAGCTATAATATGGTGTATTAGGTAGGGGAGAGTTGGGTCAGTTATATCATGGTCTGTTTGATAGGGGAGAGTGGGGCCAGCTATAATATGGTGTATTAGGTAGGGGAGAGTTGGGTCAGTTATATCATGGTCTGTTTGATAGGGGAGAGTGGGGCCAGCTATAATATGGTGTATTAGGTAGGGGAGAGTTGGGTCAGTTATATCATGGTCTGTTTGATAGGGGAGAGTGGGGCCAGCTATAATATGGTGTATTAGGTAGGGGAGAGTTGGGTCAGTTATATCATGGTCTGTTTGATAGGGGAGAGTGGGGCCAGCTATAATATGGTGTATTAGGTAGGGGAGAGTTGGGTCAGTTATATCATGGTCTGTTTGATAGGGGAGAGTGGGGCCAGCTATAATATGGTGTATTAGGTAGGGGAGAGTTGGGTCAGTTATATCATGGTCTGTTTGATAGGGGAGAGTGGGGCCAGTTATAATATGGTGTATTAGGTAGGGGAGAGTTGGGTCAGTTATATCATGGTCTGTTTGATAGGGGAGAGTGGGGCCAGCTATAATATGGTGTATTAGGTAGGGGAGAGTTGGGTCAGTTATATCATGGTCTGTTTGATAGGGGAGAGTGGGGCCAGCTATAATATGGTGTATTAGGTAGGGGAGAGTTGGGTCAGTTATATCATGGTCTGTTTGATAGGGGAGAGTGGGGCCAGCTATAATATGGTGTATTAGGTAGGGGAGAGTTGGGTCAGTTATATCATGGTGTTTGATAGGGGAGAGTGGGGCCAGTTATAATATGGTGTATTAGGTAGGGGAGAGTTGGGTCAGTTATATCATGGTCTGTTTGATAGGGGAGAGTGGGGCCAGTTATAATATGGTGTATTAGGTAGGGGAGAGTTGGGTCAGTTATATCATGGTCTGTTTGATAGGGGAGAGTGGGGCCAGCTATAATATGGTGTATTAGGTAGGGGAGAGTTGGGTCAGTTATATCATGGTCTGTTTGATAGGGGAGAGTGGGGCCAGTTATAATATGGTGTATTAGGTAGGGGAGAGTTGGGTCAGTTATATCATGGTCTGTTTGATAGGGGAGAGTGGGGCCAGCTATAATATGGTGTATTAGGTAGGGGAGAGTTGGGTCAGTTATATCATGGTCTGTTTGATAGGGGAGAGTGGGGCCAGCTATAATATGGTATATTAGGTAGGGGAGAGTTGGGTCAGTTATATCATGGTCTGTTTGATAGGGGAGAGTGGGGCCAGTTATAATATGGTGTATTAGGTAGGGGAGAGTTGGGTCAGTTATATCATGGTCTGTTTGATAGGGGAGAGTGGGGCCAGTTATAATATTGTCTATAATATATGGGAAAGTGGGGCCAGTTATAACATGGTGTCTTAGGTAGGGCATTCGCTGGAGATAGTGCGACATTTACACCCTAAATAAACTGTCCTTCAAGTGCCCCAAACAAGTCTAAACATTTCAATGATAACAAGTGCAAAAGTTACGGACAACCCAAACCCTGTAGGACCTGGACAAACAGCTGTGAGAAACAGGAAAGCGATCACCTGACAGAGTTATTAGAGATTGCACAGCAAAACGTTTTTTTCCACGTATGACTGTAGCTAAATTTTACACTATAAACTTGACGTTCACCTTGCAACCATTTTCAGAACAATCTGGCATCGTTAACAACCTTTCACTATGTGGAAAATTAATGTTTCCCAGCTGTAAAAATACGTGTCTGGTTAACAATTGTTGTTTTTTGTAATTACCCAGCACCACGTTCAGCAATTTAAAGAAGACTCCATTATGGATTACCAATAAATCATTTTACAATCTTCGAATTCGTCTTTTCCTATTCACCTGTGCTTTCTTCATCTGCGCTTCCAATGAGTCGCCGGCACCATCATGCAGGAGTTCATGAGAACAAACCACCTTCGCCTCTTTCAGCCACGACTCAATCTTCAGCAGGTCTGCTTCGAATTGCTTGTGATTGGTCAGTATTGTTTGACCTTGGGTCACGAGGTCGTCGACTTGTGACGTCAGTGAGTTGTAACTTGTCTCAATCTCTGCGGGTCATAATTACAACAGAATAAAACAGAGGCACATAAAATTAATTCATACTGAATTAAACAGAAATGATTTGGTTTGGTCATGTGATCAGATGGACGGGGAGCTTGGCTAACACCGTCCGGCACGGAGGAACTGGTGGATCAGGACAGAGAAGACCAGCAATGTCATGTATTGACAATATCAAACAATGGACTGGGCTTAGTTTCAGTCCATTGCTGAGGATAGAGAAGTGTAGAAACCCGTGTGTCAACATCCGTCATTCTGTCGCCCCTACAGGCTATAGCCCTCAAGCTGTGGGACATACACAGATTTAGTCAACATTAATCAGTACATACAATACCCTTGAGTTGCCAATATACTAAATCATTGTACATTCTTCTACTTCAATGTAAGTAATGGGTGCAGATAATGCTTCAGTTACGCCAGTTTAACTTAGAATAGAAATTCACACAACGAAAAATCGACACGATCTAACGATAAACCATTAATCCCCTTAAAGAAGTTGAACCCGCATATTTTCAAATTATGGGATGGATTTGTCGGAACGAAGCAGGAGCGTGATAAACTCGCACTGACCTTTGAACTGTTCCACCAACTGTGGACGCTCGTCTTCCGGACAATCTTCAAGTAGACTGGCGCCATCTGTGAGCAGTGTCTGCACACTACCCTTGTAGTCGTGGACCTCTGTCTGTGTGCTCTGTTGATGCACAAGGTCACACAAGGTCAACAAACGATTGTGGTTTAATTAAATCGTTACACAAGAAATAATATGTTTCATAACATAATCTAATACAATTAACTGAGATGGAATATAAAACAATTGCATCAACAAAACTGTGTAAATTGCGTATTCTACTCACAAAATGTTTTTTTTGCAAAAATAAACTACTGTAGAATCAGCCATTACACTGCCTTAAATGAAACAGTTTTCAGTAGGCATAGAATCTACCAGAACTGCATTTATAGGAAGTTATATAAACTTTCTTCTTCCATATAAAGATTAGTTTTTTATTATTCTATCACTATAGGGAACTATGATAGGATGCTGACAGCAGTGAAATAAATTATAAAATAAATGTTTAATGTTGAAAAAATGTGAATAATAAATAAATAAACGAACAAATAAGTACATACATTAATTAAATAAATACAAACCATGTCTATCTGATACTAACAATATACAATTTAATATAATAACCATGCAAATAAACCACATTTTACGCAAATAAAACACATCTGATTTGATTAATATAGCACAGTGTAAAAACATACATCCCACATAGGTGTATAGCAAAATACAACTCAACAAATAAATTAGAATCCAATAAGTTATCTTGTTATTTTAACATTTTGCACACACCTTCAACGTCTCAAGAGCCTTGCGTGTGTCGTGCGAACTGAGTGGGAACTTCGTCGAAGCTTCCGGAAGTTTCTTGTCTTCGAGCCACTTTGAGACTCGCTCTAGACGTCGACCGAGATCCTGACGGTCGGAGACGGCCTTCACCAATAGGTGGCGCTTTTCTTCAGCGAGTTCCAACAGGTGGTGCTGTGCATCCTGCATCTGACGGAAATGTTGGCCCAGTTCCTCGCTCTCCTTTGAGCTCACGCCACGCAGCAGTGCCTCCCCCTGGTGTTGGACGGTGCTCACAAGTGTTTGTCTCGCTTCGATCTCCTGCATTATATCCTGGACGACAGAACGGAATGACACAGCTATAGAATGGGCTAAGGGAATCATGGCAATTTTTTTTTATTGATTTTCCAATGACTGTCATAAATTTTCTGAGACAGAAGTACTTTCATATTTATGATTTTTACATTATATCGAACAAATTTATTTGCTACAAATACAATTAATTTAGAAAAACATTAAATAATTTATTTATTATGAATGAATGAATTTATTTTGAATGAATGAATTTATTTATTATGCAGGTGACAGCTAGACACACAAAAAGGTTATGTTTGTAATGCACGCATGCATGTACACACACACACACCACACAGACTCACTCCGTAACTCTCTCACTCACGCACGCACGCACGCACGCACGCACGCACGCACGCACGCACGCACTCACTCACACACACACACACACACACACACACACACACACACACACACACACACACACACACAACACACACACACACACACACACACCACACACACACAACCACACACACACCACACACACACCACACACACACACACACACACACACACACACACACACACACACACACACACAGACACACACACACGCCACATATACATGCCACATACACGCACACGGACACACATACGCACACACACACCTGTAGTTGCATAACTAATATTGCCTGCACTCGTTCTAAAGCAGCTTCACCCCAAGTACATTGACACAAATCTGAAATGGCTGCATGATAAATATGATAAGCTTTGTATTATGTTTACCTGAAAAGTTCCAATCAGAGCCGAAATTGCATAGCAAGACAGACTGCATTTAGATGTCACAAGTTTGTTCATCGCCTGCCAATTTGTTACAATAAATGTATCAAACAGCCATTATGCCTCCTATGTGTGTAGTAGACCGACTTATTGCATTGTCATGATTGATTTAATTGTATTCACAAAGTAGAATAAATTTTCCAATCCAGACATTTTTTTTAAAGCAGTGCTTTGTAGAACTTGGCAAGGCATATTTTCTATAGGTGCTGTGATTTCTCTGCTGTTCTGACAGCTTGCACAAAGTGTGTTGTTTGCTCAGCAGTTATAAACAGTAGTTGAGAAAACTACGAAAATTGAGACAATAATGAAGTTAGAAACGAAAATTAACACTATAAAACACATTTACTCATGGCATGGTTAACTCATTAGCATGTCTTTACATAAACAACTTCATTAGTTTAATTTTGATATCATTGGGTCCATCTAATCAAAACTAACATAAGCGTGAAATACTGATATCATATTCTGAAAAGTTATCGCCATATGTGTACACAATTAATTTGACAGTAATTTCAATATTTCACATTAAGAAATATATTGTGGGAGAGGGAGGGAGGGAGGGAGGGAGGGAGGGAGGGAGGGAGGGAGGGAGGGAGGGAGGGAGGGAGAGATGAGAGAGAGATGAGAGAGAGAGAGAGATGAGAGAGAGAGAGATAGAGAGATGGAAAGAGGAAGAGACGGACGGACAGAAAACCAACATAAAGATAAGAAGACAGTTGTGAACCTTGCAAGAGAGGGTTGCCAAGAATGGGATTGGGAGTTTTAAAAATATCACCGGTATCAGAGAGACACAGAGGCTTACATCGTGGCGGCCGAGTGCGCTGCACGCCTGCTCCACAGAGCTGCCACCAGAGGGCATGGCGGTGAGCTCGGCCTCCTTGCGTTCGATCCACTCCATGTACTCTGCAACGTCTGCGAGCACGTCATCGTAGTTGATGATCATCACACTGAACGACTCCTTCTTCCTCTCACACGTCTCTCCCACCTGCCCCATCTTCCTCTCAAGGGTGCTGCAACAGTTACCATAACAACCGGTTACCATGGTGACATGGACAACCACAATCCTATTCCACTAAAATGATGCATGTTTTTCACCAACTACATGTGGTTTATTTGATTTAATAACACTATTACAGGTGACAAATTGTTTATCTGATCTAATAACACTATTACAGGTGACAAATTGTTTATTTCGTCTAATAACACTATTACAGGTGAAACAATTTTTATTTGATCTAATAATACTATTACAGGTGACAAATTTTTCCTCACCGAAAAACAGGATTCGAGATGGAATTAGCAACTGAAACATTTACAGAAAATACGCCATAAATGCCAGAATGAAATTTCTGAATGGGTGAAATTTCTTAATACAACACTTTTGGCCATTGCTTTAATTTTGGATTGCTAAGATGTTCAAATATTGCGCATCAATTTTCAATTAACCTCCAAGGATGAATGACAAAAGTGAATATACCTGTGGTGCTGTTAATAAAATAATATCAACCTACTCCATCTGTACAGAAATCCACGAGACAAGCTATAATAATAATATTTATTTTGTATAGCGCCACATCCATAATCGTTCATGGCGCTTCACAACATATTACAATTTAAACAACATAAAAAGATATATGTATACAATAAGACAAATACTAATGTTTTAAAATAAATGTAAAAAAACATATGTATATGTATATAAATAAAATTAATACGATATTAAATAGCGTAGCACTTTTAAATAAATAAATAAATTACGTATTAGTCATAAAAATATATAATAATCGGTCTAGTGTATAATTATATTACAATTATACTAATAACTGATGGTATAGATATAATTTATTAGTAATAAATAGTTTAGTATATGTTAAAATAATAATAATAATAATTACGTAACAATAATGCCAATAAATAGGTGTATAACTATGTATTGATAATATTACCAAATAATCTAGTAAAAAAATTATATAATGTGGCCTTAGAGGATGAAATAATTTTGGATTAGCATAAACTGATAATAAAATTATTGGATTAATTATACCATATTATGCTCAGTTAACATTACGTTGTCCTTTTATGGCTTACTTTTAACCATTAATACAGGAACATTTGTATGTTACCTTATATGGTCTTGTACTAGTTGTTGGTCATGACTGCCGACCACTGGTGAAAGGTCAGAGGCCATGGCCTTCAACTGTTCAAGGTCGGCCATCTTGTCTCCAATCTGGACCTGCAGTTTCTATAACAGATAAAAACATCTGTTTTCTTTTCGTTCATAATATTACAATGTTCACAAAGACGTCATTATCACAATATGTTCGTAATATGGCCATGTAAATGATGCGACTATTAGAATAGGGCCATGTTCATATTTGGTCTAAATTCACAATGTAGTCTAGACAATACATCACAGATAAAATATTGCTGCAAGTAATTCATCATTTATAATTGTCAACATTTTCCGAAAGAATAAAATTCTGCATGGGGTTCGAAGTTCCAAATGCCTATAAAACCTGTTGTAGCCTACTAGCTATTGTTGGCATGTATTAGCCATAACAATCAACTCTTTGGGGGGGGGGAAGAAAAAGCACTCTGCATACTTCCAATTTTTTTTAGAAATATGAATGACCCATAGCATTTAGTGGAAAAGACTAACTCTTTTTTATAGTCTTAAAAGTAGAGAACATTAAAGTTAATGTTACTTCAAAATGTCATTGCTTATAAACATTACTACTGACATACAGGTTGTCCACAAATACAGCTTGTGTCTTGTGCTATTGACATGAATGCCTTCTAGTGTCATCGATGGTCAATCTTACATTGTACTTAACAAACCGCCACAAATATAAAGCAACAACTGTCAATATTTCAGAAGTATCACAAATAGAGCATTATCTATAGAAACATTTCTTGCCATGATGCAGGCTATTTCAACACCACAAGATCATTATACTTGAACATATCTCGCATAAATCTGAGAGGAACCTAGTAACTATGACAGATGAAGACAGTCCAGTAACCTCAATCTTCTGCATGAAATCGGTCTTGCGTCGGAATCGTACACCCCTTGAATGCGGCTTACTAGGTGTCTCCGGACGCAGTTTCGATGCATTTGTTCCCATGGCAACTATACTCAATGTCTTTCTTACTAGTATGTGCAACTACATCGCTTGCCACATATCAAATTCACTTGCAGAATTGCAAATACATGTTCCATGTCAACAGATTTCCTGGGTTTTGAATGTCTCACCTCAGCTCAATTCATGACGTCGTGACTTAATTTATCTGATTGTTTACCGAGACAACATGCACATTTCACCTTTCCCGATGTTGTCAAGACAGTTTGGTACCACAGTTGTATCTCACCTGACTTCAAACGGCCACCAATTACTCCTACTGATTAGTACAACACCATAACTTTTGACAACGTGGTATCCTTGCATCCACGATTAAATTCCAGTGGTATTCACGTTCCGATATCTCGACTAATATCTGACAAACCAACTCCGTCAGTAGCCTAGAAGAACCTCGGCTGGCACACGCCACTGGTCTTGTACAGATTTACGCATGGCCCAGTTGTAAAACCATCCAGGTTTCAGAAGTGTGTGATGATAACAAAGCGACTTTCACACGTCTTCACCAGTGATACTTGGCCCAAGTCGTAAACTCAGCTGTATCATTGAAGGACCCAGTCCAGCAAGTTATCGACCCAACTGAACTTCGGCTGTTTGTCTGAGTGAGCTGCGTTTACGTCTTCGGGCAATCAACACCTCACATTGGCAAAGTTGCCAAAACAGCACAAATCCAGGCCAGTGCCATGTTTTGTACACACCCAGGGGGGTCGTCATTAATGGCCGAAATTCAATTTGTAATATCTCCGAACAGCCAATTGAACAACGGTCAAAGCTATGTAAGTCACATGCGATATTGGTTGCTGGATATTGGTTAAACCATTCAAGTCTACAAGTCCCCAGTACAATGGACTTAGCCGTGCTTCAATTACAGCCGTAGTGGCTCTTTTCAATCGTTAAATGCAGCCTTGATGAGAACGGATTAATGGGTATGGATTTATATAATCCCGTAGCATGATTCTACACCGGGGAAGTTAAGGTGAACTTTGGAAACTTTGTCAACATGGGAAGGGAACGTCTTACTAACTACAGACGTCTAGATACGACACAAATACAAAATCTTCATAATGCAATAACTGCTGAAATGTATTTTACTGTTCATGAATAACACAATATGATACATTGTTTATAAATGAGTATCTAGTGTTTATTAATGAATGAATGAATGGTTGAATGAACGCGTTTACTGCTAACGGCCTTGAGTGTGTTTGGTGATCACCAACAGCTCACTTTGAAGTCAATTTTCAGTGTAATCTAACATTTGTTGACTGGATCAAAGTAACAAGGCCAACACTAATCTTGTCATGTACAAGTCATAATAACTTGAGGTAATAAATAATAACAAGGACATAACAATGCTTAGCCCACTGCGTGACACATTTCCAATCCGTAGTACTTGATTGATATGTGGCTCCATCTACTGGACAACAGTTTGTCATCTGATTCCTTTGTACCCTTATTATACACCAGGTGAATTTGTTGCATGATTATTTTATATTAAATATTGGAAGTGATGTTACAAGTGTTCACGTGGTGTTACATGTGCAGTTGGAATGTTGCAAGTGTAACTGTGATGTTACAAGTGTTATGGAGGTGTTATAAGTATGGCCGTGGTGTCCAAAAAAATAACTGTGATGTCACAAGTGTTATGCAGTGTTATAAGTACAGTTGAGGTGTTGTAAGTGTAACTGAGATATCACAAGTGTTATGGTAGTGTTACAAGTGAGGCTATATCACAAATATTAATGTGACCACAGTGTTACAAGGGTAGCGGTGATGTTACAAGATTTAAACTACCATGGTGTTACAAAGGTAGCCGTGTGTTACTGTGGTGTTGCAGTGTTACAAGCTTGAATGTAACGTTACAATGTGTTACAAATACAACTGCAGCAGACACTACTCACATATCCAAAAGCCTCTAAGGGGTAAATAACACTGAAATGTCCCTTGCTATATTCCCACAAAGGGCGACTACTTATAAGTTATATGACCAGTCGTTTGCTTCCACGATATGCTAACTAAGCAGTTTCACAAATGGTGGACCAAACACAATCATTTTTCCATCACAACCAGTCTATATGAAGAAGGCATACATTTAAATAGTTGCAAACAGTAAACTTTATTATTTCCACAACAAAACACACAGAATATAACCATGACGACAGCAGAAATGAAACACTTAACAAAGGAGACATATACAAATATGCAGTGTATGTTTGGAACAGCTGTACAGTGCCAAACAGTGTGGCTGTCTGAGAGGTTCAGATGCCCTGGGTAAATAACTGTTGTCAACAACTTGTCACATGACCAACAACAACATTTCATCATCTCCATTTACCAAGCAAAATTGTGTTTATTATTATATAAACCATCACCTTTTTTGGATTATGTATAACCTTTTTTGGATTATGTATAAATTCACTGCCCAATTGGAACTGCAAAGCTATAATAGCTTTCTGCAAACCTATCCTTATTTTATTTGGTTAGGTGAGAAATCTGGCTACAATTCTTACTGTTAATGCCCTGAAGCAATGCAAAAACATGCTTTGTTCATAAATATCAAAAGCAATGAAAAAATATTTTGAAGTTTTCTTCTGATCAATCTATTTCAAACACATTCTAAAGTTCCAAAACCCAATTAGTACTTTCCTTTAAAATGCAAATCATAACTAAAAGTTAGGCTAATCTAAGACAGAAAATACTAAGCTAACTTAAGCATGCAAACTGTACTAGCAGTTAATAGATGCTGCTTTCTAAACTAAAATTTAATATATATCAAGTAATATGTATAGATAAATAAAGCTTTCATAAATGTAGTTTGCTATTATGTAATCAATATTCAGTGTGTTTACAGCTATTTGTTTGAACAGACAAATCTGTGTAAATTAGTCTTCACCGTCAAGTCAGTAACGTCTAATTTATTGTTTATGACAACTTAAAATTTTATAAATGAATCTTAAGATAAGAGTATGTCTTAAAATTAATGGGCAGGTCAATAATATTAAACACACATGACCATAGTAAATATTATATTAACACAACCAAATATATATATCTTTGAGTATGTAAAGCTTACAGTAGAGGAAACTGTAGGTGCTCGACCAAATGTATAAATAAGTCTCACCGTATATAAATCTCACAATATAATATTTATACGACCAACTTTATCAATAAGTCTGAGTAAATAAGTCTGATAATTGACATCGAGGTCTATGCAGTATTTAACTCTATTTATATGAGCACATTTATTAAGTCTTTGAGTAAATAAGTCTTACAATTCACAAATAGGCCAATAAAATATTTGTATGACCATGTTTATGTAATATGTAGGTCACGGAATAACTGATGCAGCTGTATAAGGCCAATGATAATGTAAACAATTCCGTGGAATGCAGTTGTGTTCAGCCTTAAATAAATAAACAAAAACAACACTAAACTAACAGGAAGAATCACAGCACTTGTAAATATATGTCAGATTAACGTTTGATATTTAAAAACATCAAACGCAGTCTAACCTCATAAATAGCAATTGCTAAATCAAACAGAAGCAATGTTGGAATGTAGTCTATTATTCGGTTGGACGGATTTATCAGGTACAACCTTTCTCTATTACTACAGTAATGTGATGTGTACAAAGTCGCTCATTCATAAAGTAGACTAATGCGAATGAATAAGAAGATTTAGGACATGTTCACTAATACATTCACACCAAGGAACGGTACCATCTGCCTGTGGTTACTCTTGCCCATTACGAATAATTGCCTGTTATCGTTAAACCTCGGTTTTTGTTTGTAATTTACATAGAGTGGAATCTCTTTAATACGACCAGTTTACTTCCAGTGCATGGATCCAAATGTTGAAGGTTTCAGGGTAAACAAATCAAGCACATAACGTGGACATTTGTTTACCACACAGTGACGTCCAAATGGTAGGCGTCCGTAGTAAAGAGGTTTCATTGTATCAATCCACAATGTACACTTGTTCACAATACACACCTATCCACAACAGGCACCTTTCTGTAACGACCATATTACCAGATCACAACACAATGTCGCACATGACAAATGCATACACAAAACAGTAAAATCATACTACCACTAAATTATCACAAACAGACTACCAGGTATATTTGGATGTGTATAGAGAATCTCTTTAAATACATCAACAATTAAATCACAACATTGGGTATACACAGCTAACTTCATATCACAGTTACAGGTCTCTCAGATTGATATGATTTATGTAAAGGTGTTAATTAAATCCAACAACTGTGCCAGTGTCACACAGTGTATAGCTTATGATGGATAACACAATCGTGTTTCCTATCGTGACAAGGAAATACAGTCAAGTCAATCGACTGAAACATCACAGTGAGCTAATAAATAGATTTTGACATTTCAAAAGCTGCAGAATAAATAGGAGCAATTTCTGGCAAGAACAGCTATTTATATGCCACATAAAGTACACATTCCACCATCAAACATGATGAAAATATCCACCAATAAATGTCCAAAGTCTTATCACTTTCAGCGCCAGTCTTGTACTAATATTCAGTACCATGCTGACTTCCATTTTTCCACCCTCCGAACAGAAAAAACGGATAACCGGATTGGAACAATCCCGGCTTGTTCACCGACTTCCCGTGGACAGATCCTGGGTTTCCTGGGAGACCACAGGACGATATCCTCCTGGAGATCATAGGATGATCTCTCATGAGTTAGTCACGTCATGTGACCGAGGTAAGACCAGACAGTAGCAGCTTCACTAGCGGAGATTCTGGGCACAGATCTGGGCACTGATACGTTGTTCCCTGTGTTGCTAGTGTAAATATTGTCCGCTGCTAATTCTGTCCAATCACAAGAGGATACCTATCTGCTAAAACTTGTGATATCACATCTGGATATCCCCAAAACAATTTACCGATATCACGGCATAAGTCCAAGTTACCTTGGAAACGTTCATCACAGACAACGAATGCTCCCTTGTCCGCAATCACAAATACGCTAGAATCATCTGATGCAATGAATGCTACCTCCCAAGGGTCCATTACTATCACTTATGTTCAAATCTTCGGATACAATAGATGCTCCCTTGCGAGTGTTTATCTCTATCACTTGTGTTTGAGTCGTCGAGTGAGTTCCTTCATTTCATTGGCTGCTCTTGTCGCTTTCAGAATGGACGAGTCGAGCTGGGCGCTTTCAACCAGTCTGGCTGAGGAGGGGCGTGGCTTATGGTCCCGCCTCTTACCTGCCCCGTGGGCGTTCTCCTTCCCGTCATGGGGGCTGTCACTCACACTGTCATAGCGGTACGGACTCGCAATCACGATATATGGCGACTGTGGCACCACAGCGCCACCTTGTGGGTGCTGTTGTGTGTTCGGAATAAACACAATTGACGCATTCTGCTGCAACGGTGTCGTCATCTGCTGAGCCTCTGTGGCACTAATCGGACGGAATGCTCCCTGGCCAAGCTGGAGCTGCGTGGCTCCGGCGGGGACTGCATATTGTGGTGGTGCCGGTGGTGGCGGCACCACTGGCGTCATTCTTGGCATGCGGGGGGTTAACGGTGCAGGCAAGGGGGGTGGAGGGGGGTACAGAGTCCGCAACTGGGGTTGGGCCTGGTATTTCGCCCCGACCCCGGGATACGTAGGCCTGTAAATGGGCCGGTCGTACAGCTTCCCTTGAGGCACAGGGGGAGCAACGCCACGTCTCAAGGGAGAAGCGCTGTGTTCCCGTCTTCCTGAGGGATAACCGATTCGTGACCGTGGTAAATACCGACTGCGCAACTCGTCGTAATCCCGCCTGTCGCTCAAGTAACTATCGAAGCTGTGACGCCGATGCTCTCGCGACTCGGGGTCGGAAACCATGGCAACGACCTCATCTGGTTTCTTATACATCAGCTCGAGACGGCGTTTCGTGTAGAGCTTCTCTCTCTCCCCATCGAACGAGTCAGCGACGCTCTCGGAAACGTCGCTCTTGTGCTTATGTTTGTGTTTCGACTTGTGCTTCTTTTTTGCATCCTTCTCCTTCCGTGTGTCGCCCGTATCTGCTGGGTTTATCTGACTCTTCAGGTCCCGCACCTGTCTGAGCATGAACTTCAGAATGTCCATCTTCGTCATGTTCGACTGCACTGTTGCACTCTGGGACACGGCATCAGTGTCATCGCGTCTGTGACGTTCACGCTTCTTCTTCTCCTTTTTCTCCTTCGGTATGTCAAAGATGTCACGCTGTGTTTCAACGTCTCGAGTTGGTTCCTCATGCATTGTGGAATGCCTGACGCGTATGGGGGGAATGTCAATATGAGGCTGCAGTTCGACTGCTTCCCCGCGAGTCTGAGTTTGTTCGTTCGTCGTTGTCTGCGTTGCATCATCCAGTATGTGCGAATAACGGGGCATTGACTTAACGAGTCCCAGCTCGTTCGTCTGTGTCTCAATGTGTGAGTGGGACTGCTGATACGCCTGACCGAACGTCTGAGTCGCAAAGTCTCTGGATGCCTGGATGTCTAAGTCGTCGCGGCCAATCAGCTGCCACGGTTGTATGGCATGTGACGACAGACTGTCGTTGGGGTCGATGACAAAGGTGTCACCTAGTGACACTGTGCCGCTCGGGATCGACGACCCATCAATGCAGAAGCGTAGTTTCAGTGGCGTCTGCGTCGTTTGATGACACAGGGTCTGCTGGGTAAAGTCTAACTTTTTCACTCGCCTCGGAGTGGCTCTTGGACTGCCGTGAGGTATGTGTCTTGTTTGTGTCGCTGCAGTATTGCTCGTTGAATTATCGCCACGTGAAGTGCCACTACGACGCTGCTCCCTGTTATGCCAGGTAAGGGAACGTTCTCGTCCTGCCTGGACCCGTAGTTCCGGGGAAGGTCGCTGTCTCCCCGCTCTGGCACTCTGAACTCTCCTGGTGGACAACGATGGTACTCGCTGCTCACCATTAGTTGACCTCCGACCTGGATTCGCCTCGGAAATATTTGGATTGCTACTGACTTCGCTGCCAATGACGCGACTTCGCATTCCCGATTCCAGCACACGATTACTACTTTCCGGTCGCACGGTGCACCGACTACTGGTGTGTGGGACGGCGGCCTTTTTGTGGGTGTCACCAAGCATGTCGTCATGGCAACTGTCTGCGGTGAATGGCTCAGTCATTGTGCCGTCGAATGCTTCGATGTATTCTTGGTATTCCTTCAAATACGCTGGCTGTGCAGTTTGATCTTTGGCTGATCGTAGCAATGTCGAGTTCGGCCCGTCGCGTTCGTCTGTGCCAGTTCTTGATGAATCAGTACGAGCGTACCTCATAGTACGCATGAGGGCACTACTGGTACGATCACTGTCATGGCTCACCAATTTACCGTCACAGTTTGGCGGTTCTGACTGAAACCCTGGAAGTTTCCTTCGTTTTGCCGCCTGCCGAGCACTCCGTGGTGCAGTGGCGCCACCTGGTGTGTCGACCTGCATGAATGTTGAGTCATTGCTGTCACCTGACGCGATGCTAGTGTCGACGTCACCGAGATCGAGTGAGGATCGAGACGACTGCCCAGGAACAGAGGGGAGCTTACGGCGTCGGTCTCGCGGTGTTTGTGTCTGTGCGTCTTCTGGCGTCTGCGTCGTGCGGTGACGCGGCGTCTGCGTACCCCAGCTCTTGCTTGACACGAATGTCGCCTCGGGATCTGGTTCTGTCATCCCCGATGGCCACGACATTGTATCGTCGTCATCATCATCGTCAGAGAACAGATGCGTGTTGGGTTGTAGGACGTGTGTGCTCTGCGTGACGTCGTGCTGGACTACCTCGACCTGCCTCCGGACCGTTCCGCTTGAGAGGTTCCCAACGTCTTCTGCCATCCACATTGTGTCTGACCGGTGCAGGTGACCAGCGCTTGATCTGTCATCGATGCTGACGTTGACCCGTGTCAGCGATTGGTCTGGCGGTAGACGTCGCGTCACGGGAGACGACTGACGTAGCGGGGTTTTGCCCTGCAGCGCCCGTTTCGCCGAGTCTGTCAGTGGACTGTCATCGTCGGGCACGCTGGTGCCGCGCACCAGCATGACACGCACTGGCACCGATGCGTCGCTATGACGTCGACCGTCGTGTTCGCCGGACGCCATCATTTCCTGCATGGCGAGATCTGCCTCTAACATGGCTGCTAATACATCCCCATGCGAACTGAGGGTTTCATCCAACAACACCAGTTGAACAGGGTGTCCACTGATGTCTTCAGCGTCGATGTCAGCTTGCGTCACTTCGTCGGCTGAGGCTATCAACTCAGTGCTTGTCGCCGGCAGTGTGTCACCGTATCCCGACTCTCGATCGCTCTCAAAGTTATACACGCATTCGCATCCTCGATCCTCTTGGGGGCGCCTCTCAGCTCCACGTGGTTGGTCTAACGAAGATGCTGACTGGACGGATCGAAGGCTTGACCTGTTTGCACTTCTGACGATGAACCGTGGATATCCTGATGTGCTGCCCCCTGGTGGATTGCTCCTTGGCAAAACGCTGCTACTACGTGTCGGCAATCCTGTGCTGCCACCTGGCTGCGGTAACCGACGTCGCGGTGTCGTCGAACTCCGTCCGTTCGTGCCTGGCCAATTTGGTCTAGTTCCTGGACCAACCGCTAGGGGGATCCGACTGCTACGGTTGTCACGTGATTGGCTAGAGGAACTTGATGGTGTTCTCGCTGGTCGCGGTATGTTTGAGGTCGTGGAGTAGTGTTCGTCCTGAGTGCCGTCGTCCGAGTCTCTCAGCACGCTCAGTCGGGTCTGTGTGCAGCTGTCACTCAAAGATAGCTCCTCCCACTGGAAAACAAATGAATATTCATGAACACAACCTGCTGAATAGTGACAGCTGAAAACTGACCAACATGATGAAATGACGTAAGACATGAATAATGTTTTCTTGCTGGTCATAGGTGAGTTGTTTTGGTTCAGTGGTTTGTGATTATAAACAGACTCCAAAATAAAACACAGTATTAGAAACAGCCACAGCTCAACAATATCCACTCTATAAGTCTATATGTTCCACATCTGTATACTTGTAAGTCTTTGTAAGCAAACCACATGATTGATCAGGCCACGTTAATATGGTCATTTAGGTGGGATACTAGATGGGTTGTTAGTTTAACCTTTCTACTACATTAATGTTTTATTTTATATTATTATATTATTTATCAATAATGTTATATTTATTTATCAATAATGTTATATATATCTAAAATGTATATATTGCTTTGATCCACAAAAGTCCAAAGTGGCTGGATTTGAGGTAGAATTGTACAGCTATACAGATAATTATGTGTGAAAGTATACAATGTTCGTTCCTCACTGTTTTGTAAATGTAGCTTTTTATTTAATTCTAGTAGTTTTTAATAATATATATAAATGACTATTTTATAAGCGTAGGGCTATGCATAAAACCCTCATATAAACAGAGTTGATTTGTAATAATTTATCAAACTATTTGTTACATGACTATGGCTCATCCTGCAAACCGATAGCAGACTACTGATTTGATATAATTGATCTGACCGTAGGTGTCGCACAACTTTTCTTTTCTTGCACTGTCAACCTGTTGAGACATTGTCCAGCTACACAGCAATATTTACAAATATAAAATGCTATTCTTGGCAATCATGGCAGCATTCTATTTCCATACACACATATGCGTACAACATGTGGGAATAATAATGTTTTTATTAACCTTGTGACCTTTATCACTTTGCATTCGTTGCAACTCTACTACAGTAATTTATCACCATTTTGCAACAACCTGAATGATTATTGTTACCGCACTATGTTTTATGTCTGTTCAAAATAGGTTCTATTTCTTTCTTCGTCATCATAATTGTTTAAACAATAACACGCATTGATTTTATTATAAACAATTAATATTATAAAATATTTTAATAATATCAACTAATATTTTTATTATTGCTCTCTATAAATTTCTTTTTATACTTATAACATATACCTGGGTACAGGTTTTATTAAACTTGTGGTGTGGTCAAAATAAAGTAGATTTAACTTAAAAACTTACTTGCATTATATTACGTAATGTTTATCATATAAAAAGTTAAGCACCAACGTAGACACACACAAAATAAACAGCTAAAAGTTCACTTTAAAATTATATTTGATAGGCTGTAAAGCTACATCAAAATGTATGCAGTTTGTCAGGCAACTGTCTACTAGGATGTGACACCTCCTTGTTGAATGTAGGGATGTTACAGGTGTAACACCCATGTTGTAATATTACACTTCATTTACACAGTTATTTGCAAGTGTTACATGTCAAAAGTTTTGTTGAGTAAGCATCCAGGTTAAGAAACATAAACACCACCAGTTCAGTGTTAGTATCTATTCGCAAAAGCATCTATTGTTACAATTTTTACTGCCGAATTTGAAGCACTGGTTACCAGAAGCAGTTACCACCTCACTCAAGTATAAAATTCACTGATGGCTGCCGATTAACTCAACAGGGCTCGTCGTAAAATGAAGCCTCCAATAGCCGCGTCTGTAGACGTGTTACCATGGCAACCGCCAACAGTCAAACGAGTCGCTGGTCCCGGTCCGACCAAAGGCGCAAACGTTTACGGACACAACACCACAATCCATTCACACACCACACAAAAAGCGCAGCCACAAGCCCACAGAGGGAGCAAGTGTCAAGTGTAAACACCGGCAGAACAACAGACGACACCGTTAGTGTGTGCTCAATAGAATTGTACAGTGCTCGTTAGTGGGTGCGCCTATACATCGTTAGTGCCCTGAATGTACAAATCCTTGCTAGTCACATCTATCACTACTCACATGGCTATTCTGAACCATTATTTCCGATACAACCTGACGTTGATTAGTGGAGTTACAGTCGCCCGTGGACGACCATGTTTGAAGAAGCGTCGTTGCACTGTGTGCTGTATGGAGGTGCCACACTGCTAAGTCAAGTTTCAACCTGCCCGCCAAACTACTGCACAACTTCCGAGCTGACCAGTTTACCACTGAATACCGGCAGATCTAATCTGCTATTGTGGACAGTTTGCGTGTAATTCAATTACTACATAAAGCTAATGCGTTTCTTTGTAATTTAGACCAATCTCACACACCCACACCTACACCAGAAGCAGAGCAAAGTTCACGTCAAGTACAGGGTTGCTACCTTGCTCTGACAAAAGCATAATAGGTCGAATAACAAGGGTTTAATAACTGTCTATTACGAAGTCAGTTCACACTAAGTGCATCAATGATTTAGTAACTCTCTATCAGAGGTACACTTTTGAAGGTGCGGTATAATTTGTTTCATGCAAGTTCACAATGGGTACACATGAGATACACTCTGTATCAACAATTGGTGCGTATTAAGCAACATCGCTAATTTCATAACTGTGTCTAACATAAACATCTATGAAGTTTTAACAGTATCTAATTTAGTTTCTATCCAAAAACATGTTAATTATTTACATAAAGAAAACTTCAGATTTACAATAAATTAAATATATTTATTGTCTTAAAACTTTGCTTAAAGAACCAAATACAGCAAAACCTTTGGCAATAGACAACAAACGTAATTTTTTTATTTCAACAACATTTTACATGGTTTTCTAACCATTTCCTTTATCTATAACATATATTATATAAAATAAATTGACTTTTCCAAATGTTGTCTACTATATTTCGGTTTTACTGTAAAAAAACTTCACTTATCATGGATAACATCATTTACCCTCATAATAAAATAAATCAACACTTAATTTTAATAAACATCTTAACATAATCTCAAAAAATAAAAATTCTACAGAATAAAGACAGAAAATGCACCCACCTTTTGCTGGGGCTAGCTTCCTGTCCGAGCGAATGAACGGACGGACCAATGAAAATGTACAAAAACTGTTTCTGCGCCACTCCCACAGACAGTGAAGTCCAGCAAGCACAGCTCAAAGTGTGATCTCTTCTTGTGGCAAAGCTAATTCCCAGCAGGAGAATAAAGGAGCCGAACTGATTGCCTGTGGAGCTGCCACAGACTGGCCCTGGTGTGTGTTTACTGCGAGTGAGCAGTGAGTATTGACACTTAGAAGTGGAGGGAAGCTTTGTCTGGGCTTGTCCAGTGCAGCAGTCTAGACATAGAGCCACTGTGTGTGTTACTGGCGTATGGCTGTCCATTGAAGTGACACGCTGATGTTTACGCACATGAAAGGATTCAGTTATTGTCACAGTTGTGTGGGTTTCTTCGAGTATGTTTCGAGTACGTTTTGTGTAGGGGGTGGGTTTTCTTAGTGCGTTTACAGGACAATACGGTGCATTCGTTTCTGTGGATGTATGCTAGAAACTGGTGAATCAGGGTTGTTGTGAAATAAATTAAATGCTGGATAAGTTAACACGTTTATCTTGTCTTAGTATGTTCGTAGGACAACTCAGTGCATTTGTTTCTGTGAATGTATACTAGAAACTGTTGAATCACAGTTGTTGTGAAATAAATTAAATATTGGATAAGTTAACAAATATTCATCTCTATAGCCATTCTAGACACCCATGAAATAACGTTTTGGAATCCCCCATTTCTGCCTGGATTGCATGATGTCCATGTGAATCTAAGAAACGGCGGATACGTCCAAAAGAATTTAACTACTCAACCACAGTCCCTACAGCGAAAACCCACCTCATTTTCAAATTTGTTTTATTTAGTTGTTCTTTTTAATAAATTACTATACACATTCTATTAGGCTTATAACAAGCAACAAAAATGTATCACATTTTCTCACTGTTTAGCATACCACTGCATGTACAGTTATGTGCACATAATAACATACTTGGGGACCTTGTAGACAAAACTTCATTAAACAACCACATTTGCACCACCACCAACCTGACCACCACCACAATAGCTGCAATTAGGAATAATTTCCATATTGCTGATAAACATCATAATAATTTCATGCTTACTGGCAATATGAAAATCTTATTCAAAATGCAGTCTTTCAACCTACAGCTGAATACATGGCTGAAAGACTTAACAGAATCAGATAGGTCCTTTTGTTCGCTCGACTAATAATGCATTAATCTATCATGGACCTTTTATACAATTCAGCTCATATCACTGTATCTACGCAGGTCTGAAATGGTGACAGAAAAGAACCGACAAAGGACATGCACATTCATAAAACATAGAAGACACTAGGAGACCACGACGCCACCTACACACTGCAGGAAGAACTAACTAGCATGCCAAGGATCACACAAACACACCACTCTCAATTTGACTGCTGGCGTGGCGGGCGGCACATGAAAAACAGTTCACGTGCTGCTTAATTTCAAACATTTTACAGATTTTATTTTCGTAATAATGTTCACCTCACATCTTCAGAACATTTCATGTCGTCATGATATTAAATGTAGCATGACCACGAGAAAAAAACACCTAAAAGCACTACATATTATTATCATAGCAGTTGTATTGTTTTAATTGATAAAAGGTGAAAAGTAGTACTTTTCACAGGCTTCATACATCATCATTTTGTATTTTTGTTGCCATATCAGTAAGAACTAACTAGTAACAAATCTCAAAGCAGAAACGCATTCGCCAAAATGTTAAAACATGTTATAAAACCATTAAGTGTTATGAGAAAGCTGTCCAACTTCAACATGCCAGTAAACTTTAAGTCAGACTACTAATGACAATATCACATTTAAAATTAAATATTTTCTTCAGATGTACATTATTTTACTTTAAAGACATGCACTCCCTTATTTTTTAACTGTTATCTTTTTACAATAGGGAAATGTAAATAATATTAAATTTAGTAACAATTTTTTTGAATTGCACACCCTAATTATCATTAATTAATAAATAATTTTAAAAGCCAAATGGCCAACAAAATCCCCCTCCCCGAACACCTTTACAATTTTGACTAAATACCCTAGGTGAAAACACAGCACTCCCATGTGTCTCTGACCTACTTCTCTAACCCCCTAGCAAGGATGAAGGAATCTAAGTGAATAACGAGTGCTTTGTTTGTTCAAGTCAACAGTTGGGCTCAACTGTGCACCCAGGACTTAACTTAACCTCTTTGAAGTAGGATTACTGGGCCAACCTTTGTATAGCCCTGTCCCTGTGTCCAAAGTGTACACACTACACAGTACTTTAGAACAGGCTGATGTTGACCAAAGCCTCAGCTAAATCATAGTTGCTATTGCTCAAGTAAGTTCACTTAGGGAGACCTACCCTTATGAATTCTAACTAATGTAAAATCTACATATTTCTTGACTTAATTTGTCATTTGGCAAATTAATTTACAGTCGGAAAATATTACCCATAATAATGATAAGTAATTCATGTTGTGTTGAATAAATGTCAGTTTAACTTTTTCTTTGTTATTTACTCGATTTGATTGGTTTTATAACTCAAAAACAAACAAAAGCAACTAAGCTATTGAGGTTATGTTAAAATGATGACATGGCTGCATTTGTAGTTGTAGACTACTGCTGACTGATGTAACTACACTTGTAAAGTAGACAATGACTGTTGCATTCAAAGTGCCACTGTCATCTTTGTATACAATCTGTGCACTATGCATCTCGGGCAATTAACTTAATTAATTGAATTACAATTAATTTTCCAATTAAATTAAATTAATTACGTTAATCCAATTAACCAATTAACAACTGACAGGAACCCATGACTACAGAAGCATGCAACTACCTTCATGCAAATCCCAACTCCTAGGGCCCCGAATGAAGCTTAGCATGACACAAGAGGCGCCATCTAGAGGTGTGAATTGCAAACCTATTCTAACAGTGTCAGTCCAAAAGAGCATGAAGCTGACAAATTGATGTCGACACGGGACTGATTTGGGTACAAACACACACTATATATTATTAACCATTATACCCTCTCTAGGTCAGACTATTGAAAACTCTACGTTTGTGCCAACGGGGTGTTGCTGCTCTTAGTTGTCAAATAAGATGTTATTTAAACTATCAAAGATGGCAGTTATTTTTAGCATTGATGCATTCTTACACCAGAAATATAATTCTTAATCTGCTTGTTTATGGACAAAATCGGTGAAGTGAAAGGCACACAGATCTAAGATTAGATCTTCGTTGCCAACGAATGATACGATTGTTCAGCGAGACAAAGATATAAAACAAAGTGTGTCAACTACTGGTACACACCAGTTGTGAAAAAATGAGTGACTTGAACTGTCATTGCTAGTTGTGACTTGAAATTCACACCTCCTCTCGTCATCAGTAAACAAACCACATTTTCTGAATACTGGACTTTAGTGTCACTGACCACTACTGGGACACACACCATCCTTGACTTTTTAAACGTTCTGTGTCTTCCTGGATGACTCTATTGACTTCGTGGAAATACTGTAAATCTTACTACCGACTCATTATGACTTTTTAAAGCCCATATTATAAACTCACAAATGAGAGCTTCATACCACCAGCAAGACATGTTAATTTATGTTCATTAGGTAAAAATATTTTCCAATCTGGCTGAAGAGATGGCATTGACAGATTGAGTATGATGTCAATGAAAACTGAGCAGGATCTCCCACAAACTTCACCACGGCAAGTATATCCATATCAATACATTCACAATATTCGGGCGGTGTCACCGGTGACACATTAACTTAGCCCCCACGCAGTTCTCTCTTTACCAATTTTTCTCTTTCTTTCCATCCCAATTAAAACAATCTTGCGTCAAAATATCACTAAACAAACACGACAGAAGGCTAAGTGATCGAGGTCATGTTTTTGGCGACACCTTTAGTCAGCATACTGGACATGATTGCTAGGTCAAATCTGACGTAACAGATCCACATTGGTCAAGTAACACATCCCACACGCCAAACCAACCACAGGCACGTACCTCCAGCTGGTCGATTCTGTCTCTCAGTGGGACGTCGTCAGTCGTCTCTATCAGCTGGATGTCAGCTTGGAGTCCTTCGAGACTTCGGTCGACGTCCAAGCGTTGGTTGTGGTAAGTCTTCAGCTGATCCAGCAGTGTACGGCGCGACTGCACGTGCTCAGACAGTTGCGAAACGAGTGACTCCCATTGCTGCCTCAGTGGCTCCACCTCACGGGCGGACACACTGGCGCCATCTGGCGACAGTCGGGTGTAGCCGACGCTGATCTTTTCGATGGCCGGTTCGCAATTCTCAATGGATGTGAGAAGTTCCTGGGACAAGAAACGATGGTTATGTTAAGGTTATGTGGAATGTATGATGTGGTATATGTCATTGCTGCCAGGTGTCACTCCTATCCCAGGTGTCACTGTTGTGTCACCATTGTGTAACTTTTGGGTCACTGTTGTGTAACGTTTGGGTCACTGTCGTGTCACTTTTGGGTCACTTGTGTCACTGCTGTGTCACTTTTGGGTCACTGTTGTATCACTGCTGTGTCACTGTTGTTGTGTCACTGCTGTATCAAATGTCACTGGTGTGTCACTCCTCAGCCATGTCAAGTGTCACTGCTCTGTCATATGTCACTGCTTTGTTATGTGTCGGTCGCTTATGATCACATGACACTGTTGTGCTACATGTCACTGTTGTGTCACATATCAATGCTGTGTCACATGTCATTGTTGGGTCACATCACTGTTGCGTCACATGTCAGAGCTGTGTTATGTCACTGTTGTGTCAACTGTAACTGCCTTATCACAGCCATGTCATGTATCACTTCTTGTCACCTGTCACTGCTGTCACACATCATTGCTGTGTCACATATCATACAACACATACCATTGTTTAACCAGTGAGAATGGTGCCTACTGTCTACATAATCCCACCATGATAAATAACCTCCAGCCATAGCGTGGGTTTTACCTTTAATTTTACAAATCAAACATAAACCAACCACCGTTGTTGCATCATACAGCTTACAATGAGTCTTAATCATGCAAAATTAAACAAACAAAAATATTATGCAAAATAAAAAGAATATACTTAATCATGTAAAATTAAACACAGAAACAATGATTACATTTTGCAAAATTTTAATAGGAATTGTTTATTACACAAAACTAAATATAAAAAATGGCATGCCACATTTTAATAACACATACTAACTATGTCAAATTTAAATAAAACATATTTAATTATACAAAACTAAACATAGAACAAATAATTAACAATGCAAAACTTGTTTTGTCTACTTATGCACAATTTAATAAAAAAAAATTATTACCGGGTATGCTACCTTTGAATACAATTATTAACTATGTAAAATAATAATAAATAATATTTAATTATGCAAAATTAAACACGGAAAATATCTGACGTTATCAACAGTGTACTGATGAGACTTCAAGTGTTTCGTACCTCCAGATGAGAAATCTCCATCTCGGCCGCCTCCACATGCAGCTTGGCCGGTCTCTCCCTCAGTCTCCCCACCTCCACCTCCTTGTCTGCCAGCCACCTCTCCATCTTCATCTTCAGCTTCTCCATCGACTCCCACTGCACCATGTTCTCTCGTACCTTGTTCAGTCGCGCTTCGACGCACATGATCGCCTCATGCAAACTACCGTCTACTTCGGCTGCCCGCAAGCCGAGCCTCGTTGTGGTATCGCCATCTGATTGGTCGGTCGAATCGAGGCCGGGTGAGGTCTCACACTTGTGGCTGGCTGTGGCGATGTCCTGTTTGTAGGTGCACAGCTTGTCCAGGATGTCCTGAAATAGGATGTTTGTTGCATGGTTAGGACATGACTAAATCTCAATAATATTTATGAATATAATGATATTGAAAACTATATTTTATAAGTGTTAGCAATCACATAATTGTATTTATTATTTTACTGTTTGATGACAGCTGAATGAACGTGGCTCAATTTTTTCATTAATATGGCCAATTATTAAATGTTTCTATTCACATGGCATTTAAAAATAATCGCATAATTTAAATATTAATACGGATACATACTGGGTAATATGGAAAAATATTATGGATAGAGAGGGAAAGTGAGAGAGACAGTGAGAGTGGGTGAGAATGAGTGCTAGAAAGAGAGAGAGAAAGTGAGTGTGAGAGTGAGAATGAGAGAGAGAGACAGACAGAGGCAGATAGGGATTTGGGATGCAGTGGGGTGGAATGAGGGAGGGAGGGAGCAAGGGATAGACAGACAGACAGAGGGAAGGACACTGACTAGAGCCGTACCTTGGCAGTGGCCTGCTGCAGATGAGTGCCGTCGAGGCTATCTGCAGCCGACTCCTCGTGTGACTGCTCCAGCCATGGGTTCACATCACTCTGAATGTACGACTCACATTCCTCGAGCAGTGCTTCATACTGCTGCCATCTGGTGAGGACATCTCCCAGTCGTTCCTGCGAATTCAACGAATCCAATTTTAAACAACTTCTACCTGGATTATATAATAATTAATAGCCATTTATTTTAACAATCGACAAATAAACATAAGAATGTTTAAAAACAACAAAACATTTACAATACGCCTGAACAATAATTTAATATATTCTGTATGACAACTTGTGAGGTTTACTTGACCTTAGAGTGACATTGAACGTGACCCTGACCTTGATCTGAGTGGCTGTTGCGGTCAGCGATGCGTAACTGTCATCCATGTTGGTCAGCTGGGACTCGGTCTGTTGCACCAGCTGTGGCAGGTGACCACTGGTCACTATCAGCTGCTGACCCAACTCCCTCACCTGGTCAAGCTGGGTCCTGTAGGCTGTGATCTCCGACAGTAAGGTCTGTGATAAAAATGAAAACAAATAAGTCCTATACACTATAGTATCCTGTCTTTAGGAGTGATCAAAGCAATGAATACTTTACTCTATGGCAGATGCACAGTTCATGTCAACACAATCTGGATTTCTCTGGGAAGCATTCAGCCACACTGCAATTATTAGGCATATTTCCTGCTGATGTGTCTGTTGCCATTAAAATCACAGAAACAAACAAAGAAGCAAGATTTTTTATTTTCATACAAACTAATTACATTACTAATACACTTTAATTACTTGAACAAAAGACAAAATCAGTCTGATAAATTCCTTTCATTTACTCCACAGCATGACACAGAAACGTAGGAAAAAACACAAGAAATTTCATTTTACTTAAATCCCCTCACAAAATTCACAAGAACAGATCAAGAGAAACATTTATCTACCTCGTGGGTTTCGATGTTCGTTTCGGTCAACTGTCGAGTGCTGACATCTAGTGAGTTGTGTGTCATCAACTGGAAGGACATCTGGAGGATCCAGCGTTCACACTCCTGTAGAGCGGTGCGGTACACTTGCTGGCCGTCATACGCCGCCTGCGTCTTTGTTATGCTGTTTCCTGAAGGCAGACATGTTTTATGGATGTTACGATAAATCCACGCTTGCCCTTTCTCTAGTTACCCAGCGTCTCCCTTTTCCCAAGTGGCACTCCTCTCTCATCAAATCAACACCCTTTGCTTTCCTAGACAATCAAGACTTCCTTAACCAACCTGCCCAAATCCCCATCCCAACCAGTCAACTCCCTTCCTTCTCCAACCTTCAAAATTCCCTCTGCCAACCAATTAATATCATTCCCTTTCCCAACCAATTAATACCATTTCCTCTCCCAAAAATCCAACACCATTTCCTCCCCAAACACCGCCCAACTCAATCTTCACCCCGTCAACCCACATCCGCCCTCCATCCGACAAAACATTCCCTCCCCCAAACTTACACTTTCCCATATCAAACCAAACACCCTTCCCTCTACCCAACCCCCATTTCAATCTCCTCCACACTGTTCAATGCCACACCACACCACCCCTCCACTCTCTCCCACCCACCTCTATCTCCCTCTGTGTCTTGTCGTAGTCGTGCCTCAGTTCTGCGACTGTCTGTTGGAGCAGGCTGTCTGCTCCACCCAGCTCCTCCACCAGTGGCTCCAGAGCTCCAACCTGCTCCAAGTGAGCCAACAGCTCCTTGAGCAGATTCTGGGTAAACAACATCAAATCATTAGTTAAAAACTGGACATGGATTCTTTTATTGTTTCATAACTGTTCACTAGGACCTTCAGCTTCTGATTTTAATATCTAGTTTACTTTATTTAATTAATATTTTTGATATAAGTGATGTGAATTTGATTTTAATACAGATAACATAGCACACTTATCCCACTCCAATTTCTTTTTTAGCATTATTATGGTTCATTTATAATTTGTCAACGTGATGCTGCAGTTTCCTGTATTGTAGGTTCTGTGGTATCCCTGTTTCTGTTACAAACAGTGGATGGAGTCAAGTTTTCCTTACACTGCATAAACAAAACAATGAAATCAGAGAAGCCTCTACTACTACTGCAGCTGCTAAAATTGCCAGCGGTCCATAACAGGAACGAACATCAAAATGTAATATTTTTGCTACATTTCACAGCAGTGTATTTTGCTATTGTCATTATAACACATTATATGAACTACAGCATAACATTACGCACGTAGATTCGATGACACATGAGACAATGCCATCTGGTGGCAGTATACTGACCTTCAGCTTGTCGATTTGCACTTTCTTCTCCATTAGCTCGACTTTCGGTTCGGCAGCCATCATCAGATCTTGTCTCGCCTCGCTGAGCCACCTGGTGAGCTGCTCAAGAACCTCGTTGAACTTCGTCCACTGAGACATGCGGTCCTCCAGGGAACTGTAGCTGTTGTCGATATCCGTGTTCAGATTCAGCCAATCAGATTTCAGTGTTGCAATTTCTGCCTCCAGTTGACCTTTGCCTTCAGGGGTGAGGCTGGTGAGGAGTTTCTGGCCACAGTCTGTCGCGTTGGTCAGTTTGTGTTTCCCATCGTCCAAGACACAAACAATCTCCTGAAAGTTGACAGAATATGTAGAAAGAATGTCTTGTGGTGCTGGAATAAAACACAATATCTGTGACCTGTGACCTCTGGGAGTAAATGTATAGATACCTCACTGTAACTCAGTAAATGTTGTTGCATGTGCAGAGTATTGCGTAATTTCTTAATGATAAAACATACCAACCAACCAACCAACCAACCAACCAACCAACCAACCAACCAACCAACCAACCAACCAACCAACCAACCAACCAACCAACCAACCAACCAACCAACCAACCAACCAACCAACCAACCAACCAACCAACCAACCAACCAACCAACCAACCAACCAACCAACCAACCAACCAACCAACCAACCAACCAACCAACCAACCAACCAACCAACCAACCAACCAACCAACCAACCAACCAACCAACCAACCAACCAACCAACCAACCAACCAACCAACCAACCAACCAACCAACCAACCAACCAACCAACCAACCAACCAACCAACCAACCAACCAACCAACCAACCAACCAACCAACCAACCAACCAACAATCAATCAATCAATCAATCAATCAATCAATCAATCAATCAATAAATCAATGTTTATTGACTGACTGATTGATATCCCTTTAATGCGAGGAATACTATAAAGTTTACCCAATTTTTATGTGGAAATATGTAAGACAGGTCTGTTTAATAATAACAAAGATCAGTGGTTTATTTTACAAGATCAATCATGTACAGTAATCATGTGTCCTTCAGATTTTCCTAGCAAATTCATTATCCACTTGAGTAATAATTTTTGGGACTAAATATCCATAGAAATGCAAATAGTTAATTAGAATGGGTATGTTTATGGTACGTTTTACATGGGTAAGTTTGTGTCAAGTCTGATATGGGTGAGTTTGTGGAAGTTTGTGGAATGTCTTACATAGGTACATTTGTGGCAAATCTTACCTTTATAAGTTTGTGGCAAGTCATACATGGGTAAGTCTGTGTCGCTGGTCTAACTTGGATACATTTGTGACAGTCTTACCTTGACACTGTCCAGCTGAGCTTCAGTGACATCCACACTGCCCGACAGTTCACTGGACTGGTCAAGCCTCTCTCTGGTTGATCTGAGCCATGTCTGACAACTTTCCCGTGCAGACCGATATGCCCTCTCGTCCAGTCTGAACCCATCCACTGCTTGGCTCAAGTCCTGGAAGTATGACCCAGAAACTCTGTTCATACTCATCACCAACAGTTTGGGGGCTTGATGATTGACGTGTTATGCTGAGGTTACTCCAATTATGTATAATAAACTAATATGTAAATTAACATAAATCTCACAATGCCATGGAGATCCTCGTAGATTAAAACAGGTGCATATAAATATATCTACATCACTATTTAATGGTTCATCAACCACAATGCAGACAATGACTATGACACTACACCGTTATACATATTCGTACAATATGTTTTACAATTTGTCAAACAAATCTGGGATTTATTCAATTACAGGGTAACCCATGTTTAACAATTTGTCCATAAAATATTTGGATTTAAAAAATTAAAGATCCAATTAAAGTATAACCAATCAGAAGCAGCATATACCTTTGCTGCGGCTTGTACAGCCTGGTAGCGTATGGCCAGTTGCATGATGGACTGCGACACGGACGTGTCAGATGTCTTGTGCAAGATGACCTCTGACCTCTCAGTCAACTTCTCCAGTTTTCGTCTGTGACTCATGATGTCTTCGTGGACAGCCTGCGAACACAATCTCAGTCACTTCACTAACTGTACAGCCACTTAGACGGCACGCGAACACAATCTCAGTCACTTCACTAACTGTACAGTAACTTAGACGGCATGCAAAAACAATCTCTGTCACGTCACTAACTGTACAGTCACTTAGGCGGCATGCGAACATAATCTCTGTCACGTCACTAACTGTACACTCACTTAGACAACATGCGAACATAATCTCTGTCAAAGTCATACACTTATAAAAAACACACACACAAACACACATACCTCCAAGTCTGTTTCCAACTGTTCGGGGGCGTTCAGGTCAAACTGTTGTGCAGTGACCTTGACCCTTTCTTCCACTTCGTCGAGCCACTGTTCAAACTCAGCGTACTCGGTGTGATATTCTTCAAGGCCAACCATATTTGCCTCGAGACTCGATATCATTTCCGCGGCGGTTTCATGTAGACTAGAGAGCTCATCTTTAAGCAGCTTCATTTCCTGTTGGATCCGGTCACAACCAGTTGGAGAGGTGGACTGTAGCACCGAGGTGCACTGCTCGTTGACATTCTCGAACTTCGACTCGCCCTCGGGGAATGTTTCCTTGATTGTCTGGCGGGGAGAAGAAAGTGATGAAATGAACATAAAATTCCAATTTCTAATTATAAACGTACATGTATATGACTTTATTACAGGGAATGTAGTTAAATTATAAAATATAATGTGATTATAAAAAGTACCTCACTAGATATCACCAAAGAAAGCGAAAAGTTGGGCAGGTTTAACCCTGGTCAATATACTGTATTCGTTTTATTATGCATCAGCTCAATGCAATGAATACAGTAAGCTTCAAAAAAATTCTTACTTAACGAAATTACAATAAATTATGGATCTGATATAATATGTTTTTGTCATAGTAGACACAGATAAATGTGAGACACAGCTACAGAGGGTGTACATCTTAGGGCACATGCTTCATAGAACAAATATGGTTTAAAGTTGTTTAATTTTGTTTATTAAATCAATAATTTTCTACATGAGAGTAAATCTTTCCATCTATTCCTGTCTCAAAGTATCTCTCTATGACTCCCTATCTCCCTCCCTGCCATTACCTGTCTCCCAGTCTCTCCCTCTCACTCTGCATCTCCCAGACACTCTCCCTGTCTCCCAGTCTCTCTCCATCTCCCAGACACTCTCCCTGTCTCCCAGTCTCTCTCCATCTCCCAGACACTCCCTGTCTCCCAGTCTCTCTCCATCTCCCAGACACTCTCCCTGTCTCTCTCCATCTCCCAGACACTCTTCCCGTCTCCCAGTCTCTCTCCATCTCCCAGACACTCTCCCTGTCTCTCTCCATCTCCCAGACACTCTCCCTGTCTCCCAGTCTCTCTCTCATCTCCCAGACACTCTCCCTGTCTCCCAGTCTCTCTCCATCTCCCAGACACTCTCCCTGTCTCCCAGTCTCTCTCCATCTCCCAGACACTCTTCCCATCTCCCAGACACTCTCCGTCTCCCAGAACCCTCTCTCCATCTCCCAGACACTCTCCCTGTTTCCCAGTCTCTCTCTCCATCTCCCAGACACTCTCCCTGTCTCCCAGTCTCTATCTTCATCTCCCAGACACTCTCCCTGTCTCCCAGTCTCTATCTTCATCTCCCAGACACTCTCTGTCTCCCAGTCTCTCTCCCATCTCCCAAACACTCTCTCCATCTCCCAGACACTCTCTCCATCTCCCAGTCTCTGTCCTCGTCTCCCAGTCTCTATCCCATCTCCCAGTCTCTCCCTCCCTTCTGTTCACCTTGAACCATCACTGACCTTGAATGCATCTAATTTGACCTTGACCTGTTCCTGTGTCCCGGTCATGTCACTAAGCTGCTGCAGCTGGTGACGCGTCTGTGTCACCCACTCCAGACACTCCTGGTACGCCCCCTTATACTGCTCGTGTGCCGTGACCTCTGACCCCAGCCTCTCTGTGAGTCTGTGGATGTTTGCCCGCAGAACCTCGTAGCGCTGCCTCGCGTCGTGTGCTGTGTCGACCACGAAGGTCTTCTGCAGTTGTTGACTCCGGTCGATGAGATGTTGCATCTGTGCCTCGTGGGCATCAATGTCTTTCTGCAGCATCTACAAGAGTCATACTCTTGTTATGTAACAACTTTATCATGATCATGTTTAACCAGTGTGTTGTTACATCTTTTTTGAATTTGACAATCATCAATATGTAACGTGTGTTATAAATATGTCTATATAAAATATGTAACATACTAATTACATAAGTTTATTTTATAAATATACATTTATATTTTTTTAAATAAAAAATTCATGTAAATTCTCAGGATTGCTCAAAGTGCTTTACAACCATTTAAACAACCAATGTTATTTGAAATGTAATACTTTCTCTTTGTGTTTTGGTTTCTCCTGTCTTGGCAACTTTTGTAATGAATCATATCTGTCAATATTAAATTGTATTTGTACTGACAAGAAACAACATATATCTCTTATATTATATAGCGCAGTCTCCAATCATCAGGATTGATCAAAGTGCATAATAAACAGAACAATAATCAACTAGACACTTTAAAGATAAATCTACATGTGTCTGTACAAAGAATCGCCACTGACCTTAATCTTTTCCAGATGTGCCTTCTTCTCAGAGATATCTGTCTTCAGTTCAGCATCTGACGTCATCCTCATCTCCGTGTCTTTGATCCAAGCATTCAACTCATCGAACATCTGCTCGAAATCAGTCCATCGCGAGAACGTCACCTCGAGTTCTTGTTTTACGTTCGTCAGACTCGATTTCAGTCGCTCGTAGCCGTGATGGAAATCTTCGAGCTGGTCGCGTGTGAGTGCACAGCCGGTCTGGCTTGTGTTGGTCAACATGCGCTTTGCATGCTCGTCAGCAGAGTGTAGCTTTGTCTCACCGTGTTCTAGTGAGGATCGCATTTCCTGAAGAATGTGAGATGATGACAAATGTTGGACATTAACACAGCAATAATGTGGTGATGTTTATCAAGCTAAGAGGGAGTCGATTTAGGCTCAGTGATTCATGTAGTGGAATTGTTTACAATGACAGTGCAGACTGAATTAGTCAGAATGCACTTTAGGGTAATAAGAAGGTATATTGTGCAATATACAAGCGAGATGGACAATTACGATATCAAAATTACTCAAAATAAAGTAGGGGATGATGAAGATGGGAAAGATACAGATTGGGAATGAAGGAAGACAAGGGGAATAGGGATAAGATGGCATTGAAGAAGGACAGCATCATAATTATGATGGAGAGTTTCCAGATCTCAAAAGGGTAGGCGTGAACATCTGAAACAAGGGCAGAATGGAGAGAATTGGGGAAGAGATTAAGAAAACTGGACATTAGACTAGAGGCATGACAGTGAAATGAATTGGGGTAGAGATTAAGAAAACTGGACATTAGACTAGAGGCATGACAGTGAAATGAATTGGGGTAGAGATTAAGAAAACTGGACATTAGACTAGAGGCATGACAGTGAAATGAATTGGGGTAGAGATTAAGAAAACTGGACATTAGACTAGAGGCATGACAGTGAAATGAATTGGGGTAGAGATTAAGAAAACTGGACATTAGACTAGAGGCATGACAGTGAAATGAGTCACATATTGTGTTCAGCTGCTGCAAATTCAAACCTCAGACTGGTGGAATTATAACGAACAGGTTTTGTGCAGTAATTTCAAAGTGGCTGAATACTTCGACAGACACCAAAATGATGCTTGCAAAAATGTTTGCTGTCAGATGTAGCATATTGTGTGCCAGAACTGTTGCAAGGGTTCAGTAAAAATGGAATGCTGTGCTTATGATGAGAAAGGGATAAAATGCCATCTCCCAAACACAGCCATGAAAACTCTAAATGTTGGTTGATTTCAGATACAGACGATGGAATCAGTCTAAACATGCAATGTTAGTTCTCCAGCATAACTTTTACTGTCATGCAAAATTAAACAGTGACACAAGTGTAGGATCATTGGTTACTGGCCTTAACTGTGAGCACATCCATCCATCCATCCATCCATCCATCCATCCATCCATCCATCCATCCATCCATCCATCCATCCATCCATCCATCCATCCATCCATCCATCCATCCATCCATCCATCCATCCATCCATCCATCCATCCATCCATCCATCCATCCATCCATCCATCCATCCATCCATCCATCCATCCATCCATCCATCCATCCATCCATCCATCCATCCATCCATCCATCCATCCATCCATCCATCCATCCATCCATCCATCCATCCATCCATCCATCCATCCATCCATCCATCCATCCATCCATCCATCCATCCATCCATCCATCCATCCATCCATCCATCCATCCATCCATCCATCCTTTCAGCATAGATGTGTGCTTAGCATTAGTGACACACCTATTTATTTTAAATACATTTTTGGTGTTTTCCTAAACCACATGAAAAGACATTTTAAGGGAATTGAATAAAAATATTATCAAGATCATTTTGCATATAACTTATTATTTCAAGAGCAAACTGAAACAAAATGAAAACTTTATTTTCGAAACTGAAACTATGCAATTAAAACCAACACAGAAAAGTTGCCCCAGCCAGCTCAGCGCCAAGGGTGACGTAGGCCCCGAAATGACCCGAAAACCTGAGTTGAATCGAGAACCGCACGGGACACAGTGGGAAAGGAAGCCATGCAGACCTGTTATGGGTTTCCACCAAACCCACCATCGAGTCACCAAAAAGACACCCGAGATTCCTTGAAGAACTTTTGCTTTTGCACATTAGTCCATCCACAAGCCATGCCGACTGATTATACATCAGCCCTGCACTCAGCCATAAACAATCCCAGCATGCATCAGTGACAGCGCCGAGCATCGTAGCGCATGCAAACACCACTAGGGGGCACTTACATAGCTGCTATGGTGATGTGTACGCAAAGCTAGATTCCCTGTCGTGGCAGACGCCGATCCCAGATCTACCGACCTTGCCTGTTAGCAGATTGGTTAGTGAGAGGTCAAAGGTCATAACGAGGTCGTGAACTTGGGGGGTATAAACCACCACCACCACCACAGAAAGGTTGTCACAAACAAAACATTACAACACATGCTGCTGTAAACGTAAGCTTCCGTCTGAACGCTGCATCATCGCAAAGCTCAAGTAACAAATGCAGAATACGCAAACCGCTGTCAAATTTCTAATTAATTTCCGTAAACGTTACATCAGAAAGACAGGTACCCGGGTACTTGCAATACCTGAGTAGAAGCAGTTGGAAGGACATGACAGCACAGGAATATCATTTTATGTACGTCTACAGGACATATTCTATCAATCGCAGTCAGCCAGTCAACAGTCTTACTACATTTACGCTACAAATGAAACAGAAATTAAAAGCCACAAGCATAACTTGTATAATTCAGCCAATCTACTTGCAACAACGAAATCAAACATAACATTAAAAAAATGCTTGTAAAGTAAACCATAACTACTGTTTAGAGGGACACAGGTAACATTTAAGTTCACATGTCTTGAACATGTTAAATTACATAAAAATTATTTTCCCCCAAATATTAAAAAAAATGTTGCTGTTATTACAGGGATGAGTAAAATAAAGACATTTATTTGTCTACAAAATTTGTCTATGGTAAAGCAGTGGAATTTACGAGTTTACTTATTAATAATTACATTGACCTTTTAATCGGCAACATGTTTTATTAGTCCGACCCAGATAAAAGACAAGACATGTTAGTCATTAACACTTACCCTGACAAGAGTAAGTTGACTTTCAACATCTTCCTTTGTCTCGGCCGGAGTTACGAGACCTTTCAGTTTTCCTTCCGCCTCTTGCAACCAGAGGGCGCAGTCATCTGCGGTGACGTCATAGCTGCGATGTTCGCTGCAATACGCCTCGAGTCGACTCAGTAACTCCTAGAATCAGAGAACATTCCGTAATGACTATATATATTAGGACTCTTAAATATCGGGGTTCAGGAAGACGTTTCTACAGCACCATAATGACTACATATTCAGATACTTATAAATAACAGCTGTCTGACATCATAAATAACAGCTGTCTGACATCATATCATGCACAGAAGTAGTTATTTATAGTGTTCAAAAACATCCAATCATTATTTACTATTATGTATTTCAACACACAAATACAACAGGTATCAAAAATGCAATACATAAATTATAATACATAAATAATTTTTGCAAATTTTAAGTGAGTTTTAAAATATGCAATGTCTGAATACAAAGTCGTTACAGTATTTGGCATCGTAAAATGTATCCATTATATATATATTCAGACACATTTAAATTTAGATGTCAGAAAATGTACCTCAAAATAACTGTTCAGATGTTTGCCTAACACATAATTTATCCAAGTGTATGCATTTTATGGTAATTATTTCTTCCTATCCATGGCCAGCATGAATATATTTATAAATGATTATGTTGCATGTGTGACAATTGAGAAAATGGCAGTTTTGTAGATTTCTTAGACACGGGAATGGAGTGCACGGGGCAGTAGGCAGGTTAGTTTAACTGGATTAATTAAAGGTAGATAGTTTATTTTAGGAATCACATACATCACACAAATAAACATAATCAGCAAATATGAAAATGAATGATAAAGTACACGATTCCCAGTGGACAACGGAGCCGATTAAGGCTGTAAACTAACATGAGGATAGTACAATAGGAAGAATACTTTAAAAGATATCTGATTGAAATTTTGAGAATGTCACGACAGTAATGTTAAGTAATAGGCAGACACATAAATAACAGCACAGGCGTAAGGTTACACCGACAGCAATTACAACCAGAACCAGTTTACACATGTGAATAAATATTTCACAATTTATGCGATTTAAAGTAAGGTTCTGCTACAGGTAAAAAGGTTAAGGTAAGTCCTTATATCAACAATCCTAAGGGTTATTCAAAGTGCTTTATACTTTACTCCCTAGTTCAATTGAACACCAGCTTGGCTTCTCTGGGAAGCATCCTGCCATGCTGCAATTAATGCACAAAAACTACTCGTACACAAATAGTTCACCGTTGTCTATAGCCAGCTTCTCATTTCATACAGCTGAGTGAACTGGAGAAATGTAGAGTGAAAAAGCTTGTCAAAGGTTTAACACAGCACAGGATTCGAACCCAGGGTCCTTTTATTCGAGTCCGATGCTCTACCCCTGAGCCACTGCGCTACTACTTAATTAGGTCCTGTGTGACTGCGAGTGCGTACCTTAGACTTGGACACAAGGCTCTGGTACTTGGTGCTCAATTGTGTGATCGTGTGGGAGATTCTCGCATCGGTGTTTGTATCAAGCAGTGCCTGAGCGCACTGGTTCACCTCGTCCAGCTGCAACTGATGCGCCAGCACCTCCTGGTGGCAACTCTGTGAACCAGCAACACAAACACTGACGACAAGTTCTAATGTATGAGTATGCTAACTTCCGAGTCGTGCGAGTCTACTTCCAATGTGCCTCCGTTTACGTTTATTTGCTTCCTTACATGAACTACTCAGGTTCCTGTCTTACAGCCAGGAAATGTTCCCGTGTGTTCTTAGTCCAAACAAATGGCTCTGAATTTTTGGCAACTGTGGGATTTGAAGAAAAAAACATGTTAAATTATGGTATTGTATAGTTCTAATTGTTGCCAGCACTCTGCGACATTCTATTCACTGACTACTACGATGTATTGTGGTTACAATGTTGTGATCCTTTGAAGTCTCATGCAACTAGTCAGTTTTTTCAGGACATTATCGCCAAGCTGACTATCTTATTCCATTCACAACCATATTGTGCTGTATGCAATTAGTGCCAGATAATTGCTATATACAATAAAAAAATGCATTTTGTTCTCGTTACTGAAAAAAGAACACCCTGTTTAAACGTTCTCTTGCCCTTACTTCCAAGGCTAAGTCACCACTGACACTGGCAACAACTCTAGCCCTGGTGATCAAGACTGGCATATTCAAACCGAGGCTGACCGTACCTGGGTGACCTTCAGCAGTTTGACCTTCTCCTCCAGTGAAGACTGCAGGCCGATGTCTCTCGTCAATCGACCTTCCATCTCCTTCAGCCAATCAGAGAACGACAAACAAACAACCTCATACTGCTGCCACCTGGCGAGACAAATCTCCATCGCTTCCTGCACTGCAGAGACTTGGGCCGAGAACTCGTTGAGGTCAGAGGTCATGCTGTCAAGGTCATGCTGTATGCGAAGTTGCCCTGATTCGGAGGTGTCAGGAATGATGGTGTTTCCTGCGATCTTAGCCTTCATCAGCAAGGATGCTCCTTCTTCAAGACTTTTTCCCAACATCTGTGGTGGCAAAATTTAATATTTATAAATTAACTAGAATTTTATTTTACACAAAATCTCTTCTGTGTATTTTGTATGTGTCAATAAATCGTAACTAATTTAGTATCAATGCAAATGACCACAGGACAAGAATTATTTTGAAAGCATCTAAAATTTGTTTATACTTCGTGAAAATGTTCAAGTTGGAATAATACTATCTTAAAACAAGATTTCTTATTACACAACTAATAGATTTCGACCCACGTCGACAATAAAGACCACCGATGGTGGTTGTAACGTGATGCGAGTCGAAATGTATTAGTTATGAAACAAGAAATCTTGTTTTAATATGGTTTATAGTTCGCCTGATAATTTTAAATTCTGAAACTACATAAACATTGCACAAGTGAATGAGCACACGGTAGTGGATTTAGCACAGTTTGTGTTTATATAAAATTAATTTGAAATAAAACAAGGAAAACTATTGAAATGAGGGGACAATTTTTAAGTTGCAGTGACGTCCCCATCGAGTGGTCAGTGTACCTTGGTGCGGTCCAGCTTGGCCGTGATGGTGACCTTGTCACCGTAGATGTCACAGCAAGTGGTAAACTGTTCCCGCGTGGTCCGGAGCCAGGCGGTGAAGGCGGCGCAGGCGTCCTGGTACCCCTGGTGTTGCTCTGTCTCTTTCTCGTAGCGCGACACCAGCTCCTGGAGGCACAGGAGTAGGGGGCATCTCAAAACAGTCAGATCAGGGGACTTTTCAAAGCAGTCATTTAAGGGGGTGTTTCAAGGCACGGTCGTCTCATGGGGCGTCTCAACTCTTAATACTTTCCCATCTAAGGGCGGCATCTACACATATGGTCATCTAAAGGGGCACAAGATATTGTAATCTAAGGGTGCATCTCAAAACATTGTCATCAAAGGTGGACTTAAGACACTTCCTTCAAAGGGGTCTTTTAATATTGTCATCTAAGGGGTCATCTCAAGACACTGTCATCTAAGGGGGAGTGTCAAGACATGGTCATCAATGGGGACATTTCAAGACATTGTCATCTAAGGGGGCATCTCGAGACATCATTTAAAGGGCTTCCAACAGTCATATAAGGGGGCATCTCAAGACATTGTTATTTAAGGATGAATCTCAAAACATTGTCATCTAAACCAGTCTCAATACATTGTCATCTTTGGGGGGTCCAAATTATATAATAGAATATGGACCCGCGGGTCCATTTCCTATGGGGGTCCATATTCTATCTGTCACCAGCAAATGGATTTGTATTGACTTTTAAAGATGTTCTCCACATGTCTGAGTGGTTGCTGTGTGATTCTGCATTGTAGATAACTCTCAGTGTGTCCAGTGGGTGACAGGGACACTGTTCTGACTTACCCTGGCCACTCCGCGGATTATGTTGTATCTCTTGACCAGCAGGTCGCTGCTGGACGACACTTTGCACGCCGGACTACTTAGCACCAGCTCCTGGGCCTTAGCACACACCGACTCGACAATGTGTTCATACGCGGCTGTGTCAAGATATAAACCCTGCGGAAAAAAAAAACACCAGTTAGAATTATTTTGATTAAACTGAACGCTAGCTTTTTGATTAAACACACGTAAATCATTAATATAAACATAGTAACTGAATACACGAAACTGACAAGTTAACTAGCACAAAATAGGCACCGTGCATGTTAACTACTTGCTATAAACTAAATGTTCAATTGATGGACAACGCATATCAGTTACAAACTTGTAGCGACTTCACCATTTAATGGTAAATTCACTACAAATTTGTGTAACCGGCATAAACAATAACTGAACATTCCACCTATATCCGTTTCATCGACTCATTTTGATATAAATTTGCATACGTGGATCTTTTAGATGTCCCACACACTGTGTTTCACGCAGTCCAAGTCACCATCAGGTTTCTCCATTTACACAAAACGACACGAATAAACAAACCTTCATTTTCTGTAGAAGCGCCCTCTTCTCACTCAGGTCTGACTTTGGCTGCGCCTCCTTCAGTCTTCGTTCTGTCTCCTTCAACCATCGCTGAATCTGCTCCTGGCTGTCGTCAAAACTGCTCCAGCGAACCAGACAGGACTCCAGCGCCGCCCTGGTGTCACTCACAGACGACACGAATGTGTCCCAGTCGTGCTGGAGGTCGTGGAGTTGATGCTGGATGAGGTCGCGACCCTCGGCAGATGTGTCGGCCATCGTTTTCTCGCCCCACATGTTTGCGATGTGGATGAGGGACTGGCCCTCCTCCTTCAGCACGACCACGTCCTGGACACATAATGCAATACCTTAGATGTCAGCAGATTTTGACATGGTCCCTGTTTCTTTAGCCACATATGATGTCTGGTCACATGACTGACTGATGATTAATCTAATGGAATATTAGGAAGAGTATCTAAAGGAACGGCCATTGTTAGATAGAAGAAACAGTTCTGGTTAGCGTATGAGGAACGACTGTTTTGCACCATTTTATAATACGAAACAACTCAATAACTTTAAAATATCAATAACTCTTGAAATATGGGATATTTTGAAAACAAATGTAGGACTACCGTCCTATTATGGGTGTCATGATTAATCCCTGAAAGTCTGGCACTTGAGATTCAAGCCATCTAAGAAGAAAACGATAAAAGTCTCTTATATATACCAACACCAGCTATGTTATAAGTAGATGGATAAATAACAACAAATCCATGTTTATTTTATGAACATATCGACTAGAAGCACCTGTCAACAACAATACCTGCGTAATATTTACAGCCTGAATTTTGTTGGAGGGATACATTACGGTATGATACATACGCAGACTTCATTATAAACAAATAAGCTATATATTATGAAACAATTATTCTGTCTGTATGTAGTACTTGTTGCTCTTGACACACATGTTTAGTGAGCACAGTTGTTCTGTAGACTACACCTACGTGTAGGTTGTCAAGGCGGGCCTGGATGGCGGCCTTGTCTCCTGTCGTGTCTGCACTAGTCGCCAGCCTCTTATTGGTCCCATCAAACCACATGATACAGGCTTGGTACGCGTTGACGTACTGTTGGTGGTTGTCTACGTGCTGGGTCAGCTTCTTCAGCATGTCCTGGAGAGAGCGGCACAAAAATTAGCAAGTGCGTGAATGGGACGGACGGACGGACGGACGGACGGACGGACGGACGGACGGACGGACGGACGGACGGACGGACGGACGGACGGACGGACGGACGGACGGACGGACGGACGGACGGAGGGGGTGCATGAAGGGATCGATGAATGGATGGAAAAAAATTTTGAATGAGTATAAATAAACGAATGGATATCAATGCATCAATGAGTTGCGCTATCACAGATTCGACCTACCTTGACAAATGCAAGCAGCGTGCTGTATCTAGAGTTGAGTTGAGTGAGTTGAGTCGTGACTCGTGAGTCGGCAGAGTTGTGTAGCAGGAATTGAGTCTTCTCTGTCAAGTTGTCAAACTCAGTCTGTTTGTTGCGAACTTCCTCAAAGTACTCCTACAGTGAACGATGCCGATATTGATTAAACGATATTTGTCAAGAACTAAAGTATGTATCTTCAAGAACATTTCCTACATCTAATATTTATCACTCAAAAACATATCTTACTTGGTTTGATATTTATATCTCAAAAACGTATCTTACTTGGTTTGACATTTATCTCTCAAAAACGTATCTTACTTGGTTTGATATTTATATTTAAAAAATGTATGATATTTATCTCTCAAAACGTATCTTACTTGGTTTGATATTTCTATCTCAAGACGTATCTTATTTGGTTTGATATTTATCTCTCAAAACGTATCTTACTTGGCTTGATATTTACCTCTCAAAACGTATCTTACTTGGCTTGATATTTACCTCTCAAAACATATCTTACTTGGTTTGATATTTATCTCTCAAAACGTATCTTACTTGGTTTGATATTTCTATCTCAAGACGTATCTTATTTGGTTTGATATTTATCTCTCAAAACGTATCTTACTTGGTTTGATATTTCTATCTCAAGACGTATCTTATTTGGTTTGATATTTATCTCTCAAAACGTATCTTATTTGGTTTGATATTTACCTCTCAAAACGTATCTTACTTGGCTTGATATTTACCTCTCAAAATGTATCTTACTTGGCTTGATATTTACCTCTCAAAACATATCTTACTTGGTTTGATATTTATCTCTCAAAACGTATCTTACTTGGTTTGATATTTCTATCTCAAGACGTATCTTATTTGGTTTGATATTTATCTCTCAAAACGTATCTTACTTGGTTTGATATTTCTATCTCAAGACGTATCTTATTTGGTTTGATATTTATCTCTCAAAACGTATCTTACTTGGTTTGATATTTCTATCTCAAGACGTATCTTATTTGGTTTGATATTTATCTCTCAAAACGTATCTTACTTGGTTTGATATTTATCTCTCAAGACGTATCTTATTTATTCAGACGGAAAACAAACAGACAATGACTACTTACCAGACAATGCCATGTTATTACACTGAATTTTTTATAGCGTATTTATAATGTATTGATGTGAATGTCGGTAACTGCATCATTAGTTTTACATCTACTTTAAATCTATCACATTCTGACTACAGTGACCACTGTCAGTCACATATATTGCTCAATGAGCTGGGGCTATGTGAAGTGAATGTTCAGAACGTCAGAAGATTGACCGAGAGGCTGATGGTCTACCCACTGTGCCACGGCACACCACATAATAACCACTGATCTCTGTGTGATCTATTTATACACCTGACACGTCTTTTACTTGCACTGCTCCAGACTGTAAATGAGAAGTGACACTTTGAGGGGCTGTCACAGACAGACCTTGTACTTGTCTGCCAGCAGCTGCTTGTCCTTCAGGGTGGCTCTCAGCTCAGTCACCCGCTTCACGTTGGTCTCCAAGTCCCTCAGCCACTGCATCAGGCTCTCATAGTTGTCATCGTACACGGACCATTGCTCACACAGGCGCTCTGAAACATAACACAGGACCATTGCTAACACATGTGCTCTGAAACATAACACGGACCATTGCTCACACAGGCGCTCTGAAACATAACACGGACCATTGCTCACACAGGCGCTCTGAAACATAACACGGACCATTGCTCACACAGGCGCTCTGAAACATAACACGGACCATTGCTCACACAGGCACTCTGCAACATATCACGGACCATTGCTCACACAGGCACTCTGAAACATAACACGGACCATTGCTCACACATGTGCTCTGAAACATAACACGGACCATTGCTCACACAGGCGCTCTGAAACATAACACGGACCATTGCTCACACAGGCGCTCTGAAACATAACACGGACCATTGCTCACACAGTCACTCTGAAACATAACACGGACCATTGCTCACACAGGCACTCTGAAACATAACACAGACCACTGCTCATACAGGCGCTCTGAAACATAACACGGACCATTGCTCACACAGGCGCTCTGAAACATAACATGGACCATACATGGACCATTGCTCACACATGTGCTCTGAAACAACATGGACCATACATGGATGGACCATTGCTCACACAGGCGCTCTGAAACAACACAGACCATACATGGACCATTGCTCACACATGTGCTCTGAAACAAAACAGACCATACACTGACCATTGCTCACACAGGCGCTCTGAAACAAAACAGACCATACACTGACCATTGCTCACACATGTGCTCTGAAACAAAACATATCATACACAGACAATTGCTTACACAGGCGCTCTGAAACAACACAGACCATACATGGACTATTGTTTTCGCAGGCTCGCTGAAACATAACACAGACCATACATGAACCACTGTTCATGCAGACACTCTGAAACATAACAGGTGCTCGGCAACATAACACAGACCATATATGGACCATTGTTCACACAAATGCTGACAAACAACACAGACCACTTCTTACACAAGCGCACTGAAACAAGGGAGAGAGGAAGATATACAGAGAGTTAGGGAAGAGAGAGAGAGGAGCGAAAGGAGGAAGGAAAAGGAGAGGTAGGAGAAGGCAAGAGGGAGGCAAAGAGGGATTTAGAGATACCTAAAGAACGTGGAAAACAAAAAGCACAGCAGGTGAAGAAGTGGACGACCAAAAACAAATGGAAAGACAGATCTAAAAGGCGCCAAGGGATAACATCCCGGCATGGAAGAGTTTGGGGAGAAATGCCTGGCAATGGATCAAGGGGACGCAGTAGTTTCTCACACCGACCTAGCTGAGTGTTTGTGTCTTGGACGCTGGTCATCCACGTGTCCAGCTGGTCAGTGAGACACTTCACTTCGGCCTGTATGATGTCCACTCCGGCTGTGTCTGTGTTTACGGAGGCGAGGCCTGCCCGCTCGGACACCTGTCTCAGTTTCCTTTCCCCTGTCGGCTGAGTGTCCAGCAGGGCCTGACACACAGGGGCAACCAACATCACAACACTGGTCAGTTAGGTAGTCAATATACTGTAAGACAATTATTATTCATAAACAATTCCAGAAGTGTTACTGATCTGCTGTTATTACACTGGGCTTTAAAAAGAAGCTTCACATTATAGTTGAAAGTTTGTTTAGACAAGATTGTGCACGCGTGTTCGTTTAGACATGATTGTGTGGCTGCGCGTTTAGACAAGATTGTGTGCATGCATGCACGCACGACGCACACGCACGCACGCACGCACGCAACGCACGCACAAAGGCACATGTCAACCTGAACATTTTGGACTGGTAAAAAGTTTATCCTGATCAAAGGGCTGGTTTCTACTGGACATTAGGTCAACATAAATCCTCGATTTGCACCTGGATCTTGTATTTCTTGGCCTGCAGTCCGTGTCTGTCGGCCCGCAGGTCGGCACAGGCAATGAGGTTGTCCTGAGCCGTGGTCAGCCAGTCTCTCAGCTCCTGGCAGCCGTCCTGATACTGCTGGTGGTCTGTCACATACACCTCACACTGCCGCAGGCGAGTCTGGGGACAAGGACAACATCGGTTAATCAATCAGTCAGTCAATAATTAGTCATTCACAAAATTTGTCAGTCAATAAATCAGCCAGCCAGCCATCCAGCCATCCAGCCATCCAGCCATCCAGCCAGCCAGCCAGCCAGCCAGCCAGCCAGCCAGCCAGCCAGCCAGCCATCCATCCATCCATCCATCCATCCATCCATCCATCCATCCATCCATCCATCCATCCATCCACCATCCATCCATCCATCCATCCACCATCCATCCATCCATCCATCCATCCATCCATCCATCCATCCATCCAGCCATCCAGCCATCCAGCCATCCAGCCAGCCAGCCAGCCAGCCAGCCAGCCAGCCAGCCAGCCAGCCACCACCGTGTAACTAATCATGATGAAATAAACAACAGTTAAAATATATCATAACCGAATCAAAATTCTAGTGCTTATTCTTGTAAGTAATAACGCACAAATTTTTTGGATGTGTACATTTTCTATGAACCCACCTTGACCCTGTCGTGTAGAGTGTCAAATCTGTTCACCAGGTGGCTAACTTGATCGCGCTGCGATGAGTCGGCTTTGTCCTTGAGTTGATTCACCAGACACTTCTGAGACTCAGTGCTCATGCTCAGGCCCTGGGGGAATGGTTATGATAGAAACATGGGCATTGTGAATAAACAAATAGTGTGTGTCTTTCTATAATTAAGTGACTAAAATATGGGTTATTTATTAGTCTTATTTGTTGTCGTTTAATATTAGGTTCTTATGACTACAGCACATGTTGAAGGTTTGCTGCCTAACAAATTGTATTTAGTTATTTTATTAATATTGGAACAATGTTTGCAATTTGAAAGACTCCGCCTGCAATAATGTGTTAAAACCAAAATCAAACTGTCATATAAACAAGTACACACAAAGTTCTTTACACCATAATTATAGTCTTTCTATAATGTGCTATTTACATCAGAATGTTCTGTTCCACTTCCTGCACTATGTAATATTTTATAGCTTTTAAATAATTCAACCACAAGTCACGACAAACCAACCCTTTCATTCATTCAAATTGGCAGGTTACCATAGAAACACTGGCATTGTGAATAAATAAATTGTGTATATCTTTCTATAATTACAAATTATCTGCTAAAAACATTGCAAGTAATTTGATTAAACCTATAAAATTGTAAAATAAAAAAGTATACATATAGTATTCTTTACACCAAAATTATGCATTGATATAATCTGCTATATAACATCAGAATTTTCTGTTCCGATTCCTTTTTATAGGGTTTAAATAATTTTACAAGTCATGGCAAACCAACCTTCATTTGTTCAAGTTGTGCACGCTTCTCCGGTAAAGTTGATTCAAGATCAGCCTCTGCCTTGACGGCAGCTTCCGTCTGAGACAACCAGTTCGTCAGTTCCTCCCCCTGTGTTGTCATACAGCTGCCATTGGGACACGGATGCCTCAAGAGCAGTTTTTGCGCTAGTCATCTGTGCAACGATTGCGTCCCATGTCTGTCGTAACTGTTGCAGTTCGGCGTTGACAGTGTCCTTGCCTGCGGACGACGTGTTTGGCAGTACGGAGTGACCAGCGTCTACCACTTGCTGGACGCGCTGGAAGCCGTCGTCACGGCAACCAAGTAGCTCCTGCAATAAAGCAATTTATTGCAGTACTCCATTGGTGGAAAATATCAATGGGATGGATAGAATTGGCTTCAAATCCCAATTATGTCAATATTGCTCACCAAAAATAAGTTTAACATTTCAGTTTCATTATCTCTAATACTGAGATATGCATCCACGATGGACATTCAATGAACACATAATTTTTTTATTTATTTTAATATTACTATACTTCTTATTGTATTCAATTATCTTTTCATATAATTTAATTTTAATACGTTGTTAAGTGCCACAAAAAATCTTGGTTATGGAAAAATACAATATAATTATTATTTATTATTTGCCGACATAGCACGACATAACCTCCACCCTCTATTTTGCAACATTTGCTATGATCAGTCTCCCGAAATAAAGTCTGGATAGTGGCTCCACCTACCAGTAGCTTGGTGAGCCTGCTCTGGAGGACGTATACGTCGCCGTCGGTGGAGCAACAGGAGCTGAGCCTGGAGGAGAGCTCCGTGAGCCATTCGCTGCAGGAGCTGTACGTCTCCTCATAGAGCAGGTGCTCCTTCACCACCGTCTCCCACCGCCGCAGCTGCTCCTGCAGCAACAACAGCAGCTCTCACAGCAACAACAACAGCACATAACACCGGCAGCAACAACAGCAGCTATTGCTGCCACAACAACAGCGCGTATAGCAACAACAGCAGCTCTTGCAACAACAACAGCAGCAGTTCTTACAACCAATACTCTCATCACCCGTTTTTACGGCAGCACCAACAACTCAGCAGCTGTTACAACAACAGCAGCTTACTCTTGCAACAACCACGACTCCACTGCTGCTCCTATAACAGCACCAGCAGCTCATACGTCTACAGAAGCAGCTCTTTCAGCAACAGAAACAGCTCTTACAACAACCACTACACCGACCCCTACCTCTCCCCTCTGCAGCTGCAATACAACAGGTATTACAACAACAGCAAGTCTTTCAACAACAACAGAGCAACAAGAGCAGCTCCTACTGCAACAACCCTTAAAACAACCACAACTGTCCCCAATCTCTCCCACTGCAACAGCTGCTTCTACAACAACAGCGGAAGCTGTTACAACAACAGCAGTTTGTACATCAACCCAAACTCTCTCCAGTGTCTACAAAAGCCGCAGCTGGCCACAATCACACACCACAACTTTCTGTTCAGCCACCAGATGGTGCTGCACCTACCTTGATACTGAGGCTGCGAGTCTGGTATCGAGACATCAACTGCGATGCCCGACTGACAACTCGGGTGTCACCAGAGGTCCTCGCAAGCGCCTGCGCTTTGTCGCTCATGTCGTCAAGGTCAGCTTGTGCATATGTCAAGTCATCATTCAGACCCTGGAATATATTTTTTTCAGAAAAAAAAAAAATTTTTTATAAACCCAAATAATATTGTTCATAGAAGGCTAATAATACAAAAATTTAATTTTAAAATAAATATTTCATAATTTATTATTATATGAATTAGCATATGTATTTATTAATTCTAATCTATAGTATACTGACTGTGATAGGTTCAAATGTAAAGTAAAAACAATTGCGACTGATGCAATATTGTAAATGGCAATGAAAAAAGTCAACAATTGCAGATCAAAATTGCACTTAGTTATAGTAGAAACATTCCTAAATGTGAGACAGACGAATGATTGAGTTGACAGATGACGAGAACAAACTCACTCTCAGTTTCTGCAGTTGTTGCTGCTTGTCCGCCAGGGTATCAAACAACTCCGAAGTGCGCATCTGAGCTTCCGCCTGCTTCAGCCAGGTGGCGCAGTGGTCGTATACATCGTCAAACTCCTTCCACTGCTGGAGACATTTCTGGAGCTCGGCCTTTGTCTGTGTCGACGGAAACACAAGTTTGACTTATACAATGCTATCACGACGGCATAGATAGATATTATAATTTATTTCAAAATCAATTGTATACATCATAATAATACAGTAAATACAATAGTGTAAGTATACGTAATGATAGATCTTTGGAGACGAGCGCTAAGACTGAAAAGTCCTTAGGACAAAAAAAGCAAAACAAAGGAGAAGGACCAGAGAAAAGACAATGCCAAGAAACTAAAGATCAAGCTCTACATGACTGTCATTAGACCAGTACTTCTGTATGGAGCAGAATGTTGGACAGTTAGAAAGAAGGAGGATCAACTTCTCGAGAAAACAGAGATGAGGATGTTGCGAAGAATTAAAGGTGTAACACTGAGAGACAAAGTAAAGAGTGTGGACATCAGAAAGGAGCTAGGAGTGACTAGTATACAAGAGAAAGTCAGAGAAATGAGACTACGCTGGTATGGACACATGCAGAGAATGGAAGAAAACAACGAAGTGGGAGCATTTGTTGACATGAGAGTGCCAGGAAAAAGACCAAGGGGAGACCAAGAGGGAGATGGATGGATTGTGTCCGAAGGGATATGCAGGCACTGCGGATCACCCCAGAGGATGTCCAGGACAGAACATTCTGGAAATCAAGAATTCGGGCCGCTGACCTCACCTAGTGGGAAAAGGTGAAAAGAAGAAGAAAGACAGACTAAGACCGAAAAGATCGCTGTCGCGCTGGCCACCATGTACATCTACGTCTGTACATGTATTACTGATGTTATATAATGGTAATAGCAAATCAAGATAATAATTATAATGATTAGGAAATAAATGTAGTGGTTAAAAAAATGTTAATATAACTGAACAAAATCTTAGCCTACCCTGCATTCACAATCATAATTAGTATAATCATAATCACCTGCTGGATAAAACAAGTAATGTTTTAGTATTAAAATGATAATAATGATTAAGTAAATATTATTTAATTTAAGTACAAGAAGATTTGCATACAAAGTAATATCATCAATAAAAAAGTGATGCTGTCTAATCCCGTTCTGACATCATATAGTCAGTTAATGTTAACATAATTTCATTAAAGTATTGTAATGACAGTAGCTAGCACTGGACCAATGAGATATGTCTCGACTGTCTCATGTGTGTCCTAGTAAATGTGATGCATTTATTAGAGGAGACGTTGTGTTGTTCTGTCTTAATTTAACTCAAGTTCTGTGTTGACTATGAGTGGTTGGAATTTGTATATGTTCCACCACACCCTAAAAATGTACAAAAACAATTATTATTCTGGGTCTTCTGACACCAGCTCATAATGACTTATGTTTACAGTAAGACCAACATTACATTGGTCTTTACACTGTTTACATCTTTACCTGTGTGGCGCTGGCCGTGAGGTCATTCCAGTCACTCTGGACAGTGTCCACGTCACGTCTGACCATCTCTTGACCCTGTATGGATGTACTGGTCAATAGGTCCTCACTGAGCGTGAGGACTGCCCTCATCCTTGGCTCACCCTCGGTCTGGGTCCTCACGAGGTCCTGAGAGTCATTGTAAATATTGTAAATTATTGTAAATGCAGATGGGTTCATCATAGTTGTCAATAATTAATTAAAAGTGTAAATTGCAATGTATGTTTATATATACATATATATATATATATATATATATATATATATATATAATATCATATATATATATATACATATATGTACATAAACAACATATATATATATACATATATATGTATGTATGTATATATATATATATTTACACATTATATATATATGTCCATATCTCTCTATACATACACACACATATATGTGTGTATGTATATACACAGTATCTGAGTAAATGAGTATAAAAGTTGACACATATCTAGAGAAGAACTTTGTTTAAAAGTGTAAGTACACAAGACTGCCTGTGTTAAGTGACGGACGACATATAAACGTTTATGTATTTCTTTAGTGTTTCAATACTTCACAAGCTGAATGCCATTATGTCTTCAGCTTGCCTTCAAATATCTTACATACTGCTGCTTCTTGAGACATGATGGGCAAAACAGATTTGGTCAAGCCTTGAAAGAGCAACAGCAGGTTTCAGACTTTGTTTATTCTATTTGTACATTACAATAAATAAGTAAGTTGCCACAAACAGCAACGCAGGGTAGGGGAAGCAAGAAATTATTGCCCGACTGCGAGAGAAGCAACACGCGACATAATCACTGCCGACAATAATCCAAGCTGCAAGGTCAAACAAGGAAGTCAATGTCAAACATGTGCAGAATCCCGATGGAAGGCAGAGGTGAACTACTGCAAAAATGTAAGCCTTCTACACATATGTACAAAATAAACTTATGATCACACGATTTTTATGGAACTGTTTAGCACAAATAACTTTTCTTGCAAAATGAACTGCATGTCACTGACAACAATCTGACTGTCGTACCTTAACGTACATACTAAATAAGTGAAACACATTTACAGTGAACAATCAGCAAAATACGACAGAGAAGCACTATCTAGGTTGATAGCAAACAAAACGAGTCAATCAGTAATGAATCGATTATACTTGAAACACAACCACTGCCACTCATTAGAACAGAGGGAAGCAATGTTGACCAAACTGTCACAGCGGCAGTTTGCAAAACTATGCCAAAGTCTTGAAACAACCGTGGGAACACACGGCAACGTCTAAGCACTGTGGTCTAGCTGTTTGTAAGCATGGCTACTCCAAACGTCACCTAAGGTAAATGTGACTGAAATATTTGCCATGTTTATCCTGATTTTGTTGGGCATGCATGTCATTAATTTATACAATAAACAAACAGAAATGTAGATCATATGAAATAATTTTGCAAAGAAAAGTTACTAAAGAAAACTCAATTTGGATAGGACATTATTTACCAAAGAGAATTATTCATGAACATCTGACTGTATCATTTGCATATTTATATATTTATTAAAAAAACAGTTATTGCTAACTTAAAAACTGTTCTTATTAGAAATAAAAAAGATCTACTAGAAAAAATTTTTCAATACATGAGACAACATGAGATATTAAATAACAAACCCCCTGCCACTGGAGAGTTTGGAGTAGCCAATCAACTGACAGCTTTAGCTGGAGTAGGGGATACATGATATAGGGTGCAGCGAGGGAGGGGGCTGGGGGGAGTATACGTAGGGGGCACACAACACACTTACACAACGTCTCTATGATGTGGTGTTCACAAACATGGAAAGAAATAATTCGTGTTAAATCAAACACAACCAACATGCACCAAGCACATGCACTACACATGCACTGTAGTGTACACTGCCAGGCGGTAAACATTTCACTCTCTGTTAACTGACAAAAAGCAACATTTAAACGATATTGCAAAAATGGGTGAATTTAATAAGAAAGAGAGAGCATGCAAAAGGTTTGAATCAATAATTAGAAAACTTTTCACCAACTTGCACTTTTAATATCATGAAACTATGTTTATTTCAACATGCACTGTGTGTTGTATTCATACATTTACAAAGTCCAAGAAAAACATACTATTTTGTATTGGGTCAAACCACCTATCACCCTCGTCCCCTGTCACCACCACCCCCTCTCACCACCACCCCCGTCACCATCTCCTGTCACCACCACCCCTCGTCACCACCACCCCTTGTCACCCCCACCTGTCACCACCACCCCCTCTCACCAACACCCCATGTCACCATCTCCTGTCACCACCACCCCGTCACCACCACACCCTGTCACCATCTCCTGTCACCACCACCCCCTTGTCACCATCTCCTGTCACCACCACCCCCTTGTCACCATCTCCTGTCACCACCACCCCATCACCATCTCCCGTCACCACCACCCCCCTGTCACCACCACCCCCTGTCACAACCCCCTTTCACCACCTCCCCACAACATATGGTGACAAACAAATTGCTATCATACATTTTTTTGGACTTTGTAAATTTATGCACGTCCTTTAAAGTGTCTTTAACATGCGTTTAGTGTCAACTGTGGGTCACTCATAAGAGTAGTTCACTTGTAATCAAACATCAAGTTTGTTACTAGATTGTGTGTTGATAATGGACTACGTTTTTGCCTAAATCCCCTCCAGTAATGTAAACTGAGGCTCAAACACAAGAGTGACCACACCCTTCTTATTTCATAACTCAACCTACTGGAATATGATTTACATTCCAGAGTGTAATCTTTGTAATTGCCACGTCTTAGAAATAGGCCAATGTCATACAAAATCAGTCACCACTTACGGCAACACCAGTGCCTTTAAATAGGTCATTCTTAAATTTGTAAAACAAATAACTAGATACTTATGAGCAAACCATCCCTTTCAATTAAAAATTCATCACAAAAGTTACGTAAATCATTCCGCAATACATGCTGTGCAACGTTAGAGCAGAGACTGGCATTCCTACCTCCAGTCGATCGAGTCGATTCTGCACAGCGTGTCGATCGCCCGTCACATCAGAACACATGGCGAGCCTCTCTTTGATCATTCCCAGCCAATCAGTGAACTCCTGGAGGGCGTCCTGGTACGCCTGGTGGCTGTTCACGTAACTCTCGTACTGAACCACTCGTTCCTGCAAACATGCCCATATATGGTATCATGTAATGACCACGCATGCCCTTATATGGTAATATGTATTGAATGTGCATGCCCATATATGACATCTGGTCTATAATGTATGTTTTGTTTCTTGGGAGGTGGAGTGTGGTATATACCACATCGCTCCAACAATCTGGGCGTTCAACCATTCCCCAAGCTCTTCCAGAAACCATTTCATGTATTTGTTCCAGTATATTTTGCTGATGAATCACAATCCACTTACTTAAAACATGTGAATAGAAACAGCCATTAGCAGTAAATAATTCTATGAAATGCAACTCATAGTTTACATATTTGTAACTGTGTGAATAGAAACATTCATTACAAATGTTCAAGTATGTGAACAGAAACATTCATTAGCGGTAAATAATTCTATGAAATGCTATGCACCAGCATAACACATTTCAACCATTACTATTACACTATTACAGTTCCTAAAAACATTCTGCCCGCTGCTATTACAACTACTCCTATTGCTCTATCACGGTCCCTGAACACATTCTGACCGCTGTTATTACAACTACTCCTATTGCTCTATCACGGTCCCTGAACACATTCTGACCGCTGCTATTACAACTACTCCTATTGCTCTATCACGGTCCCTGAACACATTCTGACCGCTGTATTACAACTACTCCTATTGCTCTATCACGGTCCCTGAACACATTCTGACCGCTGCTATTACAACTACTCCTATTGCTCTATCACGGTCCCTGAACACATTCTGACCGCTGTTATTACAACTACTCCTATTGCTCTATCACGGTCCCTGAACACATTCTGACCGCTGCTATTACAACTACTCCTATTGCTCTATCACGGTCCCTGAACACATTCTGACCGCTGCTATTACAACTACTCCTATTGCTCTATCACGGTCCCTGAACACATTCTGACCGCTGCTATTACAACTACTCCTATTGCTCTATCACGGTCCCTGAACACATTCTGACCGCTGCTATTACAACTACTCCTATTGCTCTATCACGGTCCCTGAACACATTCTGACCGCTGCTATTACAACTACTCCTATTGCTCTATCACGGTCCCTGAACACATTCTGACCGCTGCTATTACAACTACTCCTATTGCTCTATCACGGTCCCTGAACACATTCTGACCGCTGCTATTACAACTACTCCTATTGCTCTATCACGGTCCCTGAACACATTCTGACTGCTGCTATTACAACTACTCCTATTGCTCTATCACGGTCCCTGAACACATTCTGACCGCTGCTATTACAACTACTCCTATTGCTCTATCATGGTCCCTGAACACATTCTGACCGCTGCTATTACAACTACTCCTATTGCTCTATCAGGGTCCCTGAACACATTCTGACCGCTGCTATTACAACTAATCCTATTGCTCTATCAGGGTCCCTGAACACATTCTGACCGCTGCTATTACAACTACTCCTATTGCTCTATCAGGGTCCCTGAACACATTCTGACTGCTGCTGTTACAACTAATCCTATTGCTCTATCATGGTCCCTGAACACATTCTGACTGCTGCTGTTACAACTACTCCTATTGCTCTATCACGGTCCCTGAACACATTCTGACCGCTGCTATTACAACTACTCCTATTGCTCTATCACGGTCCCTGAACACATTCTGACCGCTGTTATTACAACTACTCCTATTGCTCTATCACGGTCCCTGAACACATTCTGACCGCTGCTATTACAACTACTCCTATTGCTCTATCATGGTCCCTGAACACATTCTGACCGCTGCTATTACAACTACTCCTATTGCTCTATCACGGTCCCTGAACACATTCTGACCGCTGTTATTACAACTACTCCTATTGCTCTATCACGGTCCCTGAACACATTCTGACCGCTGCTATTACAAACACTCACCCTAGCCATGGTACACAGCTGGGTGTACCTCGCATTGATCTGACCAATGGATGAGGCAATGGCCGGGTCAGTCTTGGCCAGAGGTTGGGCCTTGTCCAGCACGCCATCGATCACTCTCTGGTACGACAGGATGTCTTGACACAGACTCTGTCAGAGGCAACAGACAAGTATATAAGACTGTTAAATTCTACTTTGTGTAAAGCTGTTCTTGTGTAAGTAACTGCTTCAACGTGAATATTTTGGGATTTACATGTATTTGAACCAAACCACGGAATATATATTGTACACGTATCCTCAACCACAGTAGTCGGTTGTTAACGAATATTTCATACTGTTAAAACGAATTAATAAATTTTGGATTTTTAAATTGTCTGTGCCTTTACAACATATTTCAAAAACATTTTTAAACACATTATGTTTCGCCAATATTTGAACATATTTCAGTGAAACTTGTTAGCTAAAGTAAATTTAAGAATAGGACAATAAGCAACCCTAGCTAAGGTGTAATAATTTCAACTGAAACTTGATTGCATGTGCACCATTTGGAGAGCTGAACAGATGAATTTCTCCCATATAGGAGAAAGACCCTTGTGAAAGTAGGGTACATAAACAAAATGCATGAAAATAATTACAGATAACAAGTTGTTTCCTGGAAGGAAGCTAGTGACTGTAGACAGAGGAATCTGAGCAGGGCAAAGGTCAGACATTTGGGCACTAACTCCACTATTTTTGCACCACCTTTTGCCATCCCACCCACCTTACAGCCGCGCAGCTGCGACTTTTTCTCGTCCAGCGTCGCGTGCAGCGAGGCGTAACCACTCAGCTGACCCTCCATGCCAGTCAACCACGACTCGAGTTGGTCAGCGCTGTCCTTGAACGACGTCCACTGCAGCTCGCTGACGTCCAGCTGTCGCTGACTGGACATGACGTCCTCGTACAAGACGTCCCACGCTTCCTTGAGATGTCGCAGTTGTTGTCGGATCATCTCGCGTCCGTCAGCTGACGTGTTCGGGTAGAGCTTCTCTCCTGCCTCCGTTGCCATGACAACGAGAGACGAACCTGTCTCCTTGTCGTCCACAAGAGTCTGTAGATAATAGTACAAAAGTTTAATTCAGACCAACTCCATATACAGATTTATATGCTTGGAATACAGGTAAATAAATTCAGATGTAGGTGTGGAATAAAATATAAAAAATATGACACATACACTAATGTATTTTAGACATACATTAGTCTAATTTAGACATACATTAGTCTAATTAGCTAATTAATGTAATTAGGTAATAATTGTACATACATACATACATACATACTTTATATTATATATATGTATTTTATTTTATATTATATATATATATATATATATATATATATATATATACACATGTATATATATATATATATATATATATATATATATACACATATATATATATATATATACATACACATATATATTAGTAAACACATGTGTATATATTGACAAGTAAATAAAATATTAGATACGTATGTAAATTAACAATTCAGGTAAAAATTATATGTCACTCATTGCTGCATCATTAAGACCATCAGTAAGTTAACATGTAAAATTTCACTCAGATAAAATATCAACGATACATCAATGCCACATTTCTATTTCACACGTTTTACATATAATTTACTGCAGAAATCATGCAAAACAAAAGTATCCAGATGAAAGCCACCACCTGTATAACTGCTCGTTTTGCCTCAATGTCATCTCTGCCACCCTTCAAGGTCGTGTAGGTGTCGTATTTCTGTCTCGCTTTGTCCAGCCACTTGGTGGCACTGTCACACCGTTCGTTGAACTCCTCGTGATCGAATACGTTCTGTTTACATTTCTTGACAATCTCCTTGAAATTGAAATACAAAACAACGACGCAATCATAAACTGCATACCTGATACACCCAAAGTCACGGGCATCAGTGACAAAGCTGTTGCAATATATCTGTATTAACGTAATTCACAGTGGCACCATCCAGTAGGTTGACTCTGCAACTTCTATGTTTCGTCTATAGATAGCAAAGCAAACATAAGTAAATAACTCAAAATAAATACCTGTGGTGTCACTGTCAAATGGCAGATCAGATGCAAGAGGCCCAGTGAAGTTAGTGGACGTATTGTACGAGAGCGTGGAACTCGACACGTGAGGGGATGCACTTAGAATGGCTCCAAACTAGCGTATTAATATTAATGTTGTTTGTAGATTCTCTACATTCTCATAAATACAGCTCAACGTTTCTGTTTAAATCATTATCATTACTAGTTTATTCAATTGCCAAGACCAGAAAATAGAATAAAAATAAATAAAATGTCCACATACAAAAAACCATGATAAACAGTAAAATGACTAGTAAAGCATCTAGCTCTAGACTAGGATGAGTACAAGGTCATAATTTTCATATATAAATTAAGTATAACTTATGTGCACAAGTTAAAAGAGAGACAAAATAAGTTACAATTCAGTGGTTAGTTTGTGAACTACAGTAACTGTTTAGTTAATCAATATAATATAATAGTGAAGAATATCCGCAGTCAGATTAAAACCCCTGTATATGTTACTTGTTGAGATTCAACATGTCACTCACCTTGACACTGTTTGTGAGTGTGTCAAATCGATCAGTCAACTGGGACACGTATGTGGTGACCCTTGCCTCTGAGCTGACCTTGGTCAAGGCCTGGGCCTGGTCAGAAACTTCGTCCACGTCTCTCTGATATGACTGGACAGTGTCCAGCAGAGCCTGTACATAGTGGATACACAGCTGACCAGTTGGAAACTGTGGTACAACACTCACCGAGATATTTATTTTCTGTTTTGTACATTGTAATTGTGTTTGACTACAACTATTATTTATTTTCTATCGTCAGTTGTTTGATCACTAACAACATTTTACTGAAAATATTAATATTGTATTATAATATGTCATACCATGTTGTTATAGCTAAGTAAACAATAGATTTAGTCAGATAGTATTACGAAGAGGTTTGAAGTAGTTGAGAAGACAAATAAAGAGACAGTAAAACATACTATCTAGTACCTAGTAGTGCTTCTAAACTTATATTTATAACATTCTAAGTGAGTTAGTAATAAGGTGAAGAATTTCATGCTTTGTTATATTTAAACATGCATATAATCATATCAAAGTTGTGTCAACATGCAGTTAACTATAAGGATTTTAAATTAATACAGGTAAAACATGCTTCATTATGCAACTCGCTTTAGATAAGTTGGCTTCTGAATTTCAAAAGAATTTACAGATTCATAAAAACAGTTTTGTTTAATCGTGATTTTTTTTCAGGTTGTCATTATATAATTTATTTAACAAAATTACAAAACTATGTAAATGTATTTACACATGCAAAATGTAGCTTTTTATAACTAGAAGCTATGTTAGCCATAACGTGTGCATGTGTACCCAACACCTCTCGTCTCTAGAATGGGGCACCAAATACCTTCCATTTAGAGCATGAAGTAAACATTCACGCAAGCACACACGCGCGCAACGGGGATGTAAACAGATATGCGCTCATACTCACTCAGTCAATGTTTCACTCATTCACTCACCTCACTCATTTGTTCAAGCAATCGCCTACACCTCCACGCATGCATACATGCATGAACCGAATAGGGCCTTTTGGCGCATGCATGATGAAAATAATGTTTAACTAACTAACATTAACTAAAACTAACTAAACCTAGCCCAAGCAATTGTACAATCACTAGGAAAGTTCTGGAAGAACCAGTTACAGGAAAAAACGAGATTGTAAATGTAAACGTACACGAAAAGTCAGAGTTTTGTAGAGAAACTTCGAAAAAATACAAACAGATAACCAGGATTAAAAACCAAATTAGAAAGCATTATTAACTGTACAAAAGACAATAAATTGCATCAGTTAACAACCTTATAAGAAAGCCACATTCGCACAGAATGATACCAGAATGTGGCTTCCAAAACACTAGTAATGAAACACAAGAAAATGAAAGTTTATGCTACCACGTAAAAACATTGACCGTAAAATGAGTACGCGTCGTTACGTGTTACACGAGATAATGAAAGCGCAGTTCCGGTGCATGCACTAGTCAGCGGCACCATGACGGTGCGATGCACTGCGGGCACCATTAGACACCAGTAGCTCGTGCAATGCAACGGTTACCAACAGTTCCTTACGTTTTCAACAGTCACAAGTTCTTGCGTCGCTTCGCTGTAGCTCACAAAGCTACACTCTAGATCCTGTGTACATTTCGACAACTTTACATTCACAACGCGTCATAATGCCTCTCGCACTTAAATCTCATCTAGCAAACTACACAGCAGGTACACTCGAATATCTACAGATATCTACTAAGGTTACATGTTTTGAAATGTTTTTCAATCAAGAAACAGAAATTGAAAAACCTTACGTTTTAACAATCAATCTTGTTAAACACCATAAAATATTCATAAACAAACCTGTTCCTGTGTTTCGGGATATATAAAAGGTTATTCCATGGTTTTCTTTAGATTCATTGCAAATGGTCAATTTGAGGCAGTTACATAGGAACAGCTTGATATAAAGTATAACTTAACAATATTACACAAATACATCTGTCTGTACTGGTCACAACTCTGAAATGACGTAATGTTAAAAGACAACAATTCACAATCTCATCAATTTTTCAACTAATCAGAAACACACCTTATATGTCTTCCACTGTCTATGTCTCTCCTCCAGCGAAGCAACGAGACCAAATTCCTTCACCGAGCCCTCCATGTCCTTGAGTCGCTGAGCGAGCAGGTCAAAGGTCGTCTCATAGTTGACCCACATTGACAACACCGTCTGCAGATTAGCCTCTGCCTCAGTCAGTTCTGTCTCGTACTGCGTCCAGTCCTGGCGAAGCTCGTCCAGCTCCCGCTGAATGGTCTGTCTACCGATTAGCCTGGTATTTGCCAATGTAGCTTCGGCGTGAGACTCGCAAGTCTGCACTTTAGTGGCTCCCTCTGTCTTCAGTTTCACAAGGTCCTGCGACACAGACGATTTTAATTGTACACATTTTTTTTCTTAAAGATGTTGTGACATCTTTAACCCAGTGAATTGTAACTAAATGAAATAACATATCAATACCTTTACAGTTTCTTCTCGACAAGTCTTATAGATGAAGCATCAGGTTGGTGATGTATAATACTTAACAAGCTACATAATACTTAACAACAATAATCCTCAGGCAGAAATTGATAACTCAATGATGCCATACTTTGATATCGATAACTCTGTGATGCCACGCTTTGATATTGATAACACTGTGATGCCATACTTTGATATCGATAACTCAGTGATGCCATGCTTTGATATTGATAACACTGTGATGCCATACTTTGATATCGATGACTCAGTGATGCCATGCATTTTGATATCGATGACTCAGTGATGCCATGCTTTGATATCGATAACTCTGTGATGCCATGCTGAACTCAGTGATGCCATGCTTTGATATCGATAACTCTGTGATGCCATGCTTTGATATTGATAACTCTGTGATGCCATGCTTTGATATCGATGACTCAGTGATGTCATGCTTTGATACTGATAACTCTGTGATGCCACGATTAAAATTCAACAATACTGTAAATCATTTGAAGTTATGACAACAAATATTATACTGGTGCAAGGGGTATAAACCTAGGTAAAAATTTTACTTTTTATTATAATCACTGAGAAACAAAACACATTCAAGCGTCTCACCTTGACACGTTCCACTCGGTTCGCCACCGAGTGTTTGTCTCCGGTCGCCTGACTGCACACGTGCAGACGGTCATGCATCAGTCGCAGCCACTCCACCGCCACCTGGTGGCCATCCTTGTACTGCATATGATCGCTGACATGTGTTTCACATCTTGTAATTGCTTCCTGTCAACGAACCGCGAACAAATTTATGCAAATGTCCAAAATAACCAAACAATGGATCCGTGGAACAATACTAATTTTAATTTTGTAATGAACATTTTTAGTCATCTTCACATTAGATGGTGATGCATTAAATTTAATTTCTCTATTTAATATATCATTCTGTGTGTCCCTAAATGAGTATTTATTTATCTATGTTAATTAATTATATGTATTTTGGATCTGGAGCTACTGCAAATAAACCGTATTAGTAATCATCCGATTACTAGTACCATCTGGAGAATAATCTACATAGCTGAAGAAACAAACCTACTATCATGGCTGCATATGAAAGAATATTTTTAATATTAGAAAACTGAGACTACTTTCAAAAACAAGAAAACTATTAAAACGAAACTACGTTTTATAAAAAAAGTGTACCTTAGCTCTGTCGATGAGACTTTGGTAGTGTTCCTTGGACTGTGAGATGAAGGCAGAGAGAGTGGTCTGGTCACCCACGCCACTGTGGAGCAGACTCTGGGCTTTCTCTAACGCACTATCCAACATGCGTGCATGAGAGAGAACGTCCTGCAGCAGAGCCTGCGAAAAGCGAGTACAAACATCTGTATTCACTGGTGAGACATAGTAAGGTTAACTTTAGTAGTGCAGTGGCACAGTGGCACAGTGGCATTGGCGCAGTGGCACAATGGCACAGTGGGTCAGGGGTAGAACTTCAGACTCTTCAGGAAGAGAACCCGGATTCGAATCCTGTGCTGCCGTGTCAAACCGTGGGCATGTTTTTTCACTCTACATTGCTCCAGTTCACTCAGCTGTGTAAATGAGTACCTGGCTATAGACATAGGTGGATAACTGTGTAGTCTTCCAGCAGAAATTGTAGCGTGGCTCGATGCTTCCCAGAGCAGTTGACATGGTGTCTGATTGAACAGGTCTGTCAGGGAGTAAAGTGCTTACAGCAATCGTGTGGCTTGGATACTGCGCTATTTGAGAACTTACCTATACTTTTAACGTTAGGTGCAAAAGGTCTGCCCATGTAACATGTAACGTTTGGGAACTAGACTGATTTGAACAAACAGTGATGCTCCGTCACTTCAGGCAAAGTTTGGAATGTCTGGCATCGCTTGCTTCATCTCAGAATTGGGTGTGTCTACACTGCTCTCACAAGGAATAGATGTAAAGAAGGAGAGAACTAATCAACTCTACACCCACCTTGCAGTTCTGTAGCTGAGCCTTCTTCTCGGGCAGCGTGTCCTTCAGTCCGGCATCAGTGTCCAGCCACGTGTCCACTTCCAGCAGCCACTTCTCCAGCTGCGCGTGACTGTCGCTGTACGCTGACCACTGGTCAAGCTGGGCGTCCAGCCGGCGTGAGATCTCGGCCGCGTCCCCCTGTAGGCTGTCCCAGACGTCCTTCGCTGTCCGAAGTTGCTGGCGGATCTTGTCTCGTCCCGGGGGGGCTGTATCGGGGTACAGCTTCTCACCCTCCTCAATGGCTGCAGTTAGCTTCTGCAGACCGGTGTCTTTGCTGACCAGCAGAGCCTGTGAGAGTGGGTACAGATGGGGGTAAAACATATGGGAAGATTTCAGCCATATTGGAATTAATGCACAGAAATGATAGTTCGCCCAGCTTAAATCTGGGAGGATTCGGCCACATTGCAATTAATGCACAAAACTGCTAACCTGCCAAGGCTATATAGGGGAAGAATTCTTTATGACACCTTTCAGCCTGAATGTAGAAATCTTACGATAACAGTTTGACCAACAAAATACATGGCTGTAATTTGAGCAAACCTCGAGTAGTTCACGAGCATGTTGCAACTTGTCCGGATCATTCGACATGGCCGTGATCGCGTCTTCCTGTTCCTTTGCCTCCGTCAGCCACTGAGTGAACTCCTTGTATTTGCTGCGGTACTGTTCGTGATCCGTAACGTATGATTCCCACTTGCTGAGGAGTTCCTATCACAAAGAAGTGTCCGATATATAAATATAGGTGCATTCTATCATTATTATATTATTATGTCATTACAATTATTATCATAGGTTTTGTCTGACTCATCAAACACAGTAACCAAGACACAATTTGTCAGTCATCTGTAGATCCATGTACCTGTTGGTGATCTGACTGACACAGATGTTACAAACCTTGCTAGTCATCTGTAGGTCCATGTATTTGTTTGTGATCTGACTGACACAGATGTTACAAACCTTGCTAGTCATCTGTAGGTCCATGTATTTGTTCGTGATCTGACTGACACAGATGTTAGAAAACTTGCTAGTCATCTGTATAGCTGTGTATCTGTTCGTGATCTGACACAATTGTTACAAACCTTGCTAGTCATCTGTAGAGCTGTGTATCTGTTGGTAATCTGACTGACACAGATGTTCACGCGGCTGTCAGCACACATCTGTAGAAGAGTCTGGGTGACATCTGTCAACTTGTCAAATTCTCTTTCCTTCGTCTTCACCTCCGTCTTTAGGTCCTTCAAACAGAACGATAAAAGATACTTGTCAGTGTAGTATACTTCGACTAATTAATTTCAAGAAAATTGTAGACAAATCCAAACCACTGTATTTACATACTTCCAGTTGAGTAAACACGTTTAAAAAAACCGACAAAGAAATCAAGACCTGTTCTGCGTCCACTGATACCTCGTATACTTGTGGCAGCTAGTAGAAAGGGTGAAGATTGATTTCAGCTGTACCCACTCATACGGCTAAAACAGCACTGAAATTGTGAAAATTCCTAAACTTGCAGAGAACAATGTTCCAGTGTCTGGGACTGTGACATTTGAAGGGTGATCAAATTTCTCTGTTCAAGAAACCTTTTATTTTTCTGGATTACTGCTCCAAGTTTCTCTGCACTCACAAGCCGACACCTTTTTTCTGACAGGTTATGAATATAACAAAATGTATTTCAAAGTTCTAAAATTGGAATACAAAGATTTCAGAGCCAAAAAAAACGTATCCACTTACTTTTAGTTTTGTTACTTGTTCCTCTTTTTCCTCCAGAGTAGACACAAGAGAGAGCTCCTTTAGCTGGCGTTCCATGGCAACCATCCACTCAGCCAGTGCATTGTGGGTCGAGTCGAACTGCTTCCACAGCTCCAGCGCCCTCTGTAGGCTGTCAGTGATGTCATCCGCCGAACCGACGAGTGATTTCCAGTCGGTCTCGAGGTTGTTCACTTGGCGTTTCAGCACCTCTTTTCCAGATGCCAGCGTGCCGGGTAGTGTTTTGTCACACAGCGATTTTACGTTGTCGATCACCGGGGCGACTTCGGAGGCACGGGTGACTATTTCCTAGACAAATGTCAGACATTTGTAAAAGTCTCAACAAATCAATGTGACATGCTGACGTTGACTGTCAATCACAAAGATTATAGGGCCGGGGGGAGGGCATGCGATTTATGGATAGGGGTGTGTATAGGGGGTGAGGATGAGGGTAGGGAAAAAAGGTTCCATGGAGATTGGGGTTACCGAGAAGGGGCAAGTTAATGAGGATGAAGCAACAAGTCTTTAAATGGGTATGAAGATGAAGGGGTTGGGGTGAAGGTAGGGGTGAGGGGTAGGGGCTGAGGTGAGGACGTGAGTGGGAGAGTGTGTGGATGGGGTGGAGATGAGGGAATCAGGTGTGCGACTGGGGGACGGGAACAGGGGGTGTTTGGATGGGGTGGTTGATGGTGTGGGTGTGTAGATAGAGGTGAGGGTGGGTGTGAAAGGGGGTGTGTATGGGTGTGAAAGGGGGTGTGTACGGGTCACAGACTAGTGGACAAGGGGAGTGCAACACTACTCCAAACTAGACAGACACAGAGAGTGACAACACATGAGAAACAACTGACTGATCCACCACATGATCTGCTGCCTACCAACAGGTCCTTCAAGCCACAGAAAAATGGCTGCCATGCATGTGCAGCATTCACTTTTTATTTATAATCCTGGTCCAAACCGTTTTCTCTAAGAAAAACAGGAGTTTTAAAAGATAATATGGGAATGTTTGATCTAATAGACGGCTTGCCATCCTAGTAATACAACTCATATGTAGATCGACATTACTAACAAAGGCAAAAACCTGACGGATGTCAAAGGAACGATTCTGACTGCGGCATAGACCTGCAAACAGCGACATACGAAACAATTCCTACATTAAAATGGCTACATTAAAGGTTAATCCCTACACTAAAACCCTTCCAATACATTTTTATTACAATCAAACCAAATGTGCGCATGCTCTGTTCTGCACTGCACTGCACTGCACTGCACTGCACTGCACTGCACTGCACTGCACTGCACTGCACTGCACTGCACTGCACTGCACTGCACCATCCTGCACTGTACTGTACTGCACTGTGCATACCTTTGCCCTGGCCAGTTTGTTCTGCACACTGAACTTGTCGCCCGAGCAATCCCCACACAACTGTAGGCCACTCGAGAGTGCATCGACCGTCTCTCGACACTCCTGCATTGCATCCTGGTACTTCTGGTGCTCCGACACCTGGCGCTCGAAGCTCGCTAGTAGTTCCTGGCTCTGGTGGCAGATGGCGCTGTAGTGCTCTCGCAGGTCTTTGAGCTGGCGAGTCGTCTTGGGCGTCTGTCCGAGAGAGGGTGCTCGATCACTCAGGGAGTCGAGGACGTGTTGGTGGGAAAGAATGTCTTGATGCTGAACCTGGGAACGGTAAAGGGGTTTACACTTCAGAATGGGAAAGGTCTGTATTTATAGAGCATGGAATCAAGTCTTCAGAGGTTTTATACTCCAGTCCAGGCAAACCTGTTAATGTTGAACACCATCCACACTTATCTAGTGATCATTCAGTTAGTATACATGCTTTTTCATGTACACCCTCCACTGTTTATAACCAGTTACACATTTACATAGTCGTATGAACTGAGGGCTTATTAAGTGAACACAATTGTCCAAGTTTCAAAACAAGAGGGTCTGGCCCCACCCAATAACAATCGAAAGATTCATTCACTTTTCCAATTCTGCCACTGTTGTTTCGTTGTCACTTAATTCGTTTTTTAATTACGCAAATAGTTAACTGTAAATTTACATTCTGTGAACAACATCGCGTGGACATAATAGTACAACGCTCCCATAATTAATACAGTTAACATCACTACAGGAATGACACAGTAAATATCTAGCACACATTTTGAATTGACCTCCTTTACATTGCCTGCATCGACTGAAATAGACATGTATCTGCATGACCTTCAACCGACCTTGTGACTCTGCAGCTGCATCTTCTTCTCCTGCAAGGTCGCCTTGGGGTCAGCATCTGACCTGACCTTGACCTCTGTCGAGGCCAGCCACTTGTGGAACTGTTCGACACTGTCCTCAAATGAGGACAGTTGTAGAAGACCGACCTCAACGTTTCGTTGAGTGTCCGACAGCTGGTCAGTGAAGACCTCCCACTTCTCTCTCAGTGACCTAAGGTCAACACAGGTCAAGGTCACTCGGTCATCAGTATGAAAACATGAACCCAATCGGGAATCCTAATCAAAGTAAGTTATCTGACATGGCGCTGTTTAAACCAATCGTTTATTTTAGTGGTTTTTACACATCTAGCATACAACTTGCCACAAAATTAAATACGAATATTCAAACAAAATTAATATTTTGCCATGCTTGGAATTACTTCTTGGCTAGAAGGATGCAATTTTTAAATTTATTTAATAATTAGTATTAACACATATACATGCCAAAGAAACATAGTTGAAATGTTGCACCTTAAATAATACACGTTTCTATACGGGGAGGGACAAACGTGTGCCCTCGTTAGCTGATAATGAACCAAATCAGTCGCCTGGACTGATTCACTCGTTCCCACTAACAAATGCTGATTAACATCAACAATTTTCATTTGAACCAAAACAATAATCTGGCACCCACCGCAGTTGTTGTCGTACAATCTCTCGTCCTTCAGCTGCAGTGCTTGAATAAAGCGCTTCTCCCTGCTCGACTACATGCTGAATACGCAATGCTCCCTCATCCTTTTCAACAAATAACTCCTGCAAAACCAACAAAACATGTTTATAATTTTTTTTAAATAGTAAATGATTGGGAATTATAAAACTACTAAGAAAAATAATCTGTTTTAAATTGAAAGAATTATTATGATTATTGTAGAAGTTTGAAACAGTTTTGTTTGAAACTGTATTTGTACACACTTATTCGTTTATTGTTATTATAACTATTTATCTTACCTTACTTATTTATCTTAGCTTACTTACATATTTTAGTGTATTTATTTTATCTTAGCTGATGTATTTAATTAATTTATATTTTAGATTTAGTCGACTCATCATTTTAGTGTGAAGCACTCTGATTGGCATTTAGTAACTTAAAAAGTGCTACATTAAGAAACAGAGTTATTATAATTAATATTACAGAAGGATGGCAGAGAAAAGAAAACGTAAAGTGACTCACCTGTAGTTTCGCCTGCATGTTCTCAATGTCATGTCTGTCACCTGACGCGTCACTACAGCGATTGAGTCGACGCTGCAGCTCATTCAACCAATGGCTGCACTCGTTGTAGTTGGCTTCGTACTGCTCATGCTCCGTCACATGACCCTCCCACTGGCCAATCAGATCCTGCAACACAACAGGGGAGTGTTGGTCTACTAACTGGTCTCGACTTTGTGGTGTCAGACAAAGATCATAAATGCAATGAATCATGTTAAAACAGAATTGTCTTTATCAGGTTTTTGCACTGCAACTCAGATGAAAGATTGTAGACACCGATATGATGTTATCAATATTAACAGTATTAGTATGAAGAGTAAAATACTGATACCAGATGCCAGACAAAACTAACTGTCTTGGACCCCCATCCCCTGAACAAAAGTGATTTTGTCTGATGTTGACATTAACTTTCTAGATGAAGTGTAAATCAGCCATGTTCTAAATAATATATTATATACATATATATATATATATATATATATATATATATATATATATATATATATATATATATATATATATACAGGGTGCACGATACTTCTAGCTAGCTGGTATTACTATTTAAAAGGACTGCTCTTACTAGTCCAAGCTCTAAAACTACTTGTCCCGGACGATCGGACTGGTCTTATTTCGCACCCTGTATATATATATATATATATTACATGCTTGCCTGCAATATAAATATATATATATATTATATAAGGGTTAAGTTACTAAAAAGGTTACTGGTGACATCAAAATTAAATAGTTTGGAAACTTCTTCATATCTACACTGATCCACATTGCCTGTCTGTAAAATTACACGCACGCATGTACGTACGCAAGCACGGTCTAGATAGTAGTAACCAGTACCTTGATGGTGGTCTTGACGTCCTGGTATCGACTGGTCAGTTGGGCAGTAGTGGTCATCCACTTGGGCTCCTTCAGAAGGTCACACTTACTGACAATGTCCTCAAACGTCGAGTCCTTGCTCGCAATGTCCTGCTGAAGGGCCTGCCAAATATAGGCATGGGTTGGGGGGGGTCACAACATGTTTACATATATACATGGCAACAAGTCGTTATTTATATTCACGATAATTTCTCCTGTTGTTAGTTCATGTGTAGCACAGACATGTTCAATATTGTAAGTATTAAATAAAGATTTTTTTACGTACATGCACTGCAGTTGTTACATAACTAACAAAATAGATAACCAACAGTATGAGAAAGTAGTTAGTATTATGCAATTTTGTTAAAAAACACACAATAAGTAACAACCAATCATTTAGTAATTAGTATTAACATAAATAATAATTAGATTACATAAACACAATCAAACACAATCTCGCCATGGTGATATTAGTCAATTAATAAAAAGATCTAGCGCCGTCATAACTTAACCATTTGTTACGCTGTGAATTCTATACCAGTGAGATGAATGTAAAATGCAGGGGCATTGGGAAGGCATTAGGGATAGTATCAATATTGGAATCAAATACATATTGCAAAAGCATTAGGGGTGGTATCAATATCAAATATAAACTGCATGCATAAATAAAACATTCAAAAACTATTAATGTCTAAACAACATAAATGCAAGTATTTATACAAACACATACACATTATGTTAATTTCAATAATGAATAGTTAATTACTTGTGTTAGCATACATTAATTACACTTAATCATAAATACACATTGTTTGAACTAAAAACTTTCCATCAATGAGATTTCAAGAACAAAATCATCAGTTAGAATTTTTGTGTGAAACTCATCGACATTTTATTGTATGACTTCAGATTTATATTTTTAGTACATATTATTTTTCTTTCTGCATCAACATTTCATCGAAACACTTGACAAGATTGCTGAAATAGGTGATTGTACTAGTTCAGATAGTTGCAATGACTGTGTAACTTTTCTTAAGGTGAAATTTTCAGCACAATTCACCAGTTGAAAAAGCATTCTAAATAATACAGAGAAATGGGCCAGCACTAACCTAGTTTGTGGCTGGTGAAAATGATAAAAATAAAACTGTTTTGGATACATTTTTGTGTAACATTGCTTATAATTATCTTGCAGGGAGCCAGGTGAAATGTTTCGGTGAATCAAATCATTATCAGGATTACGTTAAATATTACAGTTATCATTACAGAATTACAATTATAACCAAACTAATTCTTTATCACTAAAACGACACCTTACTCATATTTCCCTGATAACTACCAGTGGCTAGTTATGATTGTTTGAAGTGGTTTTGTGCTACAAAGGATTAATGACTGATATCCTAAGATTAAGCTAAACCACATCACATGCAGGGGATATAACCAAACATGCGGTGATCCCAGGCTGGGAAACAGGGGATAACCCGGGAAGGAAGGAGAGACGGCAACATCAACAACCGACCAAAGCCATTTCATGCCAAAAACAACAGCGGGGATCATTGGGTGTGACACCGGCTACGTTAGGCAAATAATCGAACCAACCCTATAGTTCATGACAGAACGTAGGGCGCGACAACGGGGGTTAGGCGTTGATAACGACGCCCTCCGGTCGAGTGTATCACAGCGAATGTTGAGGGCGTCAAAGTCGGACTGCTTCTTGCGAGCCTGCTGTGCTAGTGACTGCGCAGCCACGCATGCGAAAAACAACACAAAATTGCAAACAGAAACGTCGGCAAAACACAAGACAAATCAAGCGAATCAGATGCAAAGCATTGCACACCATACACCGACTAAACAACTATTTGCAGTAAGCGATGAATGCAGTTATTAGATGCAGCTGATTATTTTTAATAGTATCAAAAATACACTTTTATTGGCAAAGGAAAATGAAAATCTTAATCACGTAAATTCGCTGCGGCTGTTAATTTTAACAAGTTAAACATTAGTTAAACAGCAAAATAAGTGTATTAGGTATATTAGAAACAATGACTACACATTTTTATTAGGATATTTATCCATAATATCCTCACAAAAAAGCAAACCATTTACATATATATATACAACACATTTTGATGAAACCATGCCGATCAATTCAATTTTTAATATTTCCAAACACACTAAATTACAGCAAAAAACATCACAGCAGAACGCATTTCAAGTGAAGTTTTTAAACGATTACATAATCGACAACGGCATAAATTATATTCGGCGACATTAGCAGCAAAGCAAACTACAATTAGTTCTAACAAGTCCAAAAGGAGTCAGGATGTTTTATGAAAATAATCACGTGTAAGCGCAGAAACCTACCTTGAACTTCTCTACTTGAACTTTCTTTTCCGCCAGCGACGACTTCATCTGATAGTCCGTCAGCTGACTTTCCGTCTCCTTCAGCCATTTGCTGAGCGCATCAAATGATTTATCGAACAGTTGCCATGACAACAGTGATTCTTCGAGGCAGGTCTTTGTGCTTGTCATCTGCGTAATGAACTTATCCCAATCGTGTCGCAACGAGTCGCACTCACGTTCTACCAGCTTGCGGCCAGGTGGCGCTGTCTGCGGCATCGTTTTATTGGCCCAGTTGCGCACGACTTCGATTCGACTCTCACCCTCCTCCATTGTTGGAAGCAAAGTCTTCAGAAAGAAGAGCAATTCAATGCAATGTTTTAAGTCTTGAAACAGGCAATAAAATAAAAACAACTATTTATCGTAAAAGCAAATGCCTTTTATAAAAGAAAAATAACATATAACCAATAATAACAAAGTTAACATTCTTCATGAGAAAGCAAGTATTTTAAACCCCCACATTAACACAATCGAAACTAATATTATTATTAAATGACATACTCATGTTTTCTTTTAATTATAATTATATAATTTTTCATTTACAATCGAGATGATACATATCATTTACTGCTAATCTGAAACTAATCTTACCCTCAGCCGCTCAAGCTGGTTCTGAATGCTGAGTTTATCTGCAGCTGGTTCGGTGCACATCTGCAGCCGTTCCTGGAGCGTGTGCAGCCACTCACTACACTGCCTGTAGGTGTCGCTGTAGTGCTGGTGATTGTGTGATCGCAACTCGCATTCCTTGATGTGTTCCTATGGTAGCAGATGTTATTGAGTAATGGTTGTTAACTTTGTATTGTAAATATTACAATTGAAGCTGATGACAACATGATTTTTTTGCCAAGTTTCTTTAAAAATAACAAAATAATCTTAAACAATAACATAAATAGTAGCAAAGAAAAAATATATAGTTCCACATCATATACATTTAGGTAAAATAAAAAACTATTATACAATGCTTAATGGAAAAACAAATCAGAGATGCACAGAATCAAAGCAGGGATGTGGACAGGGAGAGGGACTGAGTGGGTTGTAGACAGGGAGACAGACAGAAGGTCATCGGGAAGTGGACGGGTAACTCGGAGGAAGGAGGGTGAGGGTGTGGGGAAGGGACAACGAAAATTATGTGGAAAGGGTGACTGGGAGAGGGTTGAAACATAGTGAAATTGGGAGAAAGGGCGAGGAAGACGAGTGGGAGGGGAAGACAGCAGTGGGAGTAGTGGGAGAGGGAAGGGAGAGGTAAGAAGAGGTAGTCAGGGCTGCCTACTTGACAAAAGGGAAATAAGGAAGAGAATGGACTACATGGGAGGAAGAGGTAGGGAGAAAGGGAGAGATGGAGGGATTGAGGAGGTAGGGAGGGAGGGAAAGACGGACAGAGGTAGGGAAGGGGCAGTGAGGAAGTAGGGAGAGAGGGATGGATGGAGGGAGGGATAGAGGGAGTGTGGACATGGGATGAGAGGTAGGGAAGGGGGAGTGAGGAAGTAGGGATGGAGGGAGGATGGAGGGAGGGAGGTAGATAGGATGGAGTGAAGAGGGAAGGAGGGAGGGCGAGAAGAGGGAAGGAGACAGGGAGGGTGGGAGAGATACAGAGATCAAAGAGAGTGAGACGAGGCACAAAGTGATGACCTACCTTGATGGTGGCACAGAGTGTTTCGTATCTGTGTACACACGGGGTGAGAGACTGACTGACCGCCAGAGACCCCAACACACCAGCCTTCTCTGACACTTCATCCACCAGACTCTGATGCGACATTATCTCGCGATGCACCGTCTACAATGGTCAACATTAAGGTTATCTGTCAACATAATAAACCAAAAACTCATATGTACACTCTGACCAAAAAATCTGTTAAATAACTTTATAAATGTCAATTAACACCCACAAACATTTTTACATTACGTTAATTATATTCATAACACTGCCACTTAAATAAACCAGTCAGTGTTACGTCACATATATTTTTATTATAAATTACTCTTTCGAAACTTACTCTGCATTTCTGTAATAACGCCTTCTTTTCATCCAGGCTGTTTTTCAGATCTAGGTCACCAATGAGTTGACCTTCCATGTCCTTGACCCAATTAACCAGCTTCTTGCTGCTGTCGTTGTACGCTGACCACTGTCCAAGCGCATTTTCCAGTTTCCTCTGCGCATCCTCTAGCCCGTCGGTGTAAGTTTCCCATGAGTCTCGGAGTGAGCACAGTTCCTGTCGGATGACCTCGCGACCTTCCGTTGACGTGCTTGGGTAGAGATGTTCTCCCGCCTCCACCGTCGCCGTGAACTTGTGTTGACCTTTGTGTTTCTCACGCTGCATTTCCTGTAAATAAATAATTGATAATAATACGATAATTAATAATTATAATAATACACTACTTTATTATGAACTATAAAAACCACTGCTATATATGTAATTTTTTATATATGTAATATATAATAGTAGCATTTAATATAGGATCTATTTATGTATCAGTAATTTAAATGCTCTTCGTTCTAAACGTAGTCTTTAAGGTTTAACACTTTTATGTACTTGTGTATTAATATTTAATTGTGTTTACCATTTCAATTTGTTATTATTAAAAGGGGGCTTTCATATTATCTTCTTGGGAGTCCATTAGATCACTACATATATGTTAATTATATCAATTTGTATATTGGTATTCAAAATAAATAGATAAATATGCCAGCCTGCCTGCCTGCAGTCTGGCTTCTAACTCTTACCTGGACTGTGTCCAGTCTGGCTTCTTACTCTAACCTGGACAGTGTCCAGTCTGGCTTCTAACTCTAACCTGGACAGTGTCCAGTCTGGCTTCTTACTCTAACCTGGACAGTGCCCAGTCTGGCTTCTAACTCTAACCTGGACAGTGTCCAGTCTGGCTTGTAACTCTAACCTGGACAGTGTCCAGTCTGGCTTCTTACTCTAACCTGGACAGTGTCCAGTCTGGCTTCTTACTCTAACCTGGACAGTGTCCAGTCTGGCTTCTAACTCTAACCTGGACAGTGTCCAGTCTGGCTTCTTACTCTAACCTGGACAGTGTCCAGTCTGGCTTCTAAATCTAACCTAGACAGTGTCCAGTCTGGCTTGTAACTCTAACCTGGACAGTGTCCAGTCTGGCTTGTAGCTCTAACCTGGACAGTGTCCAGTTGGGCTTCTAACTCTAACCTGGACAGTGCCCAGTCTGGCTTCTAAATCTTACATGAACAGTGTCCAGTCTGGCTTGTAACTCTTACCTGGACAGTGTCCAGTCTGGCTTGTAACTCTTACCTGGACAGTGTCCAGTCTGGCTTGTAACTCTTACCTGGACAGTGTCCAGTCTGGCTTGTAACTCTTACCTGGACAGTGTCCAGTCTGGCTTGTAACTCTTACCTGGACAGTGTCCAGTCTGGCTTGTAACTCTAACCTGGACAGTGTCCAGTCTGGCTTCTAACTCTTACCTGGACAGTGTCCAGTCTGGCTTCTAACTCTAACCTGGACAGTGTCCAGTCGGGCTTCTAACTCTAACCTGGACAGTGTCCAGTCTGGCTTCTGAATCTTACCTGGACAGTGTCCAGTCTGGCATCTAAATCTTACCCGGACAGTGTCCAGTCTGGCTTCTAAATCTTACCTGGACAGTGTCCAGTCTGGCTTCTAACTCTTCCTTCTCGCCGTGGCAGTCAGACGTTGCATCAAGTTTCTGTGCTGCCCTCTGGTGCCAGTCAAAGAACTCTCGCAGCAGTGCTGTATAGGACTCATGGTCCGTTGCATGAACTCTGATCTTCTTCAATTCATCCTGAATTCATTTTACAAATAAAGAACTGAATAAAAATTGTCTGAAAAAAAATTCATTAGTGTGGTTGACTTATTGTAAATATTTACATCACATTCGATCTTTTTTATATTATTTTAATCATCTTTTTAGTTTTTACATGACAATTAATAACATGCTATTTTAATTCTTTCTCTAAGTGATATTTTGTAATTTTTATTTCTATATTTTATACAAACTCATCAGTGTGAAACTGTGTCTTTGGTATTTGATTAATGTTAGAAGTATTAGCAGAATGTTTGTTCTTTAGTTAATTAATTTACATTAGATTTTAATGTATAAATTTATTATTAATCATAATAATGATAATAATCACAATTCCGTGAGGTATGGGGTCATAATCGCTAACACACACGATAAACACAGCACATAGAAAATAATAACATAACCATAACTAAACCTATTTCTACAGCCAACAGAACAATACTGCTGTTACGTACAAATAGTCAACTCTGAATTATATTCAACTAAAATAAAGTTTGACCGACCTTGACATTGGTAACGAGTGTGTTATATCTCGTATTGAGTTGTCGTGTGTGACTCGAGACTCGGGTGTCATTTGTCTGCCGACTAATGTCTTCAGCACGACTCACGAGTGCCTGCAATGCCTCCTGGTGGTCATTTATGTCAGCCCCGACGGCCTGCAATTGAAATATACCATGTGTTGTTTCTTACTGAACCTATGTATATGTGTGTATATACATATATATATATATATATATATATATATATATATATATATATATATATATATACATATATATATATATATATATATATATATATATATATATATATATATATATATATATATATCATACACACACACACACACACACACACAATTCTTATACAGCCATTTGCACAATCTGAGGATTTCTGAGGATTAAGTGCATGATGGAGGTAGGAAAATGCATGTGTATGTATTGTACGTATGTTAATGACCCAATGCAAAGAATTCCGCATGCATTTTTAATGTTAATTGGTAATAAACTATCTGACTTAATACATAGGAAGAACAAGTTACAGCTGCCACCTGTTTTCTACCTCAAACTGTTCCACTTGTCGCTGCTTCGCCTTCAGATCTCGCTGAAGGCCGGCCTCATTTCTGACCTTCACCTCTGTGTCCTTGACCCAGTATGAGATGGTTTCATACACGGTGTCGTAATCCTGCCATTGTAACACGCAGGCTTCCAACTTTGACCTGTCGCAAACACACGCAAACTTATTACACACATTGTAATGTTTTAAGCACAATGCTGGGCAAATATGTTTATAATCTAAACCGTGAACACATAACAAAGTCTCAAACGTAAAACAACCTATTGTAATTTCTTCATTCTTTCACGGAACAAAGCATATAGTTTGTGTTGTTTCAATATCCGCTAATTATTCATGTTTGTAAAGTGGCATTTGCCATCAAATGCAAAAATATTCAAAGAAAACACAAAAGTGAAAAATACTGTAATTCCATCTTCTCGTGCATTTTGATAACATCGATTCTATACCCTGCCAACCTACTTTGTGTCAGTCAGCTGCGCGACAAATGTCTGCCATTCTGTCTGGCCGCTCTGTTTTATTACGTTCAACTGAGCCTGCTTGTGCTCCGGTAGCGCCACCTTCAGGAGGTTGGCTTTCTCAACGATGCGATCTGTGATTTCTTGACCTTGTTCCACTGAACTGAGCAGATCCGTAATTGTGGCCATCTTGGCTTCGATGCTACAGAAATCAAGTCAAAGTGAACTGAAATTGTGAACTTTCTGCAGATCTGGCAGTAAAACAAATTTATGTTAACGTGACTCTTTCATGGTCAAACTAAAAACATCGAGCCTGATTTGTCCTGCACATAAAACGTATTTCTTCAATCATAGTTATCCGGGTAAAAAATTAAACATTAACATGACCATTTTACAAGATAGATTAAATAACAATTAAGAACACCGATATAACACTTTTAATGTACAGTAAGTTTATTTTAAATAACCACAAGTATTTAGAAATTCACTGTGTGCTCGACCAAGACGTCACGTGATGTCATGTGACCACACCTGTATTTATCCCCGGACACATCGGCACACCATGTGACCTTCTCGCTGGCGGCACTCAGCCACTGCTGCTGTTCCTGCTTCACGACTCCGACATGCTGCTCCAGCGCCACCTGGAGGCTCTCCTCAACCTTCGAAAAAGTAACATCAACTTCAGTCTCATTCACCGACTGATACAGCAGAAGAAAAACTAGCTCATTCTCAGTTGTTGTTAACCTTCCAGATGGCTGTACACTGCATTGGCATGGGAATGTTTACATAAAAGTGTTCAACATAATTTTAACATTTAGCGAGTGGCAGGGGCTGATTTACAGTGCAGACAAATGCAGCACAATCCAACCTCGCCTTACAAGAACCTCTGCAATGCAGCCAACCTGCAATTAAGGCCATCACAGGACAATTCCGAATCATTTCTGTGCGATTCACATCAATTTGACTCGGTTCCGAGGGTGACAGTGGATTTCCCCAGTAACGTTAAAATAGGTCAAAGGTGAAGAATAATAAGAAACGCACTTCTGCAGACTTCTGTTCGGCAGCGTGCAGCTTCTTCCTCAGCACAGTCAGGTCCTTTGCCAGGGCTGCAGTCTCAGAAGACGCGTACTTCTCCGTGACCGTCTGCAGCTTGCTTTCTATTTCAGCCACCTTATTCTCACAATCCTGTAGTTCATCCTTAAGACTCTGCATAAAGACACAGTGACTCTGTAATTTATTCAAAACAAAGCAAAACGCACACATTGTAATTGTATGACAAATAATCAAGTGTTTGTTTGTATTTTCCCATGTGTACACCACCTAATTCATTCTCACACACGAATAAAAATAAATTATAAGTTAATATAAATTAAATAAAACATAATTTTAATTATATCAACTATTAAAGTGTGACCTTTGTGAAAATAAAAAAACTGGTTTATGTTAAGAGCCAAATGCCTAAAGTAACCATACATTTATTATATAAATTGAGCTAAAGGAAAAAACCAATCGTATATTTAGTGTTTCATCAGTGTAAGTTATTTATCACGGAAAATGAACCAGACATTAATAGATGAGACTTTGAGGTATAATTTGCAGCCAACTTCACAAAGTTGGTTAGATATGACCTGGACAGATCATTTCTGCTTGTCTGCTAAACATGCCAATGTGACCTGACAATCTGCAGCCACAACACTGATGACACTACTACCGTCAATTACCTGTGTCACCTGCAGCCTCGACACAATAGCGTCGTCCTGACCCGACATGTCATCTAGCGTCACTAGCCTCTCTCTCACTCTAGCCACCCAACTAACGGCATCGTCAATGTCACTCTCAATTGCGTCACGCTCGACCTTGAACTCCTCCAGTCGACCTTGCAAGAGGTCGGCGAGCTCTGTGGCCTGAGCGAAGCGGAAGTTTAGTCGACTCTGTATTTCCGACAAAGCCGGGATGCTAGCGTTCTTGTGAAGCTGCTGCAGTGCTGACACCTTCTGGCAGATGGTGTCAAATACCTCCTCTGCGTGTGCTAGTTCACTCTATGGGAAATCAGATACAACGAAATTACACATCCACAAATGTGTATCTTTGACAAATCCGGCAAACAATCTAAGTTTATAAAAATTAAATCATGTAAATCAGTAAAAATTCTGCTACATAAGCAAAAGAAGTCACTAGTTGAAGTTGTCTGCTGTTTTAAGAATAAAGATTTCATCATTTCAAAGATAATTAATAAAGGACATCATAAGAAAATGGAAGTTTTAACTATGTTTTCTCATAACCAAACATTCATTATTTTAGCATTGTTTTTTAACAACAAATCTACACAGCTCAAACGATCACAAATCAGCAAAACGAGTATATCCGTCATAAACAAGTCCAGACTAAATATTAAATAGCATATTTTTAAATGGTCAGTGAATATCTCCTATACATCCTTTATGGACACGGGTGGATTTCAATTAAGTGGCTTGTTTCTAAAACACAACAATCACAACAATGCAACCAACACACCTTGTATTTATCTAGACAATCCTCCACTTTGAGGGAGTCCCCAAAATGACGGATGCTATCGTCCAGTCTGTGCAGCGTGACGTCCAGCCACGTGGTCACTTCCTCTGTGCCACTGTCCACTGTCTCCCAGATGACCAGCTCCTCCTGCAGCCGGGCACTGCCTTCACGCAGCTTCTACAGTGACCACACAAGAGACAGTTACAGTGACCACACAAGAGACAGTTATAGTGACCACACAAGAGACAGTTACAGAGACCACACAAGAGACAGTTACAGTGACCACACAAGAGACAGTTACAGTGACCACACAAGAGACAGTTACAGAGACCACACAAGAGACAGTTACAGAGACCACACAAGAGACAGTTACAGTGACCACACAAGAGACAGTTACAGTGACCACACAAGAGACAGTTACAGTGACCACACAAGAGACAGTTACAGTGACCACACAAGAGACAGTTACAGTGACCACACAAGAGACAGTTCAGAGAACACAAGAGACAGTTACATGACCACACAAGAGACAGTTACAGTGACCACACAAGAGACAGTTACAGAGACCACACAAGAGACAGTTACAGAGACCACACAAGAGACAGTTACAGTGACCACACAAGAGACAGTTACAGTGACCACACAAGAGACAGTTACAGTGACCACACAAGAGACAGTTACAGAGACCACACAAGAGACAGTTACAGTGACCACACAAGAGACAGTTACAGTGACCACACAAGAGACAGTTACAGTGACCACACAAGAGACAGTTACAGTGACCACACAAGAGACAGTTACAGAGGCCACACAAGAGACAGTTACAGTGACCACACAAGAGACAGTTACAGTGACCACACAAGAGACAGTTACAGTGACCACACAAGAGACAGTTACAGTGACCACACAAGAGACAGTTACAGAGGCCACACAAGAGACAGTTACAGTGACCACACAAGAGACAGTTACAGTGACCACACAAGAGACAGTTACAGTGACCACACAAGAGACAGTTACAGTGACCACACAAGAGACAGTTACAGTGACCACACAAGAGACAGTTACAGAGACCACACAAGAGACAGTTACAGTGACCACACAAGAGACAGTTACAGAGACCACACAAGAGACAGTTACAGAGACCACACAAGAGACAGTTACAGTGACCACACAAGAGACAGTTACAGTTACCACACAAGAGACAGTTACAGTGACCACACAAGAGACAGTTACAGAGACCACACAAGAGACAGTTACAGTGACCACACAAGAGACAGTTACAGTGACCACACAAGAGACAGTTACAGTGACCACACAAGAGACAGTTACAGTGACCACACAAGAGACAGTTACAGTGACCACACAAGAGACAGTTACAGTGACCACACAAGAGACAGTTACAGTGACCACACAAGAGACAGTTACAGTGACCACACAAGAGACAGTTACAGTGACCACACAAGAGACAGTTACAGTGACCACACAAGAGACAGTTACAGTGACCACACAAGAGACAGTTACAGTGACCACACAAGAGACAGTTACAGTGACCACACAAGAGACAGTTACAGAGACCACACAAGAGACAGTTACAGTGACCACACAAGAGACAGTTACAGAGACCACACAAGAGACAGTTACAGTGACCACACAAGAGACAGTTACAGTGACCACACAAGAGACAGTTACAGTTACCACACAAGAGACAGTTACAGTGACCACACAAGAGACAGTTACAGAGACCACACAAGAGACAGTTACAGTGACCACACAAGAGACAGTTACAGAGACCACACAAGAGACAGTTACAGAGACCACACAAGAGACAGTTACAGTGACCACACAAGAGACAGTTACAGTGACCACACAAGAGACAGTTACAGTGACCACACAAGAGACAGTTACAGTGACCACACAAGAGACAGTTACAGTGACCACACAAGAGACAGTTACAGAGACCACACAAGAGACAGTTACAGTGACCACACAAGAGACAGTTACAGTGACCACACAAGAGACAGTTACAGTGACCACACAAGAGACAGTTACAGTGACCACACAAGAGACAGTTACAGTGACCACACAAGAGACAGTTACAGTGACCACACAAGAGACAGTTACAGTGACCACACAAGAGACAGTTACAGTGACCACACAAGAGACAGTTACAGTGACCACACAAGAGACAGTTACAGTGACCACACAAGAGACAGTTACAGTGACCACACAAGAGACAGTTACAGTGACCACACAAGAGACAGTTACAGTGACCACACAAGAGACAGTTACAGTGACCACACAAGAGACAGTTACAGTGACCACACAAGAGACAGTTACAGAGACCACACAAGAGACAGTTACAGTTGACCACACAAGAGACAGTTACAGTGACCACACAAGAGACAGTTACAGTACCACACAAGAGACAGTTACAGTGACCACACAAGAGACAGTTACAGTGACCACACAAGAGACAGTTACAGTGACCACACAAGAGACAGTTACAGTGACCACACAAGAGACAGTTACAGTGACCACACAAGAGACAGTTACAGAGACCACACAAGAGACAGTTACAGAGACCACACAAGAGACAGTTACAGAGACCACACAAGAGACAGTTACAGTGACCACACAAGAGACAGTTACAGAGACCACACAAGAGACAGTTACAGAGACCACACAAGAGACAGTTACAGTGACCACACAAGAGACAGTTACAGTGACCACACAAGAGACAGTTACAGTGACCACACAAGAGACAGTTACAGTGACCACACAAGAGACAGTTACAGTGACCACACAAGAGACAGTTACAGTGACCACACAAGAGACAGTTACAGAGACCACACAAGAGACAGTTACAGTGACCACACAAGAGACAGTTACAGAGACCACACAAGAGACAGTTACAGTGACCACACAAGAGACAGTTACAGTGACCACACAAGAGACAGTTACAGTGACCACACAAGAGACAGTTACAGTGACCACACAAGAGACAGTTACAGAGGCCACACAAGAGACAGTTACAGAGACCACACAAGAGACAGTTACAGTGACCACACAAGAGACAGTTACAGTGACCACACAAGAGACAGTTACAGAGGCCACACAAGAGACAGTTACAGTGACCACACAAGAGACAGTTACAGTGACAAATCCACCTAGAAATGTTTAGGCCAAGTGAAATGGACAGTTGGTTCTTGGCCAAATATTCTGAAAAAAGGAATAGTTAATAATTCCTGGTTATATTTTCCACAATAATTATAATATAGAATATAATAATATAATTATTAATTAGCTTTAGTTAATTTTTTTATTTAATATATAATAATTATAATACTATATATTAATAATTATAATATATAATATATTAAATAGTTATAAATTAGCATTAATTAATTTTGTTATGTAATATTCAACAGACACCAAAACATTAAAAACATGGGTGACAGGTCAAAGTTCACAGCTGGGTAAACAAAAATAATTAATACACTGACCATTCAATTAAAAAACCCGATTCTGTAAAGCAAACTGGTCAAAAAATAATTTGTTATAAACAGTTCTTTTTTATATATTAAATAGTGTTTTTAAACTGAAAATGCCTACTGTCAAAAGAAATGCATGTTAAAATAATCTGCTACATACAACTCTAGACTATAATTAAATAGTGTCCTTATAAGTGTAACCGAACTGTAAGGACACGTCCGTCCCGCTGTACCTTGGCACTGTCCAGCCAGCTCTGCTGCAGACTGTGCACCTGGTCAGTGATTGCCGTAGCGTTGAAGTCGGGCACGGAGGCCGACTCCTGCAGTAGCAGACTGGACCGGTCACTCAGGTCATCGTACAGCTGCTGCTTACTCTGCAGCTCTATCTCGGCCGCCTGCGGGGCAACCATTGTCATCAGTAACCATGGCAACCGACATTGTCGGTAATCATGTTAGTTATCATTATCATCATCCAATAACAACAGCGACATTAGTCAGCACGGCAGTGGGTAGCATCATCAGTAACCATGGCAACCGTCAATATCGTAAATAGCAGTAATGCCACCCCATATTTATGTATTTACATTACACCAACCAATGCTATCCTCATGTTTAAATAATAAAACATTTTGAAGTAATGTAGTTGTTTTGTTTTTAATTTAAACATTAATTAGTTATTGCTTATAAAATGCTTATCGCATACAATAACATTTGTATACGGTAGTCCCCCTCTTCAATGAACAATCCTGTATCCAAGCAAGTGTCCCTACATCGAGGGTGTCCCCTCATCAGGGGGACAGACATTCTGGAATGGGGAGTGGGTGGGGCGGTGGGGTGCTTCGGTTATGGGTACGAAAAAGGGGGTGTCCATTCAAGACAGGGTCAACTGAAGAGGGGGCCTACTGTATCTATTTCCAGCAAATGGACAAATGTAAAAGATAATTAAAATAATTATCTAATAACCATTCATGATTTATTACCTATATAATTTATAAATATACATTATTGATATATCTTAACTAGTTTAACACAAATTAACAAATACAGATTATTCATTTACTCTTAAGATTTATTTATAAAAAAATTAGTACAATATTTCACGAAACTTAAAAACAAACGGAAACATTTCACGAGATCAAACTACTCACCTTGCATTTGGTCAGTGTGACCTTGACCTCTTCACGATTCTCGAAGATGTGGTCTGCGCTGCTGATCACCTCCTGCACGTGACCCAACGTCCGTGTGACGTCACTGGTCGTGTCATCGAGGTCCTTCCAGATGCTCGTGATGGCAGCGACCGTGTCAATCCGCTGACTCAGCAGATGTTCCGTCACCTCCCACTGCTTCGACATGTTGGTGACGGCCGCCTCCGTGTCCGTCCGTCTGGCGCTGTCAGCCGCCATCAGCTGTCTTCCGAGCTCCCGCATCCGGCCGTACTTCGGAACCTCGAGCTGTCGTCGCTCGTCCAGAGCCTCGATCTGGCATCCCCACTCGCGGATGCCGTCGAGGCTCGACTCGCTGATATGTAACGCGTCGACGTCTGCCACGATTGCAGTCAGGCTGTCCTTGAGGTCGCGATGCAGCTGATCAAACTCCGCTGCCAACTTTGACACTTCAGCCAACTTCGTCTGCTTCAGCTCCACTTGGGAGCTCGTGCGGGCAAACTCGGACCATAGCGTCTGGATCTCGGCATCGAAACTCAACACCTTCATCGTGGCACGGTCCTTGATGATCATCTGTGACGACACCATCAACTCGTCGAGGTTCTTTCTGTTTGAGTCCCATTTTGACAAGACGCCCTCGATTTCGGACATCCTCTCATTTGTCTCGGTAATTTCCGCCTCCGATAAATCCTCCGATTTCAGCATCTGTTGTAGCCGCTTGATTTCCGATTGGCCGGATTTCTTCACCGACGCACACTCCGTCCACTGTTGACACACGTGCGTACGTTTACCCACAATGCCCTGCAGTGAATCGTAGCGAGACGACACCTTGTTGAACTGTTGTTCCAGCAGGTGGCGCTGTTTCTCGATGTCACACAGCCGGCAGAGTTCCGACACTTGCTGTGAGATGGTGCTGAAGTCAGGCTCCATCGTCTTGCATTCAGCATTTATAGCCTGGAGAAAGAATATGTATAAAGTCCATTTCGTATGTCATAGCATTGTTAGGTAGGAAAAGGATTGACACTACACACTCAACAAAAGCCATTTATAAATAAAATAATTATAACTCAACTCGTTCAAAAATTTTAAACTCTGCTACATTAGAGAAACATTTGTTTGATGGGTACCATGTTTCGACCCGTCAGGTATGGGCCTTGTTCACGTACTCGTGTCACGTGTGTTGGCTCAGATTTTGGTGGGATAATTTGGTTGTAGATGGCAGGCAGATGGTATCCCTGGTCTCATGGTAGGGGCTCTCTGTTTGATGTATATATATATATGTATATATATATATATATAGCCTCCTTCACCAAATTATCCCGCCAAAATCTGAGCCAACACACATGACACCAGTACGTGAACCTTGTTCACGTAGATGACTGGTCGAAACGTCGTACTCATCGACAAATCTTTGCGCCAAAGTAAGTCAAATCATATAATCAACCATTCTTGGAGCCATGAACAATGCATAAGCTACCAATGCTGCCTTTGAAATTGGGCGAAGACACTAAACGATGTAACCAGGCATGTAACACAGAAATGCTACTGCAGGTTTTTGAAGATGTAGACAGAAGAAAATTCATCAATTTTAAGAATGTATATAAATTATGAAGCACAAGTTATGAAACTTCAACATGACAACAGCTTGCACATCAATGGTTTTTTCAGATAACACATTCGTTTATAAAATACCACAATTTTATTACAACTAACAGAAGCTATTTAGTTTCTCTAGTTTAATCCATACGACAATGATTTAGCTATATGTATTCATACGTTTTACTTGTACTTTTATTAAGTTTTATAATAATTTTTAACTACTCCTGTCAACACTACTGGACAGAGTTTTAGTTTGGATTTTATTGTCTAAATAAGTTTATGATGACTATTATTACCTGTAGTTTATCTCCAGCTTCATCTACTTCGTCGGAATATATCTCGTTGGTTTTGGACAACCTCTGTTCAGCTCCAGTCAACCAATCCACAAAATGGGTCCAGTCTTCCCAGAATGCAGTTCTCTGCTGTAGAGCAGCTGCCAGCTGTTGTGACTGTTGTTTTGCTGTGGTCGTAATCGTGTCCCAGCTACTTATGACCCCCGCGTGTTCCCTGGCCACACTGGTCAGTTCTACTGGACCGAGGTACGGCTGCAACTGATCAACTCTAGTGGAGAACTTCTGCACTATCGGCTGGTTCTTTGTCAGTTCCTGTTGCAAGGCCTGTAACGGAAACACAGACGGTCCTTACTGTGTCGTCACACAGTTTAGCAGGTGGCAAGTTTAAGATGTTTCCTAGTGTGGTGTCAGTTATATATTATTTGGTTTGTTGCCTTAAGTTCAGTCACTGATGGGTAAAAAGCACATTTGTTAATGGTTATTCCTTTATTCTTTTAGTTGAACTCTCAATAAGCTTTATGCTCTCTGGAGCTTGGCTATAGACGGCAACCTTGTTAAACCTTGTCTTGTTAAATCTAAATCTTTTTACATGAACTATTACAATAAACTATATCATCAAATAATTGTTTTTACACCAAATATTATAAATCCCACTTAAACAAACTTAAAACGAATAAGAGAGTAGACAATTATATACATATATATGTATATATATATATATATATATGTATATATATAATGTATATATATATATATATATATATAGGGAATGTGTGTATATATATATATATGTGTGTGTATATATATATATATATATATATATATATATATATATATATATATTGTGTATGTATGTATGTATATATACACATATTTGAACAACAAAACAGCCCCATTTGTTTTCATCCTAACATAACATTTCTCACCTCGCATTTATCAACTTCTGCCTGTAAGGTCGACACTTCAATGGCGTGAATGTTCGGCTGCTGTTGAACTTTGGCCTCTAGCCTCTTTATCAATTCATACGTCTTCGCACTGTCGTCACTATACTGTGCCCAAGTTTCTGCGATTTCTCCAAGCAGCCGACCACGTTCTTCCGTGGTCTGATCAATCTCCGCCCACAGTTTGTCAGTTCGTTTCACCTCATCGGTGATGTCTGGTTTGTCCACCAGGTGGCAGGCCTCGCTATGGACGCCATCATACAGTGCCTGGTTCTCAGCTTTCTCACGCACAAATTCCTGCACAGACAGCATAGTTATTTAGTTGAAGTAAAATAGTTAATTCACAGCTACCTTAACCTATTGGTATTATGAGTTACGTTATAAATAAATACTGTTCTAAAGACATTCATTTGTGCTGGGTGAGAATAACATATTTAACTGCATGAAACTCAGCATAATAAACAACGATTGTACATACTTTATCAATTATTTTAAATTAAACACAAACATATATTCCAACACATTCTTAATTTTTTACTCTCATTACTGACAAATATAAATATTTTTTCAGTCCAACAAGAATAACTATTCAGGCAAAACAATACCCTCGTGACCAACACGTGACACTGCCGAATCCCACGGCTGACATACCTCGTGTTTCCTGAGCTGCAGCTGAGCCTCTTCAAGCGAGCAGCACGGAATGACCTCTTCCGCCAGCCTCACTTTGGCATTCTGTAACCATGGTGACAGCTGCTGCAACTGATGCTGATAGAGGTTCCAGTGGGTGACGTCAGTCGACAGCGCCTGACTCTCGCACTTGGCGCGGTCACACAGGCTGTTCCACTGAGTGCGCAGCCCCGCCACCTCACACTGCAGGGCTGTTGAGTCTTGTGCACTCACTCCCTCTGTCAACTCTTGGTTCAGGGTCTCCAACTCCTCCAGAGCTGTGGAGCTGTCATAGAGCTCGGAGCAAACACTCTGGAAGTGAAATAAACAGAGTCGGTTTGTGTATGGAACAATTTATGCTGTTTTTGTTCACTGCTGTACTGGTATAAATACAATGATACAATTTATTGTCAAACCACCGGGTTTTTTCTCTCCACAATTTGTTTCCATCCATAGTCCCCTCCCTCTCTCCATCCTACATCCCATCCTGATCGTAGATTCCTCCTCCCAGTCCTCACACTTCCGTTGTGGCCTTTCCCTACATCCCTAGTGTTGTTTTACCTCTCCTTTTGCTAGTTTTCCAGCAGCCAACCTTACCGACTTCTCAACAATTATTTTAAATGCTATCATTTTTATCCTGATTTCTCCAAAATAAAAAGGGCAACAAACGATTAAATTATAAAATAACAAGTATTAAATAAGTTCAACTATTCACAAATTTAATCTTAAAAACACACAATTGAGGCGTTTGCCTTGACCATAATCTTAGTTAAACAGTATTCCTTGTGGGCGTCATTGTCACCCAGATACAACAGGGGGAGGGGGGTGACATGTACTATATAAAATTAAATTTTAGTATGAATTTCCAAATATTCATTTCATACTAAATATGTCTAATAATACATCTTTCATTCACAACGTGTTAACAGAAATTGTCGGTTATAAACATAGCTTTTTAAATACCCTTATCACAACAGGGAACAACAGACATAAAAAATGAAGCAGATAACACAGGAGACATCTTCTGTCCAGTTAAATGTTGACCTCTCACCTTTGCCAGTCGGAACTGTTCCTCTGGTGTTTGTCCACCTTCTCTCAGGCCGTCCAGCATGGTCAGTTTGTCGGACAAAGCCCCAGAAAAATCTCCCAACTTCTCGGTGTATTCCTGCCACTTCTGGTCCGTCTCCTCCAGATTAGAAACCTGGTCAGTCAGGCGTGACTCGAGTTCAGTCACGTGTGACTGAAGTGTGGTTAAGTCGTGGTTAAGTGATTGCTGTCGCGGCTCACTGGCCAGTTGACAGACAGAACCAGTGAGTGACTGGAGCCTCTCTAATGCTGGCAGAAGTTGCTTTAATTCAGCAATCAGCTCCTGCAATGTAATTATGGATTGGTGAATTTTACTTCCAAATATAAAATAAAAACTGCAAAATTAGTTGCTAAATTGACTGCACAAATCATTCCAATTTCACAAAACAAAAATCAATGCTTTGATAATCAACAGATCTCATAACTGTCTCTTTACCTAGCAATCTATTCCAATAAGCTTACTCACAGGGCCAACACAAAGGTGAAGCTACTGATCATTTTTTCACGTTTCACCGATACCCACACCCCTACTTTCATACATTGCAATAAAAACAAAAGGATAAGTCTTTGTACATGGAGAGGTTTATTTAGCACATAAGGTAAACATGAACAAATTAGCTAATGCTAAGACTGATAGGACTTGTGCCCAAACTACAAACTTTGACGTCAAATTCTGGATATGTCAAATATTAACACCTCTGTTGAGAGTCATCAGTACACATTTATCACAATGTATGACACAAACAAGATCTTTTGTTGAAATCTTGCTATACCAATTCCCGAACCTGTTTTGTCTCGAGATCTTTGCGTACAACATCGTGTCCCCCTGGTGTCAAATGGGCGCTCTCGGTGTCGACCCGACCTATGCTGTCGGAGACTTGTGCTCTCACGGTCTCGTACTCTTCCCATTTCTCCAGGGCCTCCTACAACATCAATAATGTGTCTGTGTATTATCGCAAGACTACACGGCACGTCCAATGAGCCAAACAGTTTACTCTGAAACATTCCAGTCACTTTCGGTACCACTGAAGTTGTCAGAAAGCCAAACATTCAGATAATTTATTCTGTTACGTAATAATACCAGCTCCAATGTCCTTGTGAGTCTAACCTCATGAAAACACACCTTTCTATGGGTATACTGCTTGCAATTAATACATTCAGTATACATGTTAACTTAACTGTTCGTTAAGGACAGCCAATTTGATAGCCATCACCATCTTCATCCGCACAAAAAATAGAAAATAATGTTTCTTACTTTTTCACAAAGTTCAGATCAGAAACAAGGAATGATTTGTATATGGTATAAACTATAGTAAACTACAGCAATCACTCTAATAATCTCACTCACTATTAACATCTTTTGCTTCTCCACTGTCAGCCTCTCAGTGACCTTGAGCCTCTCTTCAAGGTCGTGGACTGTCTGCTCCAAAAACTCTGGAGCATTGCTCTGCTGCAAGAGGTCATGACCTTCAGCAAGGGCATGCTGAAGGTCAGCCTTTTCTTGTTCAAGTCGTGCTAAGACTCCCTGGAACCCATAAAACATCATCAATGTCTTTCACTGGTGTTTTAAAATATGTGATAAACGTGAATAACTATATTGACAAGTATAACGGAAAATTCAATCTTAAATTCAGTCCATGTACACTGTCACATGATTCAATCACTAATAATAAAATGTACAGGCGTCATTATAAATGCAGCGATTAGAATGTTAAATCAGTGATGCTGATGTCTACGGGTTCACTTTGTTGTCATTACATTTTATTTCTAATTCTTTAACAATCTTTTGCATATTTTAGTTACGATCATGAGTTGAATATCCATTTGTAGGACATTAAAGTGAATTGAATTGAATAAATGTTAAAATAAAATCGACGCATATCTCAAAAGGGCAGAATACAAACAGATAAAAAGGGATGACTTTCAATAAGCTAAATCCTTCTGTCTGGAGTAATTCTCCGGGTGGCAACTTATTCAATCTCGCTGACCACACACAACTGACCTCTTGCTGCTGTAGATGCAGTCGGACAGTGTCCAGACTGTCCAGTGGGATGTCCAGTTGGACGGAGTCTTGAGCCTCGGCCAGCCAGGCAGTCTTCTCCTGGACAGTGTCCTTGTAGTCGATGCACCTCAGGATGAGACTCGACTTACTCGTTGTGATCTCAATGACTGGCATCAAAGATTTGTAGCGTGTCACCACCGAGTCGAGACGTCCCTGTTCCGTTTCAGGGTCGCAACCCGCCGTCCGCTCGACCAATTCATCTAGTGTCGTCACCAGCCACTTGGCGGCATCACGGTGCTCATCGATATTCTTGACAATGGCCTGTGAGGACAGTGTCATTTGAATTAACTGAATAATAAACGCTGCATGACTGCTACAAAATAAATTGTACTAGGTAAAGTATTATACAACTGAAACTTGCCGCACAGTCACCTTGGATATATGGCCACCTTGCAATTGAGGTCACCCCAGGATAGGCTCAAATTTGTTTCAGTTTATAGAAAAGTATAGAAAATAAGGCCACCTTGCCATTCAGGTCACATCAGCCATGTGCCACAGGTGACCTTAATATTGAGGTGCCCTTACTGGTGAGGTAACCTCAATAGTGGGATGACATCAATAGTTGGGGTGAGCTTAATAGTGAGGTGACCCTAACTCTGCAACTAGCCAACGAAAACCCTATGTTGCAGACTGTTACAATAAAAATCATAACGTGATATTTTTAGCTGAACGTCATCCAAAAAATACGGGGAAAAAAACAAATGCACTATCCTGCTTGCAAATAATTACTGAGAGTACAAATGTCCTACTTCCTGCGAGACATACATGTTAAGCTGCCAAATAACAAAAATGAATCATATCCATTGAGAACTATTATTTTTTTCAACATCGGGGTAGGCTGTTTTAGGCCAGCCAATCGCTGCTACATGAAATGTTGCGCTGACAAATGGTAGATTTTTCACACCAAAAAGCACCCAAAGTCATTCTAACTATTTGAACTAGTATGATAGCCATATTCTTGAATACTGTCCATTGTTTTGTCAAAACATAGATAATCCGAAGTAAACGTTTGAATCTGGAAAGTTCTTTGACACGAACGTCCGCCATCTTGTTGTTTACTTCTGCTCCGGCGGGAAGATGACGTGGTGTTTGAAAGCTTGGTTCTGATTTGCTGGACCAGCCCCACCCACGTTTATTTTTCCCAGATTGGGCAAGAACAGAGCTTTCTATTGGTGCCACGTATGCAGGGGTTGGGTCTTTATGAATGGATGCATAAATTCGTCACCGAAGGCGTAGTAAGCCACCCAAATTTGGGCATCCACTTTGTGACATGTTTTGTCCGACCTCGTGTAGCTAGCTGTCATTCAATCTGCTCATGAATATCTATACACCAGCTTGAAAAATCTGTCAGCTATCCGATGATACCAAATGTGTGTGGGTCGACTACTGATTAGGTAAAGTAAAAATGTTTTTTATGCAGAAGGTGTCTCGGGCCCATTAATCGGCCATGGCTAGTTGCATGGTTAATATTGAAGTGATCTGATTAGTGAGGTGACCTCAATAGTGGGGTGAACTTAATGGTGGGGTGGACTTAGTAGAGAGGCAAACTGAATAGTTGGGTTACCTTAATATTGAGGTGACCTTAATACTGAGATGACCTTAATAGTGAGGTTCATGGCATGTTAAAACAAATCTAAAATGTGCACTACCATAATGACTGTATGTATTTGAAAACTGAATAACTACATTCTTAGCTGTTTAAAAACACAAGGTTTATAATTGTTTATTATTTTAGAGGGTCAACAAAATGCAATCACTACATATTGTTGGTATTCACACACGCAACAATACAAGGTCTCGCGAAAACAAATGGTAGATTTTTAGGTTGTCTGAATATAGACAGTCATTATCGTAGGTCTGGATGACATAAACATTTTACCATGTTTACATACACATCTTCTAATTTATATCGCATCTCATAACGTGAGGAGAGAAATGTATGAGTTACAACACGAATGACAAGTTAAACTATGTGCGGTGGGTTATGGTGACACAAAGTAAGATCAACCAAACAGGATGACTAATTATGAATCAATGAATTAGTGAATGGGTGATTAGGTTCAGGCAAAGGTAACATGTTATTGTGGTTCACGGGGGCAACATTGGTAGAGCTCGAAACTGATTATAATATTAACAAATGAAATGTATTCATAGACACTGCTGTGATTAAACAGCGCTTTATACATACATTATGCATGCGGTTCTTGTTGACAAACAATGTGCCCACAAAACTCAACGAATATGACAAAATTTGGGAGAAACATTTACTACAATTAACATGTTTAATACAGTTAACACAAACACTACACCACACAATATCTCACCTCAATATTTGACACCTACACACCAACAGATAATATATTATGTTCACAGTGATCATTAGCCAAAATCATACATATTAATCGAGTAATCTTCAAAATTTGTCAAATATCTGACTTTGTCATACAAATCTTTGAGCAGTGAGTCCAGAAAATTCCGAGGAAGATCGACACTTGACCTGCTAAATAAACAAACTGTTTTCCGCTGAAACATTTGAATTTAAACTGCAAGAAACAACTCATTGACGCATATGTGGTCAGCCAGTGTGTTACAACCGACAGTTTATATTCAACAACACAATTTTATGATAGAAACAAACAGAAAACCTTTAAAAACTGCTTTTTTCACGGTGGAAAAGAGGCTGTTAAGTACATGAGACGGTCTTCGTACCTGGAATTTGTCAATGGTGTCCTTATATTCCTGACTGGACATCGTGTCCCGCTCAAGCTCCTTGACCGAGTCGTCTACACTGTCCATCCATGTCGTGAAAGTGTCCAGTCTGGAGACAGTCACTGACCATCACTCACATGCATTTTAGTAAGGTTGCCATATTTACGTATACAAACAAACTATCGTCGTAGTATTTAAGTCACCTATATTTTAATGACACATTTTAGACAGTGTACATCAACAACATTTATGTCCCAAACGCCTGCATATGTTTGGATGACCACTTCCCCAGCCGCATGGATCCATCCTTTTGCTCTGAAGCGGCGTCTCCTTCTGGTGGCGTCATCTTATGGATACTTATGTAACTTGTATTACTTGATTCCGTAAGTGATAATTTTGATGAAATTTCAACTGAGCAAGAGTTTGTAGGTTTATGTATCATTCTAAGCAAACCCATCCAGACGGACTAAAATATGAAATTACAAATACTGTCCTTCATGATGAAACGTGATATTAATTAAATAATAATTAACTTAATGAAAATAGTTACTAAAATTTATGAAAAATAACAAAATTTATTTTGTAAAATATATGAAAGATACTATACTAAATAATAAAGTAATAAAAAAATTACTCATTACTAAATTATTCCACATTAAACAATACATCAGTTATAAAAAAACTACACATAAATGCAGTTGCTAAGTCACTTACTGTGAATTGTACTGCCTCCAGCGCTCCGGCAACTCCTCCAGCTGTACTCGCAGCTGCTCCACCTCCTGCTCCAGCTGCCGCCACTGCTGCAGGTGGAGCAGGTACTGCTCCTCCAGGGAGTGGTTGTCGGAGTGCAGGTGGAGCAGTGAGTCCCCCGCAGCCTTCATCTGCTCCAGGCAAGTCTGACACACGAGGCGAAGGCCGGAGTCATCAAAGATCACCTGAAACAGGGGGTTCTGATGTATCGACCAATCGCATTTCAGTATCCAGGGTTTTCAGAGTGAATATTTTTGGATTATAAATTTGTATACTGCTGTTGTTTGGTCCTTTAGTTCAGTTTGATGCACTCATCTCAGGATTTCTGCACCGTGGAATTTTCTAGAAATGGTACCCGTTTCATAGACCTAATTTTCACAAGAATTACAAGCCCTTTTATACTCCAAAGCAGAAATAAATCAGCGCCTTAATTACTGCATGTTTTGCTTTCCACTGAATATTTTCACTGTATACTCGTATTCGCTTAAACATGTTTCGGTTGTGTCAAGACTCCATTTCATCGTTTGACATTTTTCTGTTTGTCACACATTACCGTGTGTTTGTTGACGAGGTTCTCTGGAACTGTTGTTGTTGTTGCAGGGCCAGGCCCCAGCCTGATTATCCGTCTGTCTGTCTGTCAGCCAGTCAATCAAGTCAGTCTGTCTATTCATCCATCAGTCTGTCCATCCATTCATCCAGCAGTCTATCCATCCATTCACCAACAGTCTGTCCATCTATTCACCCAGCAGTCTGTCCTATTCACCCACCAATCTGTTCTATTCACCCAGCAGTCTGTCCATCCATTCACCTCGCAGTCTGTCCATCCATTCACCTAGCAGTCTGTCCATCCATTCACCTAGCAGTCTGTCCATCCATTCACCTAGCAGTCCGTCCATCCATTCACCTAGCAGTCTGTCCATCCATTCACCTAGCAGTCCGTCCATCCATTCACCTAGCAGTCCGTCCATCCATTCACCTAGCAGTCTGTCCATCCATTCACCTAGCAGTCCGTCCATCCATTCACCCAGCAGTCTGTCCATCCATTCACCTAGCAGTCTGTCCATCCATTCACCTAGCAGTCTGTCCATCCATTCACCTAGCAGTCTGTCCATCCATTCACCTAGCAGTCTGTCCATCCATTCACCATTCACCTAGCAGTCTGTCCATCCATTCACCTAGCAGTCCGTCCATCCATTCACCTAGCAGTCCGTCCATCCATTCACCTAGCAGTCCGTCCATCCATTCACCTAGCAGTCCGTCCATCCATTCACCTAGCAGTCTGTCCATCCATTCACCTAGCAGTCCGTCCATCCATTCACCTAGCAGTCTGTCCATCCATTCACCTAGCAGTCCGTCCATCCATTCACCTAGCAGTCCGTCCATCCATTCACCTAGCAGTCTGTCCATCCATTCACCTAGCAGTCCGTCCATCCATTCACCTAGCAGTCCGTCCATCCATTCACCTAGCAGTCCGTCCATCCATTCACCTAGCAGTCCGTCCATCCATTCACCTAGCAGTCCGTCCATCCATTCACCTAGCAGTCTGTCCATCCATTCACCTAGCAGTCCGTCCATCCATTCACCTAGCAGTCCGTCCATCCATTCACCTAGCAGTCCGTCCATCCATTCACCTAGCAGTCCGTCCATCCATTCACCTAGCAGTCCGTCCATCCATTCACCTAGCAGTCCGTCCATCCATTCACCTAGCAGTCTGTCCATCCATTCACCTAGCAGTCTGTCCATCCATTCACCTAGCAGTCTGTCCATCCATTCACCTAGCAGTCTGTCCATCCATTCACCTAGCAGTCCGTCCATCCATTCACCTAGCAGTCCGTCCATCCATTCACCTAGCAGTCCGTCCATCCATTCACCTAGCAGTCCGTCCATCCATTCACCTAGCAGTCCGTCCATCCATTCACCTAGCAGTCTGTCCATCCATTCACCTAGCAGTCTGTCCATCCATTCACCTAGCAGTCTGTCCATCCATTCACCTAGCAGTCTGTCCATCCATTCACCTAGCAGTCTGTCCATCCATTCACCTAGCAGTCTGTCCATCCATTCATCTTTCATCATCTGATCTTGTCATCTGGAGCAGACAGGTGTTGTTTATCTTACCTTGTGTTTATTGAGGAGCTCCTTCAGGTCAGCCGTGTGGAGCAGCTGCTGTTGGAGTTGTGTCAAAGTCTCCCGCGCAACTCCCAGGTTATGGAGGAACTCTTGCTCTGGGCCTCGGAACTCCAGCACGCACTGGCGCACGGGTGCCTGCTCCACCAGCTCCTGTCACATGAAATGAGCACCCACGTAAATAGCCGACACATCATATGCAATATTGTTTTTGCAAACTTGTACAATTAAAATACTTTTCAGATAACAATTCAAATTGCCTCATTTATTTATTTTATTAGTTTTCTTTGATTTATTTCACAATTTTTTTTATGGATTTCGTTAATTTAATTTTACTTATTTCACAATTTAGTTTTCAAAAAAAATCATTACATTTTTTTATTTCACTAGTTTTCTTATATTCAATTTTTTCTTTCATTTATTTCATAAATTTATATATATTATTATCTTTTATTTTTTATTTTGAGTGATTACCTTCCATCGTTTCTGCAGTGTGGCGACATTCAGCAGGAGTTCGTCTCTGTCGGAGTCGTCAAGTGACTCGGCCAGTTCGTTGCCCGCGGACACAAACTCCTGCAGCGACCGCTCATCCACTCGTCCAAAGAACATCTGCAACACACACCCGCTATGTCACAGCTATAACACACACCCGCTATGTCACAGCTATAACATATACCCGCTATGTCACAGCTATGTCACAGCTACAACACACACCTGCTATGTCACAGCTATGTCACAGCTACAACACACACCCGCTATGTCACAGCGATGTCACAGCTACAACACACACCCGCTATGTCACAGCTATGTCACAGCTATGTCACAACTACAACACACACCCGCTATGTCACAGCTATAACACACACCCAATATGTCACAGCTATGTCACAGCTACAACACACACCCGCTATGTCACAGCTATGTCACAGCAATAACACACCCACTATGTCACATCTATGTCACAGCTATGTCACAGCTACAACACATACCCGCTATGTCACAGCTACAAAACACACCCGCTATGTCACATATATGTCACAGCTATAACACACACCCGCTGTCACAGCTATATCACAGCTATGTCACAGCTACAACACATACCCGCTATGTCACAGCCACAAAACACACCAGCTATGTCACAAATATGTCACAGCTATAACACACACCCGCTATTTCACAGCTATGTCACAGCTACAACACATACCCGCTATGTCACAGCTATGTCACAGTTACAATACACCTGCTATGCCACAGCTATGTCACAGCTACAACACACACCCGCTATGTCACACCTATAACACACACCCACTATGTCACAGCTATGTCACAGCTATAACACATACCCGCTATGTCACAGCTACAAAGCACACCCGCTATGTCACAGCTATGTCACAGCTATAACACACACCCGCTATGTCACAGCTACAACACATACCCTCTATGTCACAGCTATATCACAGCTACAACACACAACTGCTATGTCACAGCTACAACACACACCCGCTATGTCACAGATATGTCACAGTTACAACACACACCCGCTATGTCACAGCTACAACACACACCCGCTATGTCACAGCTACAACACATCCCCGCTATGTCACAGCTACAACACACACCCGCTATTTCACAGCTGTCACAGCTACAACACACACCCGCTATGTCACAGCTACAACACACACCCGCTATGTCACAGCTATGTCACAGCTACAACACACACCCGCTATTTCACAGCTATGTCACAACTACAACACACACCCGCTATTTCACAGCTATGTCACAGCTACAACACACACCCACTACGCCACAGATATGTCACAGCTACAACACACACCCGCTATGTCACAGCTACAACACACACCCGCTATGTCACAGCTACAACACACACCCGCTATGTCACAGCAACTACACATACCCGTTATGTCACAGCTATGTCACAGCTACAACACACACCCGCTATGTCACAGCTATGTCACAGCTACAACACACACCCGCTATGTCACAGCTATGTCACAGCTACAACACACACACACACACTATGTCACAGCTACAACACACACCCGCTATGTCACAGCTATGTCACAGCTACAACACACACCCGCTATGTCAGAGCTATGTTACAGCTACAACACACACCCGCTATGTCACAGCTATAACACACCTGCTATGTCACAGCTACATCACACGCCCGTCATGTCATAGCTATAACACACACCTGCTATGTCACAGCTACAAGACACACTTGCTATATCACAACTACAACAACACGCCCGCTATGTCACAGCTACAACACACACTCACTTGCTATGTCACAGCTACAACACACTCGATATGTCACAGCTACAGCACACACCTGCTACATCGCAGCTATGATACAGGTACATCACAGCTACATCACAAGTACAACACAGGGCTGACTACATCAGTCACATCACCCTACTACACCATAGTTACAATACTCAACCTGCTACATCACCCCACTACGTCACTTACAATACAAAGCCTTGACATCACAGTGACATCACCCCACTCACTGTCACAGCTACACACCCCGATACATCACCCCACTCACTGTCACAGCTACACACCCCGATACATCACCCCACTCACTGTCACAGCTACACAACCCCTTTACATCACCCCACTCACTGTCACAGCTACACACCCCGATACATCACCCCACTCACTGTCACAGCTACACACCCCGATACATCACCCCACTCACTGTCACAGCTACACACCCCGATACATCACCCCACTCACTGTCACAGCTACACACCCCGATACATCACCCCACTCACTGTCACAGCTACACACCCCGATACATCACCCCACTCACTGTCACAGCTACACACCCCGATACATCACCCCACTCACTGTCACAGCTACACACCCCGATACATCACCCCACTCACTGTCACAGCTACACACCCCGATACATCACCCCACTCACTGTCACAGCTACACACCCCGATACATCACCCCACTCACTGTCACAGCTACACACCCCGATACATCACCCCACTCACTGTCACAGCTACACACCCCGATACATCACCCCACTCACTGTCACAGCTACACACCCCGATACATCACCCCACTCACTGTCACAGCTACACAACCCCTTTACATCACCCCACTCACTGTCACAGCTACACAACCCCTTTACATCACCCCACTCACTGTCACAGCTACACAACCCCTTTACATCACCCCACTCACTGTCACAGCTACACAACCCCTTTACATCACCCCACTCACTGTCACAGCTACACAACCCCTTTACATCACCCCACTCACTGTCACAGCTACACAACCCCTTTACATCACCCCACTCACTGTCACAGCTACACACCCCGATACATCACCCCACTCACTGTCACAGCTACACAACCCCTTTACATCACCCCACTCACTGTCACAGCTACACAACCCCTTTACATCACCCCACTCACTGTCACAGCTACACAACCCCTTTACATCACCCCACTCACTGTCACAGCTACCCACCCCGATACACTTCTGCTATATGACATCCCCACATCACATCTTCAGTAAGATATTTGTAGTGTAAAGGTCTCGACCTTTTTAGCTACAAGATGAATGCACTGACCTTGTGATTAGTCAGAAGGTCGTCTGTATTTTCTCCGTCCTGCGTCATGACAGCCTCCGCTGCCGTGACCCACTCCTCAATTGGTTGTGCTTTTGACTGTAGATGGCGCCACATTCTCAGGCCCTTCTCGAGCCGAGCCTCCCATTCTTTCGAGTTTGTATTGCACATCTATAATTACCATGAGTTCAAGTGTTGTAACTTGTAAGCAGCACATCGTTTATATCACTGAAAATTAATGATCCTAGGAAGACAGTCTCTATTTAAGAGCTCTGAAAATAGTATTAAGTCACAATCTTGTCATGGTCCAGTTTGGAAACTTTGGATAAACATTATGGCTATAAATCTTGTATAATAGGACTGCTTATTATAAAAAAGTAACACTAATACAGTAAAGATTTAAAACAAATTAAACTCGGTTTAAACTGATTAGGAAGACAGATGGTTGTGAAACAACATGTTACACATTAAAAGCAAGTTTAAAATAGTGCGTTTTTAGACATGCTTTGACGTCCATTTACGTGATCAGCAGCAAATCGTGTGGCGATTAACTTCACAGAAATGATTCAGTTCGAAATCGGGATTACTTGTCTTATTGCACCAGGTTATATTGTACACAGAAGACAGTTTGCCACGTTGTTTACCTGGAACTGTTTGTTGAGTTGTGCCATGGTGGCGTGTAACTGCTGTGTCTGTACACACTGGCTCTTGCATTTCGCAATCTTCTGGTAGACTTTGTTCTTGCTCTCCAGCATCGATTTGTAGTAGGTGATCTTCTTGAAGTAGGTCTACAAGACAAACCAGGTCAAAGACTGTAACAACATTCTACTTGTTCTATTATTTCCGGGGATACATACTACAATTTCAACTACAGGGCTATTCTATGCGGTATATAAAAAAAATCCCAGTTGTGAAATATTGACTGGATGAGTCACCAAAGAGGCTCAACATAAAGTAAAATATGATTACATCAATATCAAGCAATGTGATCTTGCGAGTAAATGTAAGTTTGTGATATAGCAGCTATGTACCGGTATGTCACCTTTTGTCAGAAATTCACTTACTTTGGAGCATAATTTGTGAAACATATGTGACCAAGACTCAGAGCTGACGGGTTGAAACGTCGTATGCTTTAAAGTATGTGTATTTCCTTAAAATGATATTGATAATGGTTACACAGTAAAACGAGTCTCAGTAGCCACCTGTCTATAACAGTAATCTATGTATAATGTATACTCTTGAAGCCCAGAATGACATACCATCAGTGTGTATCCCAGTCATGACACTCTCCACACTGACAATCTGCTTATAAAGGTGACATCATACTGGACAACACTGGCGGTCCCGACAGTTCCCATTAGGGAGCAATCTCATTCACAAATTAAAACATTTTGCATAGTGATGTAAACTCAAAGTTTGCTGTGTTTTTTAAAAAGAAAAACTCTCTGGGACCAGAAATGTTACAAAATTTACAAACAATTTTTAGTGACTTAGAGATTTTGCTACAAAACAGATCATGTGACAGACAGGTCAATTATGACTACGATGTCACTCTACACCTGTCAATCACATTTGCTGACATAACAAACATTTGCCACACCTGGTGGTTCTCGAGTCTGTCTTCGATGTGGTTGATATTCCCGTCGATCTTGTGCGAGGCGAGCAACGTGTTACCCTCTCGGATCCACTCCATTAGATCGGAGACACCATTCTCGAGCGACTCCACTTGGGGCAGCACCGAGCGCATTGGCTTGAGTGTCTCGGGAAGGAGTTTGTGCACCAGCATGAGCCTCTCTTTGATCTGTTTCAGTTCGTTCAGCATGACCTTGACCCTGTCCTGCGAGCTGTCCTTGACAAGGTTGCGAGCAAGCTCCGACGCTTCCTTGAAATCCTCCTGAACCCGATCTAGTTCTTCCAGCAACTTCTGCCGAAGGAAGACACAGTAATTTAGAATACCTTCTCAATTCATTAATTTATTTTTAAAATTATTTAAAAACATTACGAGGTACTTTGCGTTTTAACAAATTGAGTTACTCCGAAGTTGCACTACAATAAAAGACACCTAATAACCGTTTCTAGTCACAGCCATTTTTTTTCCTTTTTTACCTGTTCCTGATATTTCTACACACGTCCAAATGACGGGTGGACACATCTCTACCTGAGGCTGTGTCTACATATTAGCAATAGTAAATAGATAAGGATAATAATAATAATACAAATAACCTACACTAAATAGGATAAAAAGTTAAGAGAATAATAATGAATATCAATAACTAATAATAAGTACATTAGACTTTTAAGGTGTGCAAAAAATGCAATATCCTAATAACAGTTATTAAGTTAATGCTATTCATCCAAATGACCGCTCTCTACATGAAACTGTCGATATATTAACAATAGTAAATAGATACTAATAAAACAGCCGATACCAAATAGGAAACAGCATTAAGAAAATAAAATACATAATAATTAATAACAATTTTTTTTAACTTTAAATGTGCAAAAACATACACTATGCTAAAACACTCGTTATGTTATCGCTGTTTTATGGCTACACAAACAACCACTGACCTCGAGAACTTGCAAGCGGTCGCGTAGCTCCGTGTACGTGCACATGATCGGGGTGTGCAGCGACCCCTCCGCCATGTCGAGCCACTGCGTCACTCCCGTCACCCTCGCGTCATACCCCTGACGACACTTCTCGACGGTGACCTCCTGAACAAATTGACGTGCCACTTTCGACACCTCCCCCCACCGTTGGGTCAGCATCAACACTTGCTCCTTGATCTCCATGGCAACCGTCTCCGTGACGACCTCGACGAGGAAGTTGCTTGACTCCACGAGGACCTTGTGTTTCTCTTCGTAGTTGTCGAGATCGTTGAAGAAATCCTGCAATCGTTGCATAGGGATATCACAGTGCTGCCCCCATATGGCACTACAGGATATTACTCATGGTGACTAGACAATTTTGTCTTTAAAGCCATTTTGTCTTTAAAGCCACCGTGGTGTTATAAAAATGAAAACTCCCAGTAGATCTGCTTTGCATGCACAATTTCTCTTGGAATCAACATGGCAGATTTACTTTGACACAAGTAGTTTTATGAACAAACAACTATATCTTCTTTCAATGAAAAAGTACATATTCACTGAATAAATATACTGTTGTTTCTCCAAACAAACAAGTAGATTTTTTCTAAATAAACAACTTTTTTTCAGAAACAAGCAGATTTTCTATTAATACAACAAATTATTATGTAAACAAGTAAGTCAATTATTTTTTAATAACCAATACCAAACAAATCACCTCTGAATCGGAAGGAGTAAAGGCGAACAAGATGGGGTAAAGGGGGAACAAGATGGGGTAAAGGGGGAACAAGATGGGGTAAAGGGGGAACAAGATGGGGTAAAGTGGGAACAAGATGGGGTAAAGGGCGAACAAGATGGGGTAAAGGGGGAACAAGATGGGGTAAAGGGGGAACAAGATGGGGTAAAGGGGGAACAAGATGGGGTAAAGGGCGAACAAGATGGGGTAAAGGGGAACAAGATGGGGTAAAGGGGGAACAAGATGGGGTAAAGGGGGAACAAGATGGGGTAAAGGGCGAACAAGATGGGGTAAAGGGCGAACAAGATGGGGTAAAGGGGGAACAAGATGGGGTAAAGGGGGAACAAGATGGGGTAAAGGGGAACAAGATGGGGTAAAGGGCGAACAAGATGGGGTAAAGGGGGAACAAGATGGGGTAAAGGGGGAACAAGATGGGGTAAAGGGCGAACAAGATGGGGTAAAGGGGAACAAGATGGGGTAAAGGGGGAACAAGATGGGGTAAAGGGGAACAAGATGGGGTAAAGGGCGAACAAGATGGGGTAAAGGGGGAACAAGATGGGGTAAAGGGCGAACAAGATGGGGTAAAGGGGGAACAAGATGGGGTAAAGGGCGAACAAGATGGGGTAAAGGGCGAACAAGATGGGGTAAAGTGGGGAACAAGATGGGGTAAAAGGGAAACAAGATGGGGTAAAGCGGGGAACAAGATGGGGTAAAGGGGAACAATATGGGGTAAAGGGGGAACAAGATGGGGTAAAGGGGGAACAAGATGGGGTAAAGGGTGACCAAGATGGGGTAAAGGGGGAACAAGATGGGGTAAAGGGGGAACAATATGGGGTAAAGGGTGAACAAGATGGGGTAAAGGGGGAACAATATGGGGTAAAGGGTGAATAAGATGGGGTAAAGGGGGAACAATATGGGGTAAAGGGGGAACAAGATGGGGTAAAGGGTGAACAAGATGGGGTAAAGGGCGAACAAGATGGGGTAAAGGGGGAACAAGATGGGGTAAAGGGTGAACAAGATGGGGTAAAGGGGGAACAAGATGGGGTAAAGAGGTAACAATATGGGATAAAAGGGGAACAAGATGGGGTAAAGGGGGAACAATATGGGGTAAAGGGGGAACAAGATGGGGTAAAGTGGGAACAAGATGGGGTAAAGGGGGAACAAAATGGGGTAAAGTGGGGAACAAGATGGGGTAAAGGGCGAACAAGATGGGGTAAAGTGGGGAACAAGATGGGGCAAAAGGGAAACAAGATGGGGTAAAAGGGAAACAAGATGGGGTAAAAGGGGAACAAGATGGAGTAAAATGGTTAAAACACTTACCCCTCTCTCCTGTGGCGGTGTGTCGAGCATCTTCTCAGCGTCGGCCAGCCAGACAGTGAGTATGTCAACACAAGCCGTATAGCGGCGCCAGTATGTCACCACTTCCTCTAACATCGTCTGGACACTCGTCACCTCCACTGTCAACTTCTTCCATCTCTCCGTTATCTCGTCCAGACTCCGGTTCACTTCCATAGACTCCTTCTTGCCTGTGACATTGGTGACATTATATCTCAATGGTGACACAAGGTAACAAAATTGAAAGTGGTGACAATATGTGGCGGCGGTGATAGAAGATAATAATATAAAAGTGGTGACATTATGTGACAATGGTGATAGATGGTAACAATATGAAAGTGGTGACATTACGTGACAATGGTGGTACAAAGTAACAGAATGAAAGTTTGGTGACATTATGTGGAAAAAAAATGGTGAATTTTGGAAATTGGGTAACAAAAAAATGAAAGGTGGTGAAAAATTAAAAAAAGGGGTTTTACAATGGTGGTACAAAGTAACAGAATGAAAGTGGTGACATTATGTGACGATGGTGATACAATGCAACAAAATGAAAGTGGTGACATTATGTGGCAATGGTGGTACAAGGTAACACTATGAAAGTGGTGTGACCACGGTGCATTATTGTGACAATGGTGACACAATGTGACAATGGTGACACAGTATAGCACTATGACAGCAGTATGACACAATGTGACAATAGTGCATTATTGTGACAATGGTGACATAATGTAACAATTGTGACATAAAGTGAGTAGTGACACTGTACGACAGGTGAGGTGTGAGAGCAACGACATGAGGTGTGAGAGCAACGACATGAGGTGTGAGAGAAATGACATGAGGTGTGAGAGCAACGACATGTGGTGTGAGAGCAACGACATAGGGTGTGAGAGCAACGACATGGGGTGTGAGAGCAACGACATGGGGTGTGAGAGCAACGACATGGGGTGTGAGAGAAACGACATGTGGTGTGAGAGCAACGACATGGGGTGTGAGAGCAACGACATGGGGTGTGAGAGCAACGACATGGGGTGTGAGAGCAACGACATGGGGTGTGAGAGCAACGACATGGGGTGTGAGAGCAACGACATGAGGTGTGAGAGCAACGACATGAGGTGTGAGAGCAACGACATGAGGTGTGAGAGCAACGACATGGGGTGTGAGAGCAACGACATGAGGTGTGAGAGCAACGACATGGGGTGTGAGAGCAACGACATGAGGGTGTGAGAGCAACGACATGGGGTGTGAGAGCAACGACATGGGGTGTGAGAGCAACGACATGGGGTGTGAGAGCAACGACATGGGGTGTGAGAGCAACGACATGGGGTGTGAGAGCAACGACATGGGGTGTGAGAGCAACGACATGGGGTGTGAGAGCAACGACATGGGGTGTGAGAGCAACGACATGGGGTGTGAGAGCAACGACATGGGGTGTGAGAGCAACGACATGGGGTGTGAGAGCAACGACATGGGGGTGGGGAGAGCAACGACATGAGGTGTGAGAGCAACGACATTTGGGGTGTGAGAGCAACGACATGAGGTGTGAGAGCAACGACATGAGGTGTGAGAGCAACGACATGGGGTGTGAGAGCAACGACATGGGGTTACGAAACAAATGAGACAATTAGACATGTATATGACAAAAGGGGGTAACAAGCGACACTGAGACAAAATGTGACAATTATGATACAATGTCATACTTGGGGACGCAGGTGTGACAATGATGATGTGAGAGTAACTACAATGTGCCAACAATAATGGCACAAGGTGTGAGAGCAACACTTTGCGAATTTAGACAAAAAAATTATACACGTTCATGGGATGTGACAATGACTGGGGGTGAACAACGAATGGGGGGAGACAAACGAAATGTGTTTTAGCAACGAAGGGGTGTGGGAAAAATGATGTGAGAGAAAACGACATGGCTGTGAGAAAGGGAAGACTGGATGAGAGCAAAACATAGGGGACACAACAAGAGTGGAGAGCACGACAATGACAAAATGGGGTGTGATAGCAACGACATGAGTGTGAGAGCAACACATGGGGTGTGAGAGCAACGACAGGGTTGAAGAACGACATGGGGTGTGAGAGCAACGACATGGGGTGTGAGAGCAACGACATGGGGTGTGAGAGCAACGACATGGGGTGTGAGAGCAACGACATGAGGTGTGAGAGCAACGACATGGGGTGTGAGAGCAACGACATGGGGTGTGAGAGTGAGAGCAACGACATGAGGTGTGAGAGCAACGACATGGGGTGTGAGAGCAACGACATGAGGTGTGAGAGCAACGACATGAGGTGTGAGAGCAACGACATGGGGTGTGAGAGCAACGACATGGGGCAATTACAAAACAAAAAGACAATTATGACATGTATATGACAAAAGTGTAACTGCGACACTGATGACAAAATGTGACGATTATGATACAATGTCATACTTGTGACGCAATGTGACAATGATGCCATGTGATAATAACTACAATGTGCCAACAATAATGGCACAAGGTGATTATAGTGACACTTTGCGAATGATGACACAAAATTATACTGTTCATAATGTGACAATGACTGTGCAATATAATGTGACAATCAAGACGAAATGTGTTTTATTCGTAAGATGTGACAATTATGTCAAAGAAAACTATCATGGCATTGTGAGAAAGGGAAGACTGGATGACAACAAAACATAACCACACAACAAGAGTGGTAACACGTAACAATAACATTTAAATTTATTACAGAAATTAAATTTATCCATGGCGGACAAATGAAAGCAAAGCGAAGCTTTAAGATCGATCAAAACCACTCACCCTCTGGGTGCTCCTTCTTGTAGATGTCCGCCTGTCTCTTGCAGTCTAGGTACGTCTCTTCATATCGCTTGAACAACTCTCGTGTTTGAACAAACTCCTGCAAGGACAGCAATTGTACATCTCCGTGAAAACATGGACACTTGAAGTCAACGTAAACACCCAACAGGCTGGAGGAATCCAATGCACAAACAATCCAGTGGTGCTTAAAGTCTGTCTTGTTGTCATAGCCATGCATGACTAGGATCAGTCCCAGGTGCAATGCATTGTGGGAAAATTATGGGATCAGTGGAAACACAAAAAGCAGCATGTGTAAGCTACGAAAGATGATATCAGCTTACGATGACAGTTTGTCACAGTCACAGACTTGCTCTCCGCTCCCCAGTCTCCCCTATCCCAACTCTCAACCCCTCAACCCTGGCCATTCTCTTCTCATCCTCTTTCCAGCCTACCAACTTCCCGTCTCCCTTATTTACTCTTCATCTTCTTGACTTTCCCATCTTCCTGCCTCTTCCCATTTTCCCCCTTTCTTTCTCCCTCTAATCTCCCCATCTCATCCCTCCACTCTCCATTCCCTCTCTCTTCCCTCCCTTCCCTCCATTCCAATCACTCCTTCCCTCTCCATCTCCTCACCACCCACACCACACCATCCTCCTCCTTCCCACACTCACCGTGTAGTCGGCCATGAGGCTCTCTGCGTCCGCCTGATGGCCATACTTCACCGTCCACATCTTCAGCTTCGCCTCAGTCGCCACGAGGTACGCGAGGAGACGGTACTTGAGCTCCTCGTAGGCCAGCCGCCTCCGCACCGCCTCCGACCTCGAGGTCAGCTGATGGAAGCGCTGCTCCATCGTGTCCAGCTGAATCCTGGGAAGGGTTGCACTCTTGAAAATGGCCGCCTTCTTGAGGTGCTGGAACTCTCTCTTGCAGTTGTCGAGGTCGGTGAAGAACGCCTGTTGAAGGTGGGAGAACAAAACTTATTAAGTTTTTGTTTAATATTTAGCTTATCATTTTAATTCTTTGCACACTGAAGTATAATAAGTAATGCAATGAATTATTTTATTTTACTATTTCATATATTGGCATATGTTCAGAATGTTTTTCTTTTGTTTTAATATTTCATCCAATCTTAAGTAACATTTGTACATGCATGTCAATCACCTGAGAGCTATATTGCTGATGCGAGTGCTACACAGATGAACTGCATTATTATAGCAACAACCTACGGAACGCAAATAATCTGGATTTTACAGATTATTTAAACTGAAAATTTACTCCGCAACTAATAGTCCACACACCACTCACCTTGTGTTCCTCCAGTTTTCGATGGATATTATCTGCCGTTTCTTCGTGTTTCTCCGTGTAGCCGATGTCGCCCTCCAGCATTTCCTCGGCGCGATACAGCCAGTCGCCAAGGTGACCGAGTCGGTCGGGCAGGTTACTGTCGAGTTTCCACTGCCACACTCGCGTCTTCTGCTGCATCGACGTCCAGCGCTTTCGTAGGTGGAGCCACAAGTCCTCGTTAATGGATTCGAACGCCTTCTTGTCTGCCTTCTGCTGTAGTCGAGCGTATGATTCGTGTTTCTTCCGAAGCTCGCTTTGGAATGTTAGATATTGCTGCGGGAAGATGTCGAAAAGTGTCAATTACTCTTTATTGTAGTTAGGGGGAGAGAGGGAGGCGGGGAGGGTGTGTGCATGTGCATGTGTGTGTGTGTGTGTGTGGGTGTGCGTGCGTGCGTGTGTGCGTGCGTGCGTGTGAGTGTGTGTGTGTGTGTGTGTTTGAGTGTATGTGTGTGTGTGTGTGTGTGTGTGCGTGCTTCTGCGGGGGGGGGCGCGTTATTTTTTATTTCTTTTCGGCGACGTGTGTGTGTGTGTGTGTGTGTGTGTGTGTGTGTGTGTGTGTGTGTGTGTGTGTGTGTGTGTGTGTGTGTGTGTGTGGTGTGTGTGTGTGTGTGTGTGTGTGTGTGTGTGTGTGTGTGTGTGTGTGTGTGTGTGTGTGTGTGTGTGTGTGTGTGTGTGTGTGTGTGTGTGTGTGTGTGTGTGTGTGTGTGTGTGTGAGAGTTGCATAATGGTGCTAACATGGATGCTAGAAAGGATGTGGAAATTGGCAAATTGGCCTGGGAGGGCCGGAAGTAGGAACAGAGGGTTGGATGGAGGGAGAGAGGGAAAGAGAGGAGAGCGAGAGCTGCATGTTGGCAGAAAGGATGTGGAAATTTACAACTTGGAGAACAATTGTAAAAAAAAAAACGAAAAACGGGGTGGATTTGTGCCAAACGGGCAGCCCGAGACAGAGCAAGACGGAGAAGTTTCACGACAGCCTTCTGGCCCACAATGCCTATAGAGGGCAGGTGAAATAAGAGAAGTGTCGGACAGAAGCAGCCACCCACCTGATACTCCTGTTGAAGGTCATGGACCGGTCGGTCTACAATGGTCAGTGTTTCGTCAGCCTGGTCCAACCACTGCATCAGTTGATCATACTCCCCCTTCTCGCCTTCCGTGGGCGTCTCCTGAAATACCAATCCGTGGCTATTACATCAGTTGAAGATACTCCCCCATTTCTTCCCAGCAGGTGTGGAATATCAGAAACCAGCTATTACATCAGTTGATCACACCCCATTCAAGTGTTCAGGTGCCGTATGGAACACCAGACCATAGCTGTTACATCAGTAGATCATACCCCCTCTGGTCAACATAAATAAATAACAAATACAACACACAAGAAACCTGTCAATGATCAAATGTTATAAGTTTTGTACTCTCACATATAAGTCTATCTTTACTCAAGTCGCTACCCAAACCACAAATCATCAAAACACACAAAACAAACCACAAGACGCCGCTCGAAACCATTGCAATGTGAAACCCTGCAAAGGAATAACTTCCCTCTTCCAGTGTTACAGTAATTCCCCTTTCCAAACCTACACTCCCACCCTCCAATCCCATTGTTCTTCCATGCTTGTGAAACATATTCAGCAACAATGCCACGATGCAATGAATCTAGAAACCTACGCAAGTTTGTAGAATTCCCAAACACAATCAGTCTAGTCCTACTAGGGAAAGGTGTCACACAATCACAGACATGCACCAAAACTGTACCTCATTTGAAATCTGGACAGATTTGTACAAAAACATAAAGAGACTCCACAAACATTGTGGTATAGTCCTTGAATTTGGCAGTGTGTCTTGAAAATTAAGCATTGAATTAGGGCCAATATCTTATGGCCAGGGGTTCATTTCACTAAGACAAAGAAAGAATGTTAAAATAAATTAGTTTCATCGTAACACAAATTACCGTAATATAGGACACTATTTCTGCGACACACCAGTGACAATGTCCCACTGGTGCGTTATGGCGTTGACAGCTACCAGGTATTCAAGATCACAGTTATGGATCAAAACTGATTAACTGCAATATCGGGTTGAAGACCTTTTAAGAACATTACAGAAATGGTCTCCTGGTTCACTACCCTTGCACTCACATCGCCAAATTCAACGCCTGCCTACATAAATCCAGACTATTACAAGACCAGACATAAAAAAGTTACAACAACACACCACAGACACGTTCTACTTGGATGCAAGGTAAACACCTACTTCAGTAACCAACTTTTCTACCATTACACTTCACACGACAAGCTAACAATGAATTCCATAAACCTGTGTGCGTGTCACTTGGTCATGACTCTTACTTAACCCTTCTCCCTCTTTCGAATACGAATGAACCGACAGTTTTCTTCCCAAAGTTTGCTCCCGAAGTGATTCTTCTCTTGGCTTTTGCAGGAGGACTTCCCGTCCAGAAATCTGGTGTTGCTGGGGAGAATTTAGTGACTGAAGTTGGCACTTAGAAATCAGATCTGTTTCTACTAGAGCATTCTGAGGACACGCTTCAGTGTGACACGGTTCAAGCATGAAATGTTTATGACTCATGTAGGACCGATCTGGTGTCAGGGTCCGATGGTCTGGTGTCAAAGGACCGGTCTGTTCCATGGTCTCTGTGACACAAGGGGCAGAAGGAAGGACCAATTGTGGCTCAAAACTGTCCACACTGTAGCGGTGTTTCACAGTTCTTAGTTCTTAGGTGATTACCTCCAAACAGCCCAAACTTGGGCTAACGCAGGAGTTGTTCTTCTGTAGAATTTGTGAGTCCACTACAGGTTACACATTTACCCCCTGTGTGGGATCTTTTACTTCCCCTGGCATAGACACCTGACAGAAGGGACCACCGGCTTTTAGTGTCTCTTCCGAAAGACACAGGCAAATGTGGGGTGAAGAAATTGCCTAAGTTTCGAAACGGCGGTAGGTGGGATTGAACCACCGTCCCCTCGATTGACAGTCCGGCGCTCTACCGCGTGACCACCGCTCCCCACAGTTGGTCTCCAATGGTCCTCTGACGTTTCGTCACAGAGAGACATGGTCTGTTCTTCAGCACTGACTTGAGGCAATGTAGGAGAGTTATTACATGAATCCAATGAAGAAACCGTCACTGGAGACAACAGTGGTGGGTGCCATGATCCACATGTGGATCCTTCGTGATCCGACACAGACGATCCCATTGGATCATGATCCTGTGCTGGCAGGATAACTCCACGCCCAATCCCAGAAGGTGACGGATAACAACCAGGTGAGGTACGTGAACTCTGATTGGCTGGCAAAAGTGGCGATGCTGATCGAGCCACTCTCTGTGGTAATCCAACTGTAAAAGTTGACACCCGACTCGGTGGTGAACGTTGTCTCTGATTGGCTGATGCAGACGGCGAGTTCAATATGGCCGCCGGTCGTCGCTGATGTCCATGGCGTCGGTCAGTGACTGACCCCCACGACATGTATACGGGCACATGACATGCGATGACCACCTCTTGGTTGGTTCCACCTGACCGATTCTCAGCTGTCACGCTTGGGTGCATGCCAACAGTTGTCTGTCTATCTGACAGGACATGTCTGTCTGTCTGCCATTCCAGCGTAGCTACATTTCCTGTAGATTCCTGCTACAAATACATCATTTGCCAGTACATTTTCTGACAAAATGTGTAGGTCAAATTCAACGTAACAAAAACAACTGCACAGACTGTACATATTCAAACAGCTAAAATTAATAAAATTCTCAGCTGCCCGAAAACACAGTAATTATACAATAAAGATGTCTGTCCTGCCTGAAACCGTCATTGTCCATTACATGTATACAGACATGATGAAACAATAAGTGTTTACAAACACACATTACATCAACATATCCCGTTCTGTCGATTTATAATATCCAGAAATAAGGTCCAACTACATTCAATCGTTATGGTTGATGTTTCACATATTTAAGAATATGGGCATGGATCAAAACTCAGTCATCTGATCAATTTTAATCATGCTCCTTTTTGGAGTGGAATTAATAACAGTACTAGAAGCACTGAATAACAAATGTTCTATCTCAGAAAGTGTGATGAATGACCGGGATTTTTTTTATCTGACAACCATTACAAAGGCTACTAGTGTGAACGTGTCTAAAAATAGAATTGGTTGACTAAGCAACTACAAATAAAACATGGTAGGTAGACGCTTGATAAGCCTAGCTGGTCCACTTATATTTTAGATGGCATTTTTGTATTAAATGTTACATTAGATATAATTATATTTAAACATATCCATATGGCGTTACTAAATTAAGCATTACTTGTGACAGCAAAATTCAGCAGTGTTTCCAATAAGTATCAATACCATAGCTGCCACAATTAGAATAACAATCACATGCTATTAAATTTGTACAGCGTTAAATGTACTACTCTCCTGTTGTCAAGTGTCACCCTGCCAAGCCTAGAGTGGCTTCGAATTCCAAGAACAAACTTGGGCTTTGTTAGCAGTGGCAGGTAGGACAATAGACAGGATATAAATTACTGAAACATCAATATTTGTCTACTGAATGCAAAAGCAGCGAATGTTTATGAGTGGTGTCTATTGTACACAGTCGCATTCGACTAGACAAATGTGTTGAAATATTCTAATATAGCAAACATATTCTGATATAGGTACCAATCCCAAATATGATCCTTTACGTGACATCTAGCAGGTCATCTCTCAGTGACATTCTGTCATTAATCACTACATTCAGAGTTCAGAAACTGATGTTGGGACAACAAGTAGTATCGCACTAAAATAGTCATCCCAGTAGGCAATAGAACAAGTCCACACAACTACCCTTGTTTTATCCACACATAATTATTATATCACTGGTTTCAGTGACATTCTACATGGACCATCTGTTTCTGTGACATTTTACATGGACCATCTGTTTCTGTGACATTCTACGTGGACCATCTGTTTCTGTGACATTCTACATGGACCATCTGTTTCCGTGACATTCTACATGGACCATCTGTTTCTGTGACATTCTATGTGGACCATCTGTTTCTGTGACATTCTACATGGACCATCTGTTTTTGTGACAGTCTACATGGACCATATGTTATTGTAACAGTCTACATGGATCATCTGTTTCTGTGAATACACATACAGCTGTTCACTGTGACATTCTACACATATCATTTATTCCTGCGACAATTTTCAAATAATTTGTTTCGGTGACATTTAAGATAAACAACTGCTTACTGTGACATTCTACAAATTCCATTTGTTACCCTGTGACATTCTACAGACTGCATTTGTGCCTTTGACGTTATATACACTAAATTTGCTCTTGTGACATTCTGCACACTAAATTTGCTCCTGTGACATTCTACACATCCATTTGTTCATGTGACATTCTGCACACTCAATTTGCTCCTGTGACATTCTGCACATCCATTTGCTCCTGTGACATTCTGCACATTAAATTTGCTCCTGTGACATTCTACACATCCATTTGCTCCTGTGACATTCTGCACACTCAATCTGCTCCTGTGACATTCTGCACATCCATTTGCTCCTGTGACATTCTGCACACTCAATCTGCTCCTGTGACATTCTGCACCTCTATTTGCTCCTGTAACATTCTACACTCAGTTTGCTCCTGTGACATTCTGCTCACTCAACTTGCCCAATGTGACATTCATCCATTTGTTCCTGTGAAAATATTCAAATACCATTTGTCTGTGTGATGCTGACTCCACATCTACACCAAGTTTACACAACATTCAACACGTGTGACTGCTCTCTGTGATACTCCACACCCACGGCTGAGTCTTGTGACATTTCATGGACAACAAGGCTGTAACAATAATGTACACAGGGGTGGGGGGTGGAGACACACAGCTCCCCCCCACATGAGTCCACCATTTGTTTCAACTGCAAGCCAGCTTTCCCAATCAATGAATATTCCAAAGTCCGTCCTATCACCTACTACAGGGACTAATGGTACCATTAATAAACCTCCTCCCCTCCTGATAAATCCACCCATTTACCCTAGAGGAAGGGTTGGTAGGCCTTACCTTGCCCCTCTCGCCTCCCGCAGGGTACTTCTCGAGGAACTTGGCCACATACGTCATGATTGATTTCTCATCCGGCTTATCAACGTCCACGTCTAAAGAGAACATGGCCGTGAGGTGAGTGAATTGTTAACATTGCGATTAATTCCAAACGTTTCAGTTTTTCTATCACATAAATAACGACCACAACCAGTCTGCTTAATGTTCTAACCAATGGTTGCACAGATAACAGGTCTTAGTTTAATAGTCTATCAAAGTTCAACCACATGACGACTTCTAGCAATGTTCCTTTTATCCAACCCAGCCTTAAAAAACATACAAACTTATCACTAATTGCAATGACCTAAATAAAAACACATTATCAGCAAATAACTGTGACAAGAGGCTCAGGAACAAGAAATGGGATAATTAAAATGAGTATTAACATAGGAATAATTATGAATGGTGATTTTATATCACTAAGTTAATAATCTTTTAATTTTAATGACAATGTTATGTAAAATTATTCAAATTAACCATAACATCATGTCAAGTTTGAGGGAATTATTACAATAACAGTTTCATACTAACAACTATTGTTAGTATGAAACTAAAATATACAACTAATTCTTAAACAAAACTTTATCATAAACTGACTTTGTTGACCAATTTGGATAACATTTTGAGTACCTTATAAAGTACCTTATATAGTCCTGTAAAAATCATCACCATTATTATTATAGCTTAACAGAAAATGATCCTGTCCCATTTTTCCAATCTACTCATTCCCAGCCCCTTCCCCACCCCCTCTACTCCCATTCCCATACTCACCAACAGGGTCGATAAGCCTGGGTATACCAAGGTGTGTTTCCGCAGTGGAGAACGCACTCTCCAGGTTCACTGCATTTGTGTTTCGTGCCAAGGTCGACATGTCTACGAGTTCGGGGCGAATCGTGTGGATCATGGCATTGAAGGCGTGGCCATCCCGCCAACTCTGGCCGAAGTCTTTCACCTCGATGCCGTACTTCCTGTGAGCAACACAATGTGACGTCCGTCAGGCCACGTAAGAAAAAGTGTGCTATTGAAATGTGGAAACTGATGTATCCAGAATCTTATGGTTTGATTACGTCACAAATCTTTATTAGAAACTGAATTTTTTGGATCATGTTTTGAGTACCTTATAACCCTCTATCAAGATTTGCCTTTGCCAACAATGGTAATGACAATTAATTATGTGAATTACGTCACTAAAAGGCAAAAAGGTAAAGGTAAATTCCTTTCCTCAGGATTGCTCAAAGCGCTTAACACTTTAGTTCCCTGACAGACCTGTTCAATCGCACACCATCTCAACTTCTCTGGGAAGCATCCAGCCACATGCTACAATAAATGCACGAAGGCTGCTTGTACACATATCCACCACTGTCTATAGCCAGGTACTCATTTATACAGCTGAGTGAAGTCACAGTGAACTGGACCAATGTAGAGTGAAAAAACTGCCCAAGGTTTTAACACCGAAGCACAGGAGTCAAACCCGGGTCCTCCTAGTCGGAGAGTCCGAAGTCTACCCCCGAGCCACTGCTCTACTACTGTGACATGACGTCTCATAGAGCACATATTTCACACTAACAATGTTCCCTTATTTTTTTGCTATCAGATAATCTTCTGAAAGCAGAATTAGATACAACAAAAAGCACCTGTTCAGGCAGCCATTGTTTATCACTTGACAGTTTCTGGTAAGCAACTGGTCATGTAATGAATAGGCATAGCTTTATGCAGAGACCCGTCCAACTGGCATTTGGACGGGTAAAAACCGTTGTGGATGGATAGAAATATGGGTGGACGGGTAAAAAAGGAAGGAACAAAAAAGGTCTTCCAAAACCACAGATATTGTCAGTTATGCCTTAGAAGTGAGTGTAAATGGTGTCATATGTGTGTTTGTAGTCCATCCATGTGTCCACCAAACCACTGGCAATAATTTGGTCCTGCATAAAGCCCTGTGAATAGGTAACTTCTATCAGGCCAAGTAATAACAAGTTCTGTCTTACAAATGACAGCATGTCAATTATGCTGTCATTCAAAATGGTGGCATGAGGATTTGAATGCAGAATCTTTCAAATAAGATCCCATTACTCTAACCACTATGCCACCACTATAATTCTAACCCCTACGCCACCACTATAATTCTAACCACTATGCCACCACTATAATTCTAACCACTACGCCACCACTATAATTCTAACCACTACGCCACCACTATAATTCTAACCACTACGCCACCACTATAATTCTAACCACTACGCCACCACTATAATTCTAACCACTAACGCCACCACTATAATTCTAACCACTACGCCACCCTATATTCTAACCACTACGCCACCCTATATTCTAACCACTGCCACCACTATAATTCTAACCACTACGCCACCACTAATTCTAACCACTACGCCACCCTATCATTCTAACCACTGCCACCACTATAATTCTAACCACTACGCCACCACTATAATTCTAACCACTACGCCACCACTATCATTCTAACCACTACGCCACCACTATCATTCTAACCACTATGCCACCACTATCATTCTAACCACTACGCCACCACTATCATTCTAACCACTACGCCACCACTATCATTCTAACCACTATGCCACCACTATCATTCTAACCACTACACCACCACTGTCATTCTAACCACTACGCCACCACTATCATTCTAACCACTACACCACCACTGTCATTCTAACCACTATGCCACCACTATCATTCTAACCACTATCCACCCTATCATTTAACCACTACGCCACCGCTATCATTCTAACCACAATGCCACTGCTATCATTCTAACCACTACGCCACCACTATAATTCTAACCACTATGCCACCACTATCATTCTAACCACTACGCCACCACTATCATTCTAACCACTATGCCACCACTATCATTCTAACCACTACGCCACCACTATCATTCTAACCACTATGCCACCACTATCACTCTAACCACTACGCCACCACTATCATTCTAACCACTATGCCACCACTATCACTTCTAACCACTACGCCACCACTATCATTCTAACCACTATGCCACCACTATCATTCTAACCACTACGCCACCACTATCATTCTAACCACTACACCACCACTATCATTCTAACCACTACGCCACCACTATCATTCTAACCACTACGCCACCACTATCATTCTAACCACTACGCCACCACTATCATTCTAACCACTACGCCACCACTTATTCTAACCACTACGCCACACTATCATTTAACCACTACGCCACCACTATCATTCTAACCACTATGCCACCACTATCATTCTAACCACTACGCCACCACTATCATTCTAACCACTACGCCACCACTATCATTCTAACCACTACGCCACCACTATCATTCTAACCACTACGCCACCACTATCATTCTAACCACTACACCACCACTATCATTCTAACCACTATGCCACCACTATAATTCTAACCACTATGCCACCACTATCATTCTAACCACTATGCCACCACTGTCATTCTAACCACAACGCCACCACTATCATTCTAACCACTATGCCACCACTATCATTCTAACCACTACACCACCACTATCATTCTAACCACTACGCCACCACTGTCATTCTAACCACATACACCACCACTAGTCATTCTAACCACTACGCCACCACTATCATTCTAACCACTACGCCACCACTATCATTCTAACCACAACACCACCACTGTCATTCTAACCACTACGCCACCAGTGTCATTCTAACCACTACGCCACCACTGTCATTCTAACCACTACGCCACCACTATCATTCTAACCACAACACCACCACTGTCATTCTAACCACAACACCACCACTATCATTCTAACCACTATGCCACCACTGTCATTCTAACCACAACACCACCACTGTCATTCTAACCACAACACCATCACTATAATTCTAACCACAACACCACCACTATCATTCTAACCACAACACCACCACTATCATTCATGCATTTGTAAACCTACAGGACAAAAATTAACAGACAATAGATGTCAAAATTGTTCCGTCAATATGTCCCTTTTAAATTTTGATTCAAATTCGGCATTAAATCAAAACTAGCTACGACATTTTTACACACAAGGTATCATTATAAAGCCCATGGTCGATGGAATCCATAATGGTACAGGACCCAATTCTGAACCATCGTGTAAACACACTGAATACACAGGTGGTTTGCCTTGTGAATTCTATAACCACTTCTGACATACACATCAGTGTGACCACCCGCTGTGACAGCCAGCTATTGGTAGTCTTGGACTTTTGACCCGTCATTTAATAAACGCACATAATTAATCCATCACAATATACCAGTCATGGGCACAAGTCAACACATTTCATTAACACACCCCTGGTCACATGACAGGTAACTCCGTCAACTCGGTAACTTAATGACTAAACTAATCCAATATATAAAACATAACTACTTTGATCCACACATGCGCTACAGCATTGACTTAATTAATTTCAATTAATTGGATTTACAAGTATCAATACCGTATAGGACAACAGCTAATTAAAGGATATGACATAATTGTGTCTAATTGTAAGCTTATTACTAATTACACGGGATTACATCATATCTTATTTAGCTGTTGTCTGAAGTTATACAATATGTAATTCTATACCTCTCATTAATTTTGATGTAAGCTGACTGAAATTTCCAGCTGAAATATAATCTGACTGTACTTTCTGCAAAGTGTACAAAATTCTTACACAGATTTTCCAAAACTATCACTATCAAAAGGACTGCTTTTGAAAGCACACACGAAGCATACATTTATAAACTAGATTAAGGTTTATACTTATTAAGGCCACATAAAATAATAGATGGTTTCTTCTGCTCTGTGCGTACATAAAAAGTTATTATCTAAATATAATTATTCCTTTAGACACAAGTTCCAATGCAATCAGTGCAAACGGATTCACATCAGGCTAAATTAATCTGTCCGTAGTTTTTGCGTTTGTAAGAAATACAATTCAAACACATCTTACACTGTTGATTGTTGAGAATTTCTTTTTGATAGTCTAATAGCTACCACTGTCATCTGCATACCAAATATAAAAACTTACCCCTAATTTACTTATAAACAAAGTTGAGACGATAAACCTAGAATTATTTCTACGTGGCCTAAGTTAGTCTCAATAACCTGCATGGATTATGCCGTAGAATTACAATGTTACCATTCATATTAACTTATTAAGCACCAAACAATAACTTCCCAGATATGTAATGTATGACCGGGACACACTCCACTGAACTCTCATCTTAATAGCATGCCAATTACACTGGTCAATCAATGATGACGCCTACACAAAAATGTATGCAAACAGTAATGTTGGTTTTACTTGGAACATTTAATATATCATCCTTATCTTTTGTTGAACTGTCAAAAGTTTACATGCTGATAAAAGAGCAGAAACAGTTATTATGTTGTTTATCATGAGTACAAATCCACGGTCTGTATATTGCACTTCAGTTATCCATATACCAATACAACTGCTCTGGAAAGCATTCAGCCATACTGCTATTCCTTCATGAAAGACAAAGTTATTGTCCACAAAATACCATAAATGTCATTATGGAATCTATCCATTCTTCGCAACAATGGAACAATGTAGCTGACTCACTATTCAGGAGCTGATGTTGGCACAGCCGGACACTGGCAACTCTACCAAATTCCTTATTATCATTGTTATTACACACTCCGTTTATGCGAAATTCGCTGTGGGACACCGACGAACCTAGCCCTCCGTAAAACACATTCTTTGTATGCCTTAAACGCATGTCCATGGACCATCAGTGTTTTCATAGCATGTACATACTACACAGAGGGGCGCCAGAAGTGAAACCACGCCAAGTTCAACAGAACGGATTCCTCCAAAGTACACAGGCCATGAGTGTGTCAACAAAATCCTTTCTCGGTGGCATCATAACTCAAGAGACCCGCGGTCTCAGTCACTCTATACGTGAACACACGCATGGAGACGGTGAATGTAATTGAAGCCGCATGAGGCACAGGTTATATACTGCGTGTGGGCTGGTTCGCTGCCAAAACCGATCCCGGCAGTTTACAGAACCCGGCAGAGCAAACATGGTAGTGTTTGTTACAAGTGGGGATCAGCCACGGCAAACAAAACGCGAACTCGGCTCAAACAACTACTGGAAACATCCACTGGTGGTGCTACATTGATCTAAGACAGTTTTTATTATACAACCGAGTAGAATGCATTCGTATCAATCAGTGTTTTTAAGGTTCAACTCTAAATTAAGGGGCGTGCAGATTGTCTTTTCGCTAACACCCACTTTCATTTGTCTTTTGTTTTCTGTCGCTGTCTCATAATTAGTCAAGACCAGCATAAATAAATTTTACTCATAATATATCAATATTAAATAATTGAATATGGGATATTTGCCCGTACAAACTTACTGATTTACACCGACACCAATGTCGTCAACTATAGAACGCTACATGACTTCAATAAAGTTGACATAATGATATGAATATTATACGGATAACGACTTTTGCTATATATTAACATAATAACATACTCAATTATTACAGCGGCAATGATTTACACACTCTACATAGGGGACCACGTATTCCTATTCATAAGGGATAGTATAATTTCAAAGTATTATTTTCTAACTGTTAATTTATGCATTACCACATAATTTATTTTAAATAAAATTACTAATTAACAGATCTGATTAAAGTGAATGAGAAATAAGATACATTACTCTCGCAGCTGGTCCAGAATGCGTCTTGCGGTATCCATGGCAACCGCCTCGCCGGCGGCAAGGTCGTTCGTGTCAGCCGTGGGGTGGAAGATGGTCGCCATGAAGGGGGCGGTGTGCATCAATCCCATCCCGTTCCCCTTCCCCGATCCCGATGGGGGAAACGTCTGATTCATTTTCCCGTTATCCAAATCTGTTCCGTTGTCATCCCCGTATCTACTCCCCAATTCCTCCGAGGTGGGATCAAGCTGTCTCCTCAGCTCCCGGACCTCATGGATCATGTACTTCAGGATCGACTTCTTACTCGGTCCTTGCGCCTTGCTCCCATTGGTCGCGTCGGTGTCGACGCTGTCGTCGTTTGACGCGGCTCCGACAACGCTGCTCTTCGCACTCTGCAAGTGCCTCTTTCCGTTTCTACTCCTCCCGGTCTTCTCCGTCATCACGGAAGACTCCGAAGCGTCCCGATGCTTCTTTCGGGATTTCGACTTAGATTTCCCTGGCTGCTCCCCACTGCCACTCAAAGCCTTCCCGTCTTCCTTGGACGCCATTTTCACAAATACTCACACAAAATCTACTATCACAGTTCTGCTGTATTATGACAATTATCTTCCTCTGGCTCTTCCGGTAAATTCTTCGACAAATGTCACAAACGAAAATGTCAACAAATTGATGAACAGTTTCCGTTCTTGTTCAACAAATTGCTCTCTTCTTTGGTGGCCATTTAAAAAAATATATAAATAAACGTAATCTACTATCACAATCTAGACTATACTTCTCACCTTGACTTTGGCACTTCAGGAAATTGCTTCAAAGAACTTCACAAGTTCACATATCACCAAGTCTTCATAAGACAAGCCGCAGGTGACATGAATATAACTTAAAAAGTCTCAGTAACGTATAATTTACACAAACAGTATAGCAGGTGTCAGGAACAACGTATCAGTGCCCAGATCTGTGCCCAGAATCTCCGCTAGTGAAGCCGTCTCATCCCTAACTCCCCCTCCTCCTCATCCCTGCTCCCACCTGCCTTTGTACCTCGCCGTCTCCTCCGTCCCTGTCTCCCTCTTCCCTCCACTGAACCTCCATTGTCACTTCCGTTGCAATCCTTACCCCATGTTGGGAAAACACAACAATCTCTTGCTGACTAGAAAACACTCGTCGACAGTCCGCATTTGTGTCATCAACGCGACATCCAGCCTCCTTTTCCTCCCGAAAACTCCATAAACTTTTCCCAAGTGTCCGCACATATACCATCAATGACACAGGGAGTCTGGGAAACCCATTCCAATGTCAGAAACTCCTTAAAATTCCCTAAAACTCCCGCAGCAGTGGTTAATCCAAGCAGCACCACCTTTGCAGTTCAGGCAGACAGAGTCGACACCCGGCCACTGATCTCACTTGTGTAAATCCACTCGTGTTGTGGCAGGAACAATAAACTCCCGCCCGCTCTCTATGTGCCTCTCTTGGCCTCTATCTGGCTAATCCAGATCCCAGTGACGGCCGCTGCGTCGAACAATGGCGCAGCGTCACGCTTCACTGACCGCAACAATTGCAAATCTGCTGCGACATGTTCTTGTTGGTTTCGTTGGCGTCACGGTTGAGCGGCTTCTGTACTGTAGGCAAATATCTGCATGCCTTTCATCAGTGTTTCCAATTAGACAGGCGAGCGACGTATGAGACTTCTATAACTGGTTTAGGCTGATCGACAATAGACCATTGAAAGCAATGCACTCGCCATGTCAATGAGTATGTGACAATCATATAAGAATCATTTAACAACCCACAGTCATGAGCCTCACACAGTTTGACAACTGACGTGTCAGCAGACTAACCCAGTACACATTCCTGGTTTTATGCACAATTCTCAAATACCATGTCCTGTTTTCACAGTCGGCCGAACCTGTATGCATATGTCTCTATTAAATCTGCACACATACGCAGCACACACAATAGTTAAAGCATATTTAAACAGAACGTGTTTACTAAAACCCAACGAAAACAGGCCCGAAGAAGTTCCGCTCATTCTCTCGTAGGTTACTGTGTATGAGTCGACCATATCAGTGGGCCTCCGCCAACAATAGCGGAGTTGACACACCAGACCTCCCCCTAGTACAACCACGGACGGACATTAATCTTTCCGTATTAACTACGTTAGTCAGTGTGCATGTCTAGTCCTGTTTACATCACATGACACTGATCTGTAAATGTACTCCACACTCCACAGCAGGGGAAATGTCAAGAATTATTCTGGGTGCCACAAAGATGTCTGTGACACGTGTCTTTAATTACAGCTTTGTTCAACTAGAATTCCGATATCGCGTTACACTGTGAGAATTAGCATGAATTGGCTTCAATTAAACGACATATGAGTTCACCAAGTTAAACCTGGACATTGTATCAGGTAAATATACGAGAAAACATAATCAAATGTGTTTATTGTATAATGCATACATTTAAAATTGTAATACATGTGCATGAACTGTTTAAAATATGCTTGGATACTACACTGAAACAGTTGATAATAAAATATGTTATGTTAAGTCACATCTATGAGAATCAAACAAGAGTACAGATTACATTAGAAAGCATTAATCTGGCGGAATAAAACATGACCAGAAAACAGCATGTAACATCACACAGCGTCGTCGCCAAGGGGGTCTGACTATTTGTTTTCGCACACAAAATAAAATTACTAGGGGTCAATGGCATACTACATTGTTTCTGCTAAAATCCTTCCTTGCCTTTTCGCCAACAAATTTAGATAATTTTAGTTTTTGTCAAAAAAAACAAATAGTGAACTTTCAGATTTGTTTTCAAAGTTACCACAATAACCGACAGTAGTTAGCATGTATATATAAATTATAAAATGCACACAAGTTAGACCCAAAAATGCTTGTAAGAAAGAGAAGAAACAGGAAGATATGAGAAATTATGTTGGAATGAAAAATTACTGTGACTGAGTAATTTTCATAGCTAATTGTGATAGCTATTTGACAAAATAATTACACCTTAATATCATGTAAGGTAGTATATGTAAAAACCAAAGTATTACAGAGGTCATGCACCTATTGTAACATATCATATGTGATCTTAACAAATCAGTAATTGAACACATTCATGGCTGATTATAACAATAATAATAATAGAGATTATAGTAACATATATCGTTTCCATTCACATTCTGAAGGTTTTAAACTTGGTATTATTAGTTAGATTTTACAATTACATAACCATGTGCATTATATATATTTATAAACTAGGTGTTTTATCCATTACTAGTTAATTTGCTAAATAAATTAATCATATCTACAAAGAATTCAGTACATCAAGAGATTACCACATGTAGGCAACTTTGGTTCAGATTTATGCACCAGATGGCACCACCAGTGAGCCACAACCTGATATTTCAGATGCAGTTACCGGGGTACATATCCAGGAATCATAAAACTATTCCTATGGTAACCATAATTACTTTCAACACTTACGGCCATTATAACATTCAATTTTTTTATTATGCACCTGTTATTTATAATCATTTCAAAATTAGTCCAGAAAAGAATAAAGTTTAGCCTGAAGACTAACATTTAATGCCTTGCTGATACTAATTTTGAAGGGGTTTCAACAACGAAATCATGAAACCATGTTTGCTTGCTTACACTCCTACACTGTACAGCGCATGAAGTAATGAGAGGTCCCTGTGTGCAATAGCAACTACTTAGTTTATATAAATACAACAGTTTTATTGAAAAATACAGAACGTTAGACGTTATATGTGTAAAATCAAATATTAAATATTCACATTTACTTGTAAATGTTACTATGTTACAACCTTGTTATGTTAGTTAATTATAAACAAGTTAAATAGAAAATACTAAAAATCATTAAAGCTATACACAACTGACTGAAATGCACTGTTAGTAAAATGTTAAATTCATTCATTCATTCATGTACCTGCCTACCTTAAATAGTACAGTATAGTTATCAAATAAAAACACCAAAAGTGTGATACTGTTAATTGGAACTTTGTCCACAATATCAAAAGTAAACACAAATGAGATATTTAGAGACAAAAACAATCAAAAGAATCAACAATATAATATACTATACACTTACGACAATTGTAGGTTAGTCTCAAGACTGGGGATTTCTAGCGTCAAGTGATATCTACTGTGCCATACAGTACAACTAACAGTAGTCAACAGTATAAAAGGGAACAACCATTATACAAACTGAAACATGCTGAAGTACAAAGTTGAGGTCAGACATAATTCATCACATATTTGATGTCGTGAAGAAACAGTGGCTGGCAAAACTTCATATGATGTAATGTTTCTTTGCCTATACAAATATGTGGACATTTCATCTAACTTTTACCTTAACAATATCACTCTTTTCTTCTTATACGTCAAACTTGGCTTTGCTAACAGTGTGCTGAAATTAGCTAAATTAGTTGTAGTTTTTCTTAATCATTGTCTCCACTCGTTTTGACTAAACCACCCACCCCAATTTGAAGGCAGATACACAATTTCTAGAAACCCCAGTACAATGACTCATTCACCGAATCACACAAACACTTTTATTATAATCCAGTATCATTTCCTGACACACCTCAAACACTGCATGTGACACGAGCAGCTGAAATTACCGAAAATTATCACATGACCTACATCCAACCACATTGCTGGTGGGCGACTTCACTGGCTGAGTTTATACTCGGAGTTTTGCAAAAGGATCAGCCAGGGGTACTGCTGTCTGGTACTGACGTAATCCTCACCAGTGACCCATGGCGCACGAGGACGGCTGGACTTAAAGATGAGGTACCAGCTCCTAGGTTTTATTTTGTGCATTTTACACTACATACTTATGACTATAAAATCCACGTTGAAGGTTTACTGCCAGCCAACTTGTGTTTAGTTACTTTATTAAGCTTGGAACAATGTTCACAATCTGAAAGATTCCGCTTGAAACATGTTCAAATGGTAAACAAACCATCCAGTTTCAAAACAAAATTGAATGGCAATAATACCAAGGTGAGCAGAGTTAACCGCAATATTCTTTGATGTTTAACTTTCCCACATTTTAGACAGCAGACTTCCTGTTATAAATCACTGCTCTGTTAATTCTGGGCACATGAGCTGGCACCCTCCATTTAATTGTAGCGTTTCACAAGGCAATCTGAAGTCATAGAGGCGGATGTAACCTGGCATTCAAGGAGGGAAGGAGGAGGTGGGAAGAAAGAGGAGGGAAGAAGAAGGGAAGGAGGAGGGAAGAAGAATGAGGGAAGGAGGAGGGAATTAGAGAAGCAGGGAAGGAGGGAAGGGGGGCGGGAAGGAGGGTAGGAGGGAAGGAGGGAAGAAGGAAGGAGGGAAGGGAAGGAGGGAAGGAGGGAAGGAGGGAAGGAGGGAAGAAGTGAAGGAGGGAAGAGGGAAGGAGGGAGGGAAGGAGGGAAGGAGGGAAGGAGGGAAGGAGGGAAGGAGGGAAGGAGGGAAGGAGGGAAGGAGGGAAGGAGGGAAGGAGGGAAGGAGGGAAGGAGGGAAGAAGGAGGAAGCTCCTTACTTTGAGACTGTCTTTTGTGCCCAGGTCAGCATTGTCTTCTTTGCCCCGCCCTTGATGACAACTTTGGAGGCGGGCTTAAGTTTCTTGGCAGAGGAGGGGGCACTGTCCAGACTGTCCCTACTGCCCATGAGACTGCCAGCGGCCGCCTGCTGACCCATGGCCTTGGTCAACTCCTCAATCTGAAATATAACAGTTTTTGTAGGTAATGGTGAGTTCCTATATGGTTTAGTATCTAGTGTTTAGGACAGCTTAGAGTGCTTCACCCTTTACCCCTGTTCTTGAAAGTGTTCAGCCATGTTGCAATTAAAACACACAAACTACTTGTGCACAAGCATCCACCACTGTCTATAGTCAGGTACTCGTTCCACCAGCCAAGTGAACTGGTGCAATATAGAGTGAACACACTTGTCCACGGATCAACCCGATAGCAGTGTTCTAACTGTGCTGTGTGTACCCGACTGTAGCTGGTCTGCCCTGTCTCTTGTGCACATCATATTGAGAGGTTAAAGGTCAGCCCTTCACAAATACATGTTTACTTATCTCGTGTCTTGCTTATTTTTGCCAGAAAATCAAATTCGTCAAGGTTTCAGTTTCACTTGTATTGGAAATAAGTATATTTTCATGTCGTCCTAAGTCTGACTTAAATATTAAATACACTATAATTTAAAATTGTTTAATATATACAAACATATATATATATATATATATATATATATATATATATATATATATATATATATATATATATATGTTATGTATATATATATATTTATATATATATATTTATAATATAATATATATATATATATATAATATATATATATATAATATATATATATATATATATATATGTATATATATATATATCATACATGTATTATTTATATTATATATATATATATATATATATTATATAAATAAAATAATGATCAAAAGTGATCAAGTGAGACATGATCCCAGACTCCCACTGCTAACAGCAGAGTTGTGTAATTTAGACAGCAGGAAATAAATCAACTCAAATTTCCTAAATTATTAAACTTATTGATCAGTCATTTTTTGCCAATATTTAACAAAGGTATTTCTAAGGTGTTGCCCATATCACTGATTCCTGTGCACGTCACAGCAAGAATCAAGCATCAACATTCTGTTTGATGTAACACGAACACCAGACAAAGTAAACTGGTCACACAGTGGTCAAACATATGTGGTGTTTGCTGTTATCTCAGCCACGTTTGTGAGTGTGATCTCTAGATGGAGTCGACACACTTCATATAGCCACTGTGTAAATGACTGCAACCTGCTCAGTTTCCTGTCACTAAATGTTGTGCTTAAACAAGCTCTGGGGGGGTCAGTTAACCTTCCTGTTCTGTCATAACATATAGGACCGAGAATACTGCGACACTGCCCCACCTGGCGGCAGATCATGAAGACTACAATTTAAAAACGATGAGTTCAAACAGTTGCCTAAAATTCCAGGATGAACGTATTATTCTGATTGTGTTGGTTGGTATAAAAGAAAAACAGTGAAATTCACATGATAAATAAAACCGACATTAAAACATAACAAAGGGCCAGTGATGTCATAAAACATGTCTCAGAGAAAACAGCTGAAAATCATCCATAAAAACCATCCATGCCACAATCTAAGGGAACTACTAAGAGGAGCCGCTCTTTGATTAAAATATAACTCAAATTTCAAGTGCCTAAATCACTCAAAGGCAACCTTTAGAATCACAGAACTTTGGCATGTTTACACCACCTTTTATTGGTATTTTGGAATGTGTTCGGTGCATGTTTCCGCATAAGTGAAACCTGATCCGCCAAACCCTAGCGACGCCTCGCCACGCCTGTTAATGAGCTGAATGTACCTGGTGTTAAATTGTTGCAACACAATCGCGCTCGGTTTAATTGCTTTCATCTAAAAATTCAGCCGTAGTATAGGATTAAATTTCAGGTGTGTTTCACCCAGTTTCGTGTACAGACAGGCGACGTCCTGCTGTGTGGATTGCGAAAACGTTCTGTGTGTATGTTACCAGTGTGTATAAATTTGCAGAAGACATGACGAATACCGAAGTGGGGTATATGTGGGTGGTTATTGGCGAATACCGGAGTGGGGTATATGTCGGTGGTTATTGGCAAATACCGAAGTGGGGTATATGTGGGTGGTTATTGGCGAATACCGAAGTGGGGTATATGTGGGTGGTTATTGGCGAATACCGAAGTGGGGTATATGTGGGTGGTTATTGGCGAATACCGAAGTGGGGTATATGTCGGTGGTTATTGGCGAATACCGGAGTGGGGTATATGTGGGTGGTTATTGGCGAATACCGGAGTGGGGTATATGTCGGTGGTTATTGGCAAATACCGAAGTGGGGTATATGTGGGTGGTTATTGGCGAATACCGAAGTGGGGTATATGTGGGTGGTTATTGGCAAATACCGAAGTGGGGTATATGTGGGTGGTTATTGGCAAATACCGAAGTGGGGTATATGTGGGTGGTTATTGGCGAATACCGAAGTGGGGTATATGTGGGTGGTTATTGGCAGAATAGGGTATATGTGGTGGTATACATACAGTGGTATATGTGGTGGTTATTGGCGAATACCGAAGTGGGGTATATGTGGGTGGTTATTGGCGAATACCGAAGTGGGGTATATGTGGGTGGTTATTGGCGAATACCGAAGTGGGGTATATGTGGGTGGTTATTGCCGAATACCGAAGTGGGGTATATGTGCGGTGGTTATTGGCGAATACCGAAGTGGGGTATATGTGGGTGGTTATTGGCGAATACCGAAGTGGGGTATATGTGGGTGGTTATTGGCGAATACCGAAGTGGGGCATATGTGGGTGGTTATTGGCGAATACCGAAGTGGGGCATATGTGGGTGGTTATTGGCGAATACCGAAGTGGGGTATATGTGGGTGGTTATTGGCGAATACCGAAGTGGGGTATATGTGGGTGGTTATTGGCGAATACCGAAGTGGGGCATATGTGGGTGGTTATTGGCGAATACCGAAGTGGGGCATATGTGGGTGGTTATTGGCGAATACCGAAGTGGGGTATATGTGGGTGGTTATTGGATACCGAAGTGGGGTATATGTGGGTGGTTATTGGCGAATACCGAAGTGGGGTATATGTGGGTGGTTATTGGCGAATACCGAAGTGGGGTATATGTGGGTGGTTATTGGCGAATACCGAAGTGGGGTATATGTGGGTGGTTATTGGCGAATACCGAAGTGGGGTATATGTTGGTGGTTATTGGCGAATACCGAAGTATCTCACAGTGAATGGGTACTTGTAAACTCAACTGCCCTCGTCCATTGGAATCCTGGATGATTAACTGTCATTGGTCTCCTCTCTCTGTTCCAGTCTCTCGCTGGTTTGATCTTTTACCATTTATTTAATGTATTTATTTAATTTATTAATTTTATATTTAGCTTATTTAATTTGTGAATTATGTTTTTAACTTACTTAAAAATACATAACTTTTTATTACTATTGTAACTTGTTTATTTAGTATGTTAGTTACTTTGACCTGTACATCTATTTTATTTTATCTATTTCATTGTATTACATTGTTTTGTACATGTTGTAGTGGTAGCTATTTGTGCATCAACATAATGAGACAAACAAATGAAACATGCTAGCTAAATATTTACAAACATTAATAAATCCCTATATTATTACTGCAGTCTGACTTGACAAGACACATGCTATTAATACAACTTTGAAATGTCATTTTTGAGAAGATATACTATATAAAAGTACAACTACTGTTCAATAAAAAAAAATTAAAAATTTCACAAATAAAAACCATTCTGAAAACGTAGTTATTGTGTCCAAACGTGTGAAGTTATAAAAGCACTTTTCTAATATTTATTCAAATATTGTGAAATTTTAATACAAGTTGAACCTACCTGGAAATAGAGGATAATGGTCCATATGAGCCCTAGAACTATGGCTGGTTTACCGTCGACAACATCCGATGCATTTATGTTCACCAACTTGATCTACAAGCACAACACCCGCAAACAATATATTCATTGACAAACCCATCAAAACCTGCATTGTTAATGTAACAGTGGACCTATGAGAACCACTGAATTTACAGGAATAACATATTCAACCATTTAACTACAGTGCAACTAAAAAAAATTAATATGTTTAAAATGTATAAATGGTACGGCCGTTTTCAACTAATACAATTGAAAACATTTCTGAAAAATTTGTTCTCAAAACTGTAGTACTAACACATTTAATATGACATAGTGCCAAGTTAAAAATTCTTCAAGGTGTGTCACATTGCATAAAAACATACAACTAGATTTTTCAGGTACATATCTGGATTAAAAAATATTTTTAAATATAAATTGAAAAACACACACATATTTTCCAAGGACCAATATAGACTACATACATGTTTCCATGGCAACCATACGTACCCTTCTCTCTTCCAGGAACTGTAGGGCTATGGTGACATTGCTGATGAAGTGAACTCTACGTAACCGGGGACCTCTTTCAACTGGCTGAAAATAAGAAGAGGAAAACGTTATTACTCTTTTGATTGGCTGAAAATATAATGAGAAAAACATTACCAGTTATAGCGATTTGTTTCCATTCAAGGGAAGTTGTCGCTTTCATTTCATAAATAATACAATATGATAACTACTAACTACGATGTTAATGACCAGGCAAATGTGATTTATTGGTGTTGTTGAAACTGAAGTGTTCTGAGAAGTCTGTTTATATTACAGTGTATTGTTTTCAATGGCAAGGTCTGAAGTCCAGTTACTAATGCCATGTAGACCTATAGTGGGTCCAGTGTATACACTGTCTGCTCAGTTCACACCCCAGTCAGGAAGCTACTCCAGTGCCATGGAGCAAGATCCAGTATGTCTGTGAGGGAGGGAGGGAATGAGAGACAAGAAACAAGTGAGAGACAAGAGAGAGGAGAGGGAGGGAGGGATCGAGGGAGGGAGAAAGAGAGGGAGAGGGAGAGGGAGAAAGAGAAAGAGAGGGAGAGGGAGAGGGAGAGGGAGAGGGAGAGGGAGAGGGAGAGGGAGAGGGAGAGGGAGAGGGAGAGGGAGAGAGGGTGAGGGAGTGGGAGAGCGAGAGGGAGTGGGAGAGGCAGAGGCAGAGGCAGAGGCAGAGGCAGAGGCAGAGGCAGAGGCAGAGGCAGAGGCAGAGGCAGAGGCAGAGGCAGAGGCAGAGGAGAGAGGAGAGAGGAGAGAGGAGAGAGGAGAGAGGAGAGAGGAGAGAGGAGAGAGGAGAGAGGAGAGAGGAGAGAGGAGAGAGGAGGGAAGGGGGAGGGGAGGGGGAGGGGGGGGGGGGGGGGGGAGGGGGGGGGGAGGGGAGGGAGGGGGAGGGGGAGGGAGGGGGAGGGGTGAGGGAGAGGGAGAGGGAGAGGGAGGAGAGAGGAGAGAAGAGAGAGGAGAGAGGAGAGAGGAGAGAGGAGAGAGGAGAGAGGAGAGAGGAGAGAGGAGAGAGGAGAGAGGAGAGAGGAGAGAGGAGAGAGAGAGGAGAGAGGAGAGAGAGGGTGAGACAGGACTAAAAGTAAAAGCAAATGTGTTGTTGAACAAAATGTGCATCTACATATTAGAATCCTGACTGTGGCAGGTAATCAGAATGTTGAGATGATTTTGTCTATAACAATTTCTATAAAGAAGACATGACAATTATTTTTGACAGTTTTAGCATGTCAAAAGGTGAGACTTTTTTACCTGATTCAACCGCTATAAATAGACTACATTCTATTGCAGCACGACACTGATAGTTGCCAATTACCACAATCTTGTACATTTGTCCTGTACACAATGTCACTGGCACTTAACACTGACAAATATGTCCAGTCAACAGAGCAGAAGATAAGATCACCACAGATATGACCAGGTCATCTGATAATGCAGTGGCCAAAGCAGTGTGTTAACTTGACACATCTACCTGTCAACTTGAAGTAATTGGAAGCTACACAAGTCTTTGAAGGACATTTTGGACATGTCACAGTTGAGATATTAGACAACTTACGCAAAATAATACAAGTGCTAGTCTACACATAAATATTCGCCAAAATTTATGCTAATATTTACAAGCTGATGAGTACCAAATAAATACCTCAGTAGGCGCGCTTATTTGATGGAAAGTGTCACCTTACTTGGCTTAAAAAGTTATGGTTTTATACCTTGCCATCGTTTAGAATCTTAGGCAAGTTTGTTCACGCTGCGTTGCTCCACTTTATTCAACAAATTATATGAGAATCCACCTGCAGACAGTGGAAGGTATGTATTCATGTAGTAATTGCAGAGTGGCTTAATGCTTCCCAAAGACATGAAGACTGTGTTATAGATCATCCATCCAACTATTTGTTCCTAAAACTAAGCTGAATATTGGCAAACATGCTCTCTCTGTGGCTGCGCCAACAATTTGGAATCAACTCTCTATTACGACTAAATCTTCTGAAACTATAGACACATTTCGTAAAAAACTGAAAAAATTTATTTGTTTGAAATTGCTTTTCCACCATACATTTTTCACCGATTCCATGTTCCAATGGCAACATTTGACTGTGCCGTGTATGACTAGCTAAATGATTGTATTTGTTGCGCCTCTGAGTTTGAGATTTTGAAAGATATAGGCACTATAGAAGTTTACAATTATTATTATTATAGTATTATTATTATACGTAACTGGTATGTCAGCGAGTAATGTGTAACGCACTTACAGCAGTCCTAAGAACTGGATCCCATGGTATATCTGAACGTACTTTTTGCACTTTCTTATACATATCAAGAATCAATATCTGTTGACTGTTTTCTTAACCTATGAAGCCATCAATTCATAATTATGACGACATTAAAGCGACATGGTCCGTTCGTGGCTTTTTATTTTTATTGCAAAATCATGTTATATGGTATAAATTATACCTATTCTAGCGTAAAGACAGTCAAAATATGTTTTCATGTACCATTTAGGGGTTGAAAATAGACGCAGTAAGGGCGCTTAACTCTGTGTACATATCGACCATGAGGCATTTTCGAAAATGTTGTAGGCGTGGCTAAAAGACCCAGAAGGAAATGCATGATCACGCGATGTAGTATCACGTGAACACAAGTTGACGCCACTAACGCCACACCCAGCCAGGTGCACGGCTCCCAGTTGGTAAAGGTGAAAGGGTGGGTATCACTCGCGGCAATTTGAGTGACAGCGTAGTTAACATAACAAAGTCAGTTCTGTTTCGATAAAACATTTATTGGCGGTCATGACGCCACAATAGTTATAACTTATACAGATTAACATGATTTTGCAATAAAAATAAAAAGCCACAAACTGATCATGTCGCTTTAAAAGTGATCAGACTTCAAGGAAATATGCCAATTCTGGTATTGGGGCTGGCAAGTTTTGTTGGTGAAACCTCCAGCAAGTGAATATACAGTATGTGCTGTGGCTGTACCAAACATATTGGATTATTTGTTATCATTATACAATCATCTTAAAGCAGAGCCACCTTTCAGGGAAAATAACCTCACAAGAGATTTGTTTGAAATCGTGGTTCCACCCTGACCTTTCAGTGTTCCTATGTTCCTCTGATGGCTCATACCGGTCTGTCCCCATTTATGATTACGCCTGAAGATTCTGCATGTTGTACCCTTGAGCTCAAGGATATGAGCACTATAGAAGGTTTACTAATATATATATATATATATATATATATATATAATAATATTGTGTTTAAATATATATATATATATATATATATATAATATATATATATATATTGTGTGTGTATTACATAAATACATGTGTAATAAGCATTGGGATAGAGACATATATACTGACCAGTTTTTGATCTGTGAGAACCTCCAATAAATAGAGGAGTTTTGAGCCATCTTTGATATCTTCAAATAAGTCTTCAATTGTCACCGGGGGGTCCCTCTGCAAAGACACATCATTGTCATAAAAATGGTGACAACAACAACGACACGATGACGATGATGAGTAATGTCATCTCACTCATCTGTGACTGACATGTGACAATACTGGCAGTGACATCATCAAGATTAAACATGCCTCGTGTGGTATAACTGTATGTTAATAGTGAGTTAGAAGATTTTCTGTGTGGATTAACAGGTAAATCTGTAAAGGTGATTGATTACCTGAGTGAGGTATGAATTGATCCAGTTGGTGAAAGTCTTCTTCTGAACCATTTCCTGTTCATCTGAAAGCATAAAACACAACACATCAATGATCATGTATGTGTCTAACAGATAAACGTCTCAACTGTTGTTTCTGTCGCTGGTGTTGTTTTTCATTCAGCGTGTGAGTTGTACCAACCCACTGGTGTATGTGGTAGATGTTTTTCTAAGCCACCTCGCCCTACAAATACCTAATTTGTCACATCGTAGAGCTCTATTTCTTGCTACAAACATGTTTACATGCAGCTACCTGGTAGTTATGCATTTGTTTCCTCTCAGCACGCCAGTGAATAGATTAAACAATTCTTCAGAATGCACCATTTTAAAACTAGTCATTTTTAAATTAGTTCCAGGGGCCATTCCCCGAACCCACATATTGTCACTTAGCTGCTCCCACTGCCCTGTCCACCACTTTACTCAGGGGAAACACTGCTAGTGTAGAGGACAGCAGTGTCTTTGCTGACTTCCTACACAGATTTATACCAGAAATCCCATGGGAAACTGGAGGGAGGGTACAGACTCCTACTCTGTACATATTTGGAAAACCATAGAAAAAATTGGGAAACTACACTTTTACAATACCGATGTGCTGTGATTTGTATTTACTTACTTAAAAGGCACTATATTAAAGAATGGAATTATTATTTTATGTACACCTCTTGCATCAATATTTTGACCAATCACAAGCAAACACCTCCTTGTGACCCATAATCCAAGATGGCTGCTTCCACGCCAGAACCAAAAGCAGCGTGATATGTTGTGCTTACAAATATTTTTGAATTCATAGATACAAGTGCGATCGCTCATTGCAGAATGAAGATACATCTGATTCTTCAGCACCTGCTCAAGAATCATTGACATCAGCCATTTTGACAGTGGAATTATTGTCTTTTAAAGCTGTGGAGTCACATGGAGGAAATAATGTGTCTCAAGCTCCTGGATTCCATTAAAAACTGAGGCCTGATTTGTCTGAAAGTTTTGGAACTTAATTAAAATTACTTTGTTTTCCCGTTGTTCCGTCATGTTGAAAAGTCAACCTCCATCTAACAGCGGCTTCGTATTACAATCACACTATTACTACAACCACCACAGAAGCATGTTAACAGTGTCCCAGTCCCTAAGATGTCGGTGTAATGTGGAGCTGAAGACACACCTCAGAAATCAAATCAAATCACTTTATTGTCCTTAAAAAGGATATGCATTTTACAACTCATGATCACATCTAAAATATATGGGATGGTCACAAAAAATGCAAATGAATTTCCAGATGTATCCACTACAAGAACAATTCAACCGGGTTACATCAATGCGACTCATTTAGCATTCAACATTCTAATGGCCACCGGCACAAAACTCCTGCTATAGCGAGATGTTTCACATTTTATACAACGGCATCTCCTTTGAGATGGAAGTACATGGAAGAACGTAGAGAACTGGTGATCAGACTCAGTAGCGACAGCACGAGCTTTCTTCAAAATTGCATGGTCGATTATTTCGGAGAGCTTTGGTGTAGGTAAACCAATGATCTTGGCAGAAACATGTGAGATTTTCAGAAGCCTGTTACGGTTTTTCACAGAAAGAGCAGGGTAGTAACAAATGCTGCAGTAGGTTAAGAGAGGCTCAATTATGCTATGGTAAAGGCGTAGAAGAAGTAGTGGATCAACATAGAAAGCTTGTAACTTTCGAAGAACGTGCAGTCGCTGCTGAGACTTCTTTTGCACGGCTGTAACATGCTCTGTAAATGACAATTTTTCATCTAACATAACACCGAGGTACTTGAATGAATCAACCTGTTCCACAGGTTCACCGTTGATAACAATAGGACTAATGACAGTTCTATTACAACAGAAGTCGATGCACATTTCTATGTGCATCGACTTCCGTCGTCAACTTGACCACTTATGACAAGTTCTATATAAATTATGGTCCTTAAATATTTACGTTCAACTATGTGTTGAAATCAAAGCTCAAAGAAGTAGGCTCACTGTCTCAGTTATCACTGGAGGCATTGGTGCCTGACAACACTGGCCCACTGTGGCGCTCCAGGTAATATCTAAACTCTCAAACTACATTCCTTCCACTGTGTTTTCATAGTTACTATGTTCCATTGAAGTCAAGTTCTTAAGTTCTTTGTAACCCTTCCGACTCAGCCCTATCATTTGTCATGCTTTTGAGCACCACTGCTGTACAAACACCCCCACCCCCACCCCACCCCGCATTCATATTTGCAATCGCAGGCAAAAACAGTTACTCTACAGATAAAAAACAAGATAAACACAGATGCAAACGAACACAGCATTTCTTGTGATAATCTCCACCAAATCCGAGCCAGCCGCGCCCAGCTTATACAACCAATAATCTTTTTCGCCAACGTCTACATACAAACCACCTGCTGATAATCTCAAATCTACGTCATTCGCGCATAATCCTTTGCAAATCCAACTGGCTGTACACACTATAAGCCTCCCCATTAGGACAAATTACATGATTTAAAATCTTGTACTTGAGGTATGGTGAAGCTAGAATATATTTCTCATAGTGTCAGAGGAACTCAGATGGAGTTATAAATATCCCCATCAATAACCAGACCAGCCTCAGCAATTGGTGCATAGCAAAGTGCAGTATACCTGTCAGGTGTGAATTATAGTTATTATCTCTACGGGGACCCAAACCTCAGGGGAAGGACCCGTGTATTTCCAGGGTGCCCTTCCAACAAGATGGACATGGCATAAATTGAAAGTCAAGATTGGGTGCATGAAGGCTGAGACTGGGGATGATAGGAGGTGGGAACTGGGACAGTCTGGGAAGGTAACCTGCTCTGACCTCCCAGTGGTCATTAACTGTAGCCCAAGGCCACTGTCAATGTTTACGTCTTCATCATAAACACAACACTCATGATCACTGGAACTAAATCTAACTTATAATATTACAACAGTCACTGCTACATTTTAGTTGTAGCAGCAATAATCGTGACATAAATCATAACTAATTATCGTAAACAATTACATGGTCATCTAAACTGTTAGTCATGTCAAATTACTGTTTCTTGGCACTCAGAAATCAAGTTAAAGACCTATTTTTAGCACTGGCAGCTGCTGTGGCCACATCTGGCTGCTAAATGACCCATAAAGCATCGCATAAAAAGGGTCATCAAAACGTCAGGCAACCTGGGTGTGTACAAGACAACTGTGTGTGTGACAAGTCTCACCCCCTGGGCTCTACCCTTCTCACCCACAGGACTCTACCCTTCTCACCCACAGGACTCTACTCTCACAGTTGAACTGATTACTACAGACCACCCTTTACCAAGACACCTTCTCAACATATTCAAAGGATCTTTCTAACTGGCTACCGTTCTAGGTAACACTTCATCAACATAATAAAAAGTATCTTGTCTTGAACTGTCTGACAGTGTCATAACAAAACAAATATTTGATGTTGCTCCACAACTCCACCAAGCGGAACGGCCTAGATAACAGGCTACATAGTCAGACATTGTGACATGTAATTTATGCCACAAAGAGTCTTTTGGTGATCAAATTTGGCAGACCAGCAAGCACCTGTAGCCACAGGCAGAACTGTAACCAATGTCACCTGGCACAAATTGCACAGGTCTATAGTGGTGTAAAGAGAATGGAATACCTAACGATCTATGTCTATAGATCCTCTCACCACATATTCTATGTAGGTCTTTATGTGGGATCAAATTTTTGCCAGTCCACAAATGTTGTGGTAGACACATACGGGTCCACTCACATACATGGAAGCCAGTCCAGATGTGTGTATAATCCATGCACGCGCACGCACGCACGCACGCACGCACGCACGCACGCACGCCCACGCACGCACGCACGCACACACACACACACACACACACACACAAACATGCCATGACATACACACACACAAACGCATATAAACATACACACAAATATACATGACATCCATTTTGAAAGCATAACATATGCTTTCCAAAGACAAATGTTTTCCTTAGTTTCTACCTGTTCATTTACTATAGTTCTACCTGTCTAAAACGGACTCTACCCATCCAAAGGACAGGTGGCGAGTCCCTAGATAAAGCTATGATTCCATGTGAGTATTATTTAGCATGATAAACACTATCATCCTCACTCCAGAGGGAGCATAAGGATTGTGTTTACATGGTTAATCTGAGGAGAGGCAAAGTAAGTAGACAGGTAATTAATTACACAAGCCCTGCATGGGATCTAGGGGAACCATGCTTCACTTCAGATATAGATTTGCTGGTTCTATTAATGAATGACAACCCCATCAACTCAGCACGCAACTGAAGACAGCCAGGTTCAAGCACAGCCATGCAATATATTGATATTATATATAATTTATTCTGAAGACAGCCAGATTCTATCAGTGCCAAGGAATATAGTACAGTTAAATAATAATAATTATTATTATTATATGCACTATGATTTTCTGAGTGCTACAGGCATAAGCTTGACCAACATACCTTGACCAATGTCCAGCGGCAGTCACATACATCAATCACACCAGACTGTCTGACCACCAGAGGCAAACTGCTTATTTACATTACAGACAGATACAATCTGCCCCAACAACTCAGCCACTACCTCTGTGTGTACATCAACAAGCACACACACATACACACACTAGTAAACACTGTCAATGCACAAACACCCCAAAATGCCCCAGTCATTTCTGGGTCCACACCTACCATGGCATCGCTGGATCTCCTCCACAAACACCTGGGCCGCCTCCAGTTCATCCGGATTGGGCTCCATGGCCCTAAAACCCTGGGGTTGCGCCTAATCCACACGTGAACACAAACTCCTAATGACGACCATGACTACAGTGGCTACACAGGTAAACTGGGTCGGTACCAGTGCCGGTGTAACTGGTACCTGTGCCGCCACGGAGTACACCCAACTCTCAGTCAGTCGTCCATCATACTGAGTCACACTTCAGCTGCCCACAAATATACTGTGAGTGTCCGAGATAACTCACACTGTGACTACAGCCCTCACTGGCTTGCACAGTAGGCTGTGAAATCTTCCGCTTATCACCCAGTGCATGTCAATGATGATAGGGCCCCCTGTGATATCAACAATTTCACCTGACAGAGGCAGCGGCCGTTGTACCTGTCGAGGCAGCCTCATAAGTGTTATCAATCAGGCCGCCACCACTACAACCTCACTGTCTACGACTCCAGTGGAATTTACACCTACACAAGCTGATAGCACTATGGATGGGACCAAGCCAGACAGAGGGTGAACCTCAGTTGCAAATCGGGAGCTTTCTGGGCCACACACAAACGCACTGTGGAAGACGGTGCCAAGATATGTTGTAATGTTACTGCGTTGCCGCATAAGTTGAAGGCAAAACCAATGCACATTTGTGTTGGATTAAACGAAACTGGGAAACTGGAATCTGGTGAGTTTTGCATCGGTTGGATGTTCAGTTATGTCTGGAATGTTTACGACAGTCAACATCAACCGTCATGTATTATGTGTGCTTATCTTAAATACACTGTAGCTCTCTGCTATACTTCCTGGTTGTGTCCTATCTGGTCATTGTAAGTACTGGTAGTTTCTCGTTTTGTCTGCTAAGATCTTATTCCTCAACTCAACGTCCTCCAGCATATCTGTTCTTTCCTAACATTTCTAACACCAACTTGACCTCTCTGGGAATAATTAAGCTATCCACCAATAACTATACACAAATTCACTTCTACCACCTTAAACCAAACAGTAGCCACCCCCCCCCACCCTTCACTGGTCTGAAATTCTAGTTTTTACTGTCCGCTTGCAACTATTCTCCCTCCAAATTACCCCTTTCTCTCTGCCACCCCCCAGTGGAATTCATCAAGGCACCATTAAAATACTCACTAAAACACTTAAATCATCTATTAATGTGTTCATGCTAATAATCTAAATCCTTATGATAAAGCTGACAGATTACTGACAAGGACAAATACTGATGCCAAACTGTTGGACTCTTGAGAGGCATTAGGCTTCCTTGTCAATATGCCTCCTGAAACTAGTGGCTATGGACAGGATCCTTTTAAAAACATTCACATTCTTCAACTGAAATGTATTAATCAGAGTCATATAACATAATTATATTCCTATCCAGGTCGCAGTGAGTCATATACAAGTCACAAAGATATACAAGTCGAAATTCCAAATTTAAAGTTACAGTGTTTAAAAAGAACTGATGACATCACACCCATTATACAGACCTCTCAGGGAGTTTAGTCGCTGGACAATAGGCACCTCTATAGCCTTGACCAATGGACCAGAGGCGGTCGATTGGTCATGGAAGATCATCTTGCGTCCAGTATCACCCACCATCCACATGACAATCTCATGTCAATCCATCCATGTCTAGAACCCACATAATCCCACTGGCCACCACTGTTGTATTCCTATCTCTGACCAGGGTGAATCCGTCACGGTCCACTGCATTATCATCCACTGGGATTATCATTCCACGAAATATGATCAGGAGTAACCCCCCACAGCAGGCTACCCCAATGGGTGGACAGTGTCTACCTGGGCCAGGTGTGTCCTGATTCATTCCCCATATACAATTAATATCACAGAATGTGATCCGATTGACTGACACGGCTATACTCCACCTGTGCAGGTATTGACTGCTGGTGATAAGCCCCAACAACTGCGTGTCCTGGAGATTTTAATACCTCTCGCGACAACCACATTGATAACAACCTAAGCTAAACAATACACAGGCAGTCACAAAAAATAGAACTTTCCTGTTTTCTTTTGGTATACCATCATTACTGTTACTGACTGTTCCGTTATTAGAATGAATATCTTTTTTACTATTTTTGTGGATAAATAATACATGGTCTTATCTGTACAAAAAGACAAACATATCAACTTTTATTGAGATGTGGTTCTTCTATTCTGATGACAGGCCTGCATTTTTATATTAATATAATCTTATCTAAGGGTGTATATTGTGATGTATCTGAATGTTACGTGAATTTATACAACAAACTAGCATAAGTCCACAATTACGTGATCATCACACCAGCGACGTGTCAGTGTCAGTGTCAGCGTCAGCGTCAGCGTCAGCGTCAGCGTCAGTGTCAGCATCAGTGATAGCTAAACGCAGTTCTTTGAGACCATATATTTTTCCTGCTATTAGACAAAATCCTATTTTTAGAACACAAATATCCTACAATAGAAATTTGTTTAATCACCGAATCATAACACATATTTCCATTAATGTCTCACGTGCAATTCACAAGCCACAAATTCAAAACTTTAAGTTAATGTGTAAAAGGAACTGATGACATCATACAGACCTCGCAGTGAGTGTAGCCGCTGGACAAAGGGCACCTCCATTGCCCTGACCAGCTGACCAGAGGCGGTCGATTGGTCGTAGGAAGTCATCGTGTCACCGCACGTGCTCAGTAGCACCGATCTTCCGCACGACAATCTCGCCTCAATATTCCACCAATCCTTCCATGTCTAGAATCCGTATAATCCCACTGTCAACCACTGTCATAGTCCTCTCTCTGATCCGCATGAATCCGTCACGACCCACTGCATTATCATCCACCGGGATTATCGTTTCACAACATTATACCTGGCATAACCCTCCGTAGGTGCACCCTGATGGGTGGGGTGTGTCTACCTGAACCAGGTGCACTCTGATTCATTCTCTATACACAATTAACACAGAATATCATCCAATTGGCTGACAGCACTCCAATCCAATTGTACCACTCACTTCGGGCGATAAGCCTGAACGACCACGTGTGTCCCCGCGCTTTAGTTTCCCTCGCGACAACTGACTGATACCATCAGCGTAGATGGCGTCCGTCTATGCAAAAAGCCTGAGGACGATAATTAGTACGTTCACAACCAGCGGTAATGTTTCTCAACGCTGGCCTGTAATGTTGCCATTAACGGCGACCTGAAGTGAACGACCCTGCCTGCCTCTGAACCTGCGCGGCTTAATTCATTCCGCGTGCAAGTTTGGCTGCTTCAGTCATTATTGATTTCTGTCTTGGATGGAAATAATGTGCAATGTCACTGGCCTCGCGGTGTCCTCAGGCGTCTGGGGGTGGAGTCAATCACAGCCACGTCAACAAGGGGTGGGATAGGGTGGAATGACAGTGAATCTGGGAAGATCTGTTTCGGATGGGGCTGATATTTCAAAATGATAAGACGTTCGTTAGTACTGCTTTGGTGCTGAAATACAGCTGTCATGCACCAGTGCTTCAGTGCCACCATATCAGTGCTCAAATATCACTTAATATCATATCACCCAGTTAGCTGTCTGTCAAGTGCTCCGTTCTGTTTAGCCATTTGAAATCCTTTTTTAGAGCTGAGAGATCATGAACATTATCGTTTTCATCCAAACAATGAAGCATGCATGCACACATACATAAATTATGTGAAATAAACATGGCATCCATCATTTCTAAACAGCCACAAAAACAAATACCTTTATTTCAGATTAAAAAGCCTGCATACAAATTTGAATTAAATAGAAATTAACGAAAACGTTAATTAATTACATACAAATCATCAGTGTCACTGTCTGAATAAAAATTTATTATGAATATCTTAATATTCACGTTGTAAGGACATACGTACATATGAAAACCTCTTGCACCAAATATAACAAACTTGCACAAATAAATTAATAATTAATTATTCCCTAAATGTAGATAAACACAAAAATAAAGCAGATTAATACTTTGTTCAACAAATGATGCTAACAAATTCCAGTTCCACCCATATTTATTTACATGTGACATAAACTAATTACCCACAGATTTAGTTTCCTTTTGTTCAGCAACCAAATTACCGACTTCTTTGGTACACGTACTCAGACATCTTGTATTACAAATATGATAATCATCAGTAAATATACCTTGCACCATAGCTTTATGTAGAGACCCGTCCATCCGTCATTTGGACGGGCCAAAACGAATATGGACGGGTAGAAATATGGGTGGACGGGGGAAAAAATGAAGGAGTAAAAAAGTCTTCCAAAACCATAGATATTGTTTGTTATGCCTTGAACGTGAGTGAAAATGGTGTCACATGTGTGTTTGTAGTCCATTTCAGGGCATCGCACATTTGAAAGTTTGTAAACTGGCTTAACAGTTAACATCCATGTGTCCACCAAAACATGTGTGACTGGCAATAATTTTATCCTGCGTAAAGCCCTGACTTGCACAAATAAAACTGATCACACATTCCTTGTGGTCTGACTATTATGTTATATTCCTCACCCTAATAATATAGGGGCAGGCTGTGTAATATAGGAGCAGGCTGTGTAATATAGGGGCAAGCTGTGTAATATAGGAGCAGGCTGTGTAATATAGGGGCAGGCTGTGCAAAGTACGGGCAGGCTGTGTAATATAGGGGCAGGCTGTGCAATATAGGGGCAGGCTGTACAATATAGGGGGCATGCTGTCTAACGTAGCGAGCAGGCTGTGTAACATAGGGGGCAGGCAGGGACCACAATGTATAGGGGGCAAGTAGAGAACATACTGTGGCTTAGGGCAAATACCCCAGGGTAGGTGAAGGGTGTCTTGTGCATGTGACAAGTTATTATAGGGATCATCTTGTGCCTAGGGTAAATATGGGACACCTAGTGGAAGTAGGGGGCATCTTATACATCATTACATAGCCTGCCCCTATATTACACAGCCTGCCCCCTATATTACACAGCCTGCCCCTATGTTACACAGCCTGCCCCCTACATTACACAGCCTGCCCCCTATATTACACAGCCTGCCCCCTATATTACACAGCCTGCCCCCTACATTACACAGCCTGCCCCCTACATTACATAGCCTGCCCCCTATATTACACAGCCTGCCCCTATATTACACAGCCTGCCCCCTATATTACACAGCCTGCCCCCTATTTACACAGCCTGCCCCCTACATTACACAGCCTGCCCCCTACATTAGATAGCCTGCCCCCTATATTACACAGCCTGTCCCCTATATTACACAGCCTGCCCCCTATATTACACACAAGATCCCTCTATTTGATGCACATCACAACTCCTACATGACATACAATTAATATATCCCAAATACTTTCCCACTGGCAAAAATGTCTTTACTTTAATGCTTACCTAATAAACAATGCAACCATCTAACACCAATAAAATACTACTTAGTACCTAAACCATCTAATACCAACTACTTAGTACCTTAGTATTACCCATACAATATACAAAACACCCATATAAATACCATGTACAAAATACTACGTATATTAAATGCATGATTGTAATGTTCCATAAACAATTCTCATGGCATGTCTTACTGTGTTTCATACTGGACATTTGTAACATCTCGTCTGTACTGACACTGATACGTCAGTATTGTATCAACATGACCAGACAGGACACTGGCCCCTGCCCAGTTCGTGACATTCTCCGCCGCCCACTCAGTACTTGAGATTGTGTGCTGTGACACTTGCAAACATCACCGTGTTGACACAACACGTTACACACTGTTGACTTTATGGTTAAATAGGTATGAAGATGCGCAAAGTTAACAGTCCGCCATAAAACATGGTTTGGTTGTACCTAAAACACAGTCACTCCTTTGTGGGTGGGCTGTGATTGAAAATATTTTATTACACACTTCTCTGTACTGTGTATGCGCATGTGTTTGTACATGCGTGCGTGCATGTCTATACTAAAGGTTTTTTGGTTTTTCTTAAGAGAATGACATATTAAATGACACACAATGATATAGTTAGTACAAACAACTTTTAAAACAAAACCATACGAGGTCAGATTAATAGCCATGATGATGAAAACACAAATATTATCTGTCATTACATGGCACCTAATACTTAACTCCATAACATATACAACCCTAAGCAAACTCATAACTGTTAGCAATTAAACAGTACAAGTAATTAATTCACATTAATATACTATAATTAATTTTGTTTTCATCCTGGCTTCAGTAACACTGGTAGACAAGCCTTAGTACATATTTTATCCAGCATAGCTATTTGGCATATTAAACCATCCAACGACAACCGGAATATTTTTCAACTCTGAGAATGATCAACCGTTTATCTTTATCCTGATGTGCCTCTGATTCTGGTTTCGAGGGATATAATTGCCACAGATCATATTATTAATATTATTTAGCAACTGAAAAACCCATCCAGCTTTCATTTCCTTTTAAACAAAATCAAATTGACAAAATTACAGTCACTGACAACAATTTCTAATATACAACAGTTTCTGGTAAATGTAGCACATTGAAATTTCAATTAGTGTCTCTATCAGTCACCAGACGGCTGCACGTGTAAATTACTTTCCCTTCCCTGGCAACAACACAAAGTAATCATTTTATCTCCGACCTGTATATCATTAATAACAACACTATTTGCTTTCAGTCCACATGTAGTTAAGCTGTTTGTTCATCTGCCCATAAGATACTGTGAACATTAGTCAGACGTGTTGCTTTCTAAACAAACTTAGCCTCTCTCGAATCTGGCTGAATCATGTACATCCTTTTCTGTCATTAACAAAATCACAAAGCAAACAAGTGCGAGAATACGTTCCATTTCTCCAAATTGGTCAGAATTCCTGTACAGTACTTTCTAATTCACACCTGTCTGGGAATAATTCAAATTGAGCAAATTGCAGACTTGCGTAACTAAATCTTGTCTGTTTTACTTGTGCCTTTCCATATCGCGATCGCTGTAGTGAGTGAAATAAATAAACAAATAATAGAGTAAATAAATAAGTAAATGACTAACAAATAAAATTAAATTACTAAATGTCCAATGAATGTTCAAAACAGCGTTCAATCTATAACTAAAAAGTCCTCAAATTAAATGTACTAAAAGTTGATAAACAATAAACAAGTTAATGTTGATTACTATTATTATGCATACAACTGTCTACTGATGTCTGTTTTGATTTAGCAACCTGTCACATGACACAGCTCCTGGATCCAAAGCCACCTGCTGGAATTCATCCAGAGGGCACAGTGGTGCCCCCTTGTGGATTACTCAGCAGACACATGATAATGTTGACCACAGAATGTTACCTGATCCAGAGTGTCTATCTCAATTGTCCACCCACAGCAGCACTCCCCAGTGTGGTGAAGATGACTCGTTACGAACTTATCTATCGTAAATAAAATTCACTCTCATGCTAAACCACCGAAAAGAGCTTTTTTTCAGTCTGTTCAAATCAGTAAACCAAACATAACTCTCAATGACATGAAAAAACTAAGACTTGCAAATGATAACATTTATGTGGCTCATTTGAATTCCATATGAGTAGAAAAATGTCAATAACTAATTTTGGGATACCCATTTCTTTCTGTAAAACTGCAAAGTATTAATTATTTCTCATTAAATATATTTGAACATTTATTTTATTAACGCAATCACTGAAATGATGTGATGCCATTTTATGGTAACACTTGGGGTCAGACTCTGTGCCAATTTACACAACTGGACAACAGTCCACTAAGTTAGACTACATAATGTCTGATGCTTTAGATAAACCAACCACAGATTTCAAACAGATAAGTCTTGAGTTTTTGGCAAAAGGTAGCTGTATTTTAAGATATTTTATGTTGTTGTTTATCGTGTGTGTGTGTGTGTGTGGTGTGGTGTGTGTGTGTGTGGGTGTGTGTGTGGTGTGTGTGTGTGTGTGTGTGTGTGTGTGTGTGTGTGTGTGTGTGTGTGTGGGGATGGTGATGTGTGTGTGTGTGTGTGTGTGTGTGTGTGTGTGTGTGTGTGTGTGTGTGTGTGTGTGTGTGTGTGTGTGTGTGTGTGTGTGTGTGTGTGTGTGTGTTAGTGAGTGTGTGTGTGTGTGTGTGTGTGTGTGTGTGTGTGTGTGATGAGTGTGGTGAGGTGTGTGTGTGGTGAGTGTGTGAGTGTGTGAGTGTGTGTGTGTGTGTGTGGGTGTTGTGGGTGCATGGGTGCATGCGTGCGTGCATGCATGCATGCGTGTGTGCAATACGTGCATTCATACAGGTGTGCAGGCATGCGTGTATACGCCATAATCCATGCATACACACATAATATACAAATATAATATAATTGACAGTATGCATATATGTATGTGTGTATATGTGGGTATATATATATATATATATATATATATATATTCATAATTATATATTGTAATATTTCTCTGCTTTCTGAAGACTTTCCCTCCTTACGTGGTCTCCCATCTATTACGTATCCACTGAAATTTCTCCCAATCCAAACCGACGGGTGGAATGACCTCTCAATAAAGCTGAGTGCAACACATTGTATATTAAACCACGGATCCAGGTTACCTTCTACACAAAAGCAGCTTCAAAGCACAATGTTTACAGTAGGAGTTAAACCAATCTCAAGATATTATATTGCAAAGTCGACCGGATCATTTACTGTCTAGATTATATATGATCCTAATTCAACATACTTTCCTCCTAGCCAACTAGTAAACATAGGAGATGCAGATGTAAATTGCCACAAGTTCGAGTGACCACAAAACTTCAGGTTGTTACATATTTTATAAAAGCCAATACTAAACTACTCCAATTATACAATGTGCAAACTTGATACTCCTAATGAACGTGTCATTTTGTTAATTGTGTTCAGTAGAGACGGTGATATATGAGAAAAATTACATTCCTTTCCCATTTCATCATCACAAGAGGTTAGGAGTGTGACACGGCTCAGAGTTCCACGATAACTATTAGGCCATAAATGCTAAATTCTGACACAGCAAAAAGATCTCTGTCTGTAACCAATGAGTAACAACTGACAGACTTAATGACTATAGACATGGGAACAGGGGGTGCAAGAGGTCAACAGCCCCCTTTGTAATTTTGGTGGGTGGCAGACATGATTCCGCTCCTCTCCAAGTATATCCGAAATAATGGTGAAATGTGTGGAAAAACATCTAAAAACATGGGGAAATGGGGGAAGTCGGTCATAGAAAGTGTATTTAGGGGCAAACATGGTTGCCCCCCCCCCCCAGTCAAACAGGAGCAGTGGCAAAAAAAATCTAAAAGCATCCAAGAGGTGTGATGAGATTTGTGTCTAGGAAGCAGCAGCAAAAAAAATATTTATTTTGCCAACAGCATCCCCCCCCCCCGTCTTCCGGTGTCTGTTCCGAGGGTAACTAGTGGATGAGACAAGAGACGGAGGAAAGGGGATGATTGGTGCTGACCGAAGTTCTAACAGTTCTCCCCCAAAACAAATTTAATTATTTCACAGGTCAATTCCTACGAGTGAGTGCCACAGTCAAAGACCACGTCAAGACCACGCTTCTAAACACAGGCGGTGGGTGATAAACTATCACAGTCACATGCGAAATGTGATTCTAAATAGTTGTTGTTGCTGCTAAACACCACACACCGGATGAAGTGGTTCTAAACGGTACTTGGCTGTGATCCTGGAAGGGTCAGTAAATACAGGGACTGGCCTAACACAGGTGTTGCTTGCATAGTGCACCAATGGTCAGCAATGGTCAGTGTGCACTCAATGGTTCAGGCATGGCCAGTGTGGCCTCAGTTCAACTTTGGCTGGCCCTGCCAACACTGCTCCCTCATCAGCAGTGTTTAGAGGGCAGTTTGACTCCACAACTAGGATTGTCAAACACCTCACTACGACTTTATTGGCAGACTCTTCTAGACAATGATAATATAATTATTATAAGCATTTATTACAAGCCACATATCCAAGTAAACTTACTCAAAGGTGGTATAAACATAAAATATGTCATAGTAAATCGATAAACATTACAATAAAATTTATATGCATTGATTTACAGCTATAAAAATACTTTATATTCCTTTGTGTATACAGCTTGTAGTTAAAATAATTCTCTAAACCATGATATACCATAGTCATGTCTTGTCTATCCGTTCTTCAATAATCCAGTTGTATCGCGATCCATACGTTTTGTGTGAGAACCATTCTGAACCCTCTATATAATAAGGTGTCTCGCTAACATTGGGAACCAGTACGCAGATAAACAACACATGACTGTACTTTATTCTGCAAGAGGCAAATCGTCCTGGGATCCAATGGCCATGTCCATAAGGTCAATACTGGGACTGCTCTCAGCCAAACATTCACACCCAATAACTCAAGAGCAATGGATGCAAGAGCAGTTAATAACCTTTCTCCTGTCACATCTGTCATCACCCTCTTCACCACTGGCTAATTACACCAGTGTGTCTTTCTAGCATCAACATCTAATCCACATCAACACTACCCCCAGGTACATCAAACTGGAAACTGGGTCCTTTTATATATTTTTTATTAAACTACCAGTAACAATGAACCATCGTTTGGTGTTACTACATTTTATTCAATTAATATTTTCTTCTATCAGCAAATTATATGTTAATATACCAAGTAATGTGTTGATTAAGTTTAACTAATCGTACTTATCAAGTTAACACCAGGTGGTCCCAGCATTTATTTTATTTTCAAAATGACAGCGTGCTGAAAGAAGGTTACTCATTTTGGTGGAATTAAGACATCTAAATCCATAGAATTTATGCAATTTAATTTTTTTTAAAGCTAACTAGTGCATATTAACAGTAAATAAATTAAAATCATTATGCTTTCCTCTTCAGTTCAATAACAACACTTGATCAATACCTTCTTACTGAACAAATCACGGTTCACTATTAAACTTTCATTGATGAATTGTAATAAACCTATTGACATGCATCCCTGGTACTTCAAATGAGCAGATCAGCAATTAGGTGCACAAGATGTTTATTCAAGAGCTGTAAACTCCACACATCTATACATACAGTGTGTACGCAATAACATGTGTTCTCATTGACCCAAAGTAATACTACTGACACCAAGTAAACTTCAGACACACACAGCAATAACCTTTTATTAAACGTATGCACCTCAAAGTGAATGGTGTAAATATAGAACATGAGAGGCACAGACAGTGCAGTGGTTAGCACATCCATCTGGCACGACCAGCGTCCCAGGTTCAATACCCGGACGCAGCAGGCATGTTATATTTGATGTTAAAACCTGGCTCTCAACATTGGGGACTGTGTATCCCTCGTGAATCAGAGAATTATGCCAATGTCAGTCCTGTCTCAGTTTGGGACGAAAACAACCCCTGAAGACGACAAGCACCCTGGCTGTGACCACCCTCAGTGCAAGCATAAAAAAGTCGGCTTGGCGTAAATGTTCTGAAAAAGTTCAATGAGACCTCACAAGAAGATCTTTACAAGTTTACATTGTAACCATATTATATATAAACCACCTGGTAGTCTATTAATAGAAACGTGCTGAGTGCTGGAAACAACTACAACAATTGGAACAAGTATCGGCAATGGTTGTGCAACAACAACATTCTATCCAATATATTTACTTACATTTATTTCTGAATGTCTGCATTTTCGTTTAAAAATCAAATAAATCAAAGAGATTTATAGTGATGACATTGTTCAGTCATGCACCCATAGTTTTATTAATCTGTGAGTTTTCTAATATTGACAAGGCATGCGTATGGAGTAGATGGATTATGTCTGAACAGCCGAGATACCGCCAGTCGCTAATGCACTTTTCGTGTAATTTACTTTCTGATAAAGGGTACCTTTGAACAATGAAATGTTGGCTGTTTAACCTTTCCTGACACATAACAACCTTACGATTAAACATATAAAGAAGTTTTTTTCAGAAGTGAATTATATTTGATTTAATATTTCCGTGATTGTTTGAAAGGAGGAACAGATTCTCGAGAAAACAGAGATGAGGATGTTGCGAAGAATTAAAGGTGTAACACTGAGAGACAAAGTAAAGAGTGTGGACATCAGAAAGGAGCTAGGAGTGACTAGTATACATGAGAAAGTAAGAGAAATGAGGCTACGCTGGTATGGACACATGCAGAGAATGGAAGAAAACAACGAAGTGAGAGCAGTTGTTGACATGAGAGTGCCAGGAAAAAGACCAAGGGGGAGACCAAGAGGGAGATGGATGGATTGCGTCCGAAGGGATATGCAGGCACTGCGGATCACCCCATAGGATGCCCAGGACAGAACATTCTGGAAATCAAGAATTCGGGCCGCTGACCCCACCTAGTGGGAAAAGGCGAAGAAGAAAATTTCCGTGATTGTACAGTGAACATTACAAATTTTTTAAATGTATTTTAACCAGAAATAGGAGTTAAAATAACAAACTGAAAACCAAAACAATATTTACTTATTTCCAGTATTTCCATCAGAGTTAACCATATCAACAACACTAAGAAAAAGCACAACCAAAGAACAGTGCAACAGTGTCAATACCAATAAAGCTTAATTCAGTTTGCGCCCATTTTATTACCATGCCTCGATGGACAATGATTTATCGAGTGACGCGGGTCGAGAAAGTTCATGTCACATTTCCGCAGTTAATCTGATCTGCCCATTGTTTGTTCTCATTAATCCACCTAATCCGACCTGGAGACCAGCACAGACCCAGTTTTGCATGACCGGTCTTGCTAGCTAAGGGCATCTAACTAGTCGAGCTAGTGTACGTGTGTATGTTAAATTTTACCCATATACTGTTTCATCAGTGAACGCCAAACTTTCGGAGGTTTATCTATGACCCATGGAGAGGCGTAGCTGTTGAATTTATTGTTGATATGCATCTGATCTGTTGCATTTTGGAAGTGTATATATATATATATATATATATATATATATATATATATATATATATATTGTAATCAAATGTAATCAATGCATTTTTTAGTTTTAATTATTTGATAGGTGTTAGGAGAAACAGTTAAAAGTGCACATGCGGTGGTATCATGTCATTTTTATATATTAAAATCACTGGAACATGTACTTTGACAAAATTCTTCATTCACCCAATATAGAACGGGAAAATAAATTAGAAAATGTTGCCAACGTATCTATATTCAATGTATTGTTATATCAGTTAATCCGTACAACTTTACAAAAGCAATAACAACAACAAAAACATGGCAACACAATCATTTTAAAAACTGAAACAAAATTATTTTAAAAATCAAGGAAAAAAATACAGGCCTATCAAATCCATAGCAAATTTATGACAAAACGTGATAACAAAATCACGCAAAATTGTTATAAAAAAATCAGGACCCACCCACCTGGTTCGTACCAGCCGGGCTCCGATGCGGGCCATTCCCAGCGGTTGTAATAGCGCCCATTGCGACAGATGATGTCCACCATCGTCTGATCGTGTCCGCAACGTTCGTTCCTTATCACTTATGTAAACCCTACATCCCTATCTACGCACACAATGGCATTCTACACATGCCGACATACAGTTTTATGTATACGCTAGCTAGCAAATAACTAACTATATGGTGCACTGGGGTTAATATAACTTCATGGGGGGATTCAGTAAACCCCCGACTGTGATGACTGCGATTCGTTCAGTTTCTCAGGTCATGTGACACTGACCTCCATGTCCCTTCGTGTAAATAACGTCACCATTACACATGGATTTACTTCACGTTTTAATTCAGCGCGATGAACGGAAAACGCGTAATATTTCCGACTCCTCTTCACAAATCGATGCAACGTCCACTGTTCCATAACGCCAGCGTTCGTGTTACAAAATCACACATCGGTCGCTATGGAAACAGCAAAAGCAGTGCAGAGTTTGCGCCGACGTTTTTGCACCGACTTTTGCACCGAAACTCGCTGAATGCACCCGCTGTGTAAATCGCAATGTTGTGCACGTAACTCCACGTAGGGGATAAATTCGCACACCTCCACTCCTCCCTATATTCTCCCATGTCGACTACCACCGGCAGCGTCGTCAGTTAATTATTCTATTGCAATGACGATGCAGGTAACGCGATACTTATTAGCGGTAATTGACGATTCGTGCAACAGTCGCAGGATTCCTGCGCCTGTGACGGCCGTCAACACATGTACTGAATAAATCTGTGTGAATGCCAACGCAGTGTAGACATTTACTCACAGCAGGCCGGCCCCCTGATCATGTGATCTGATACTAAACATACTGACTACACGGACCGCCTGCTAGGCACTGTCAATATGTATACCATTGAAACCACAACGATACCTACTCGAGCCAAAACAATAGGCTCACAGCCAGGGGGAGCCACTGTCATTCATGAATGTGCGGTTAGATTGACATTCAATTACCAGGAATAAGCAAACTGCCAAAACAACATTGTTAACGTTAACCGTGTTTAACTTATGGAATGGATTAATGGGGACAATTATGTGCATTGAATGGAATACCTGTAATCACACTGTACAGTCAGTGTACAGGCAGCATTTTATGATTGGTCTTCACAGGTAATAAACAATTATTCTGTAATCACATTATTATTTCCCTCAGATCTGTATCACTCATGATTAGAACTAGTAATTCACTTCACGATGTGTGGTAAGTAAACAGATGTACTCATGAATGTACTAGTGTATGATTCCCACAGCGTAAGAAACAGTACACAAAAGCAGGTTATAATTGGCCAATGCACCTGTCTTAGTCTGAGAAACATCACATTTTGTTTTATATAAATGTTATGGTTCTATTTTAACATTTCCATAACGACTAAAAGAAACAAATATTTAGATATTCGTTAATTTACTCATTTAATCCTGTGAGGAAGTGCAAAAGTGCACACAGTGTGGCCCTGCTATTGTGCCTGGTGTACTGATCCCAGTGTGATCATAATCAATACATGATCTAGATTAACATATTTCAGTATTACACAATTACATATAATACTTACGCACATATACCTGGTATGATGTTGTTAATTTGTATGGTGACACATATATGTTATATATGGAGATGTTATCTGGATTACATTTTTAACAATGGCACGCAAACTCAAAGCAAACAACATTAGACCCAAAACCATCAATGTCATGTTAGACTAGCAACCAGGACACATGCATACGAGAGCCATACGTACATACATACATGAGTAGTTACCTGGCCTATCACAGTGCATTACTACATATGTAAGTAGGCTCAATGAATGCGACAATATGCAGACTTGTCCACCTGCACTGCAATCAGGGCCAGATAATATGCGCAGTCATTGTGGGACAGACCCCCACAGACACACACACAGCCGGAAATATAAGCAGTCTAAATATGTGTCAACCCATAATCTGGAATCTAAATCCTCTCCATGTGCCATGTTTGTGGTCAGTCACAGCTAGTTTTCAAAGTGACACATTTACATTTAACAGTTGGTTGGTTACTTGACTTGAGCCTTTTCTACAATTTGTGTTCAGTTAATGGCCCACCTGCCGGGCTGCCCGCCCGCCCGCCCGCCCGCCCGCCCGCCCGCCGGCCCGCCCGGCTGTCTGTAACAGTGTGCTGGACGACGATGAGATGGTTACCATCAAGAAATAAAACTGATCACATTCACAAGTACACATATTCATCACTTAATTAAAACCTACTGCATATCTAAGAATAGCTACAATTGACCCATTTTTGTAATTTCTATATTATTGTGTTATTGTTATTGTTATTGTATTGTTAGTAAAATAAAATAAAACAAAAAATCTAGCTTAGTACCAATATAATATAATAACACATACAGTTGACAACAGCTGGACTGTTCAGTGTGGACTTCAAATATCCTATCTACACCATAACTTCGAAACATTGCTACTGAACACTGCAATTTTGTTGTATACCAGCAGACACGAATAAATCGGTACACTGTAACTAAAATATACATGGCTGGAACAATGTTAACATGAAGGTGTCCTGTGCTGCCCCCTTGTGAACATAATTGAAACAAACCTGTAGCAAATGGCACATGTTCATAATGTAGCAAGAATGCTTTGAAGTGGTGTATTACCAATGGTTTCAAGAGGTTGAATAGAACAAACTTGAAACAATGAAAAAATATAGCACATGTGGTCATGAGTTAAACTCATATAAACATAACTTCTGTGCGATGACTTCCTCACATTTATCTCATCCAATTTATCTTACATTGTACCATAAACTCTGCTGCGTAGCAACATTCCCGCAATGTGTAAATACCAAAGATTGTAGCATTTAATTTAGTTTTAATGTGTATTATTATTTTTATTTTATATTAGTTTCTTAACAACTATTACTCAACACTGATGTGCAACTCATCAGAAATTGAAACTTATTACTAAAAAAATTATTTAAAAACCCAGTAACAAAAACACATAGTTTCCTAGGTAAACTCTCATACCAGATTAGAAACGCGTGCTATGTGTGACTGTTTGTGTAGGATTCTAAGTCCCCATCCAATATCACTGACCCACGCCAACTACAGTCACCACAAAGTGAACCAACACTACCTTCAACCTGTGTGCTTCAAACAAATGTTTACCATGCCAGACATAAATATATTCTTCAAATACAGTTCTATTTCTACTCTGTATACAAGCGAGACATTCCAATACAACCTAACTGGACAGTTGTGAAGTACCAGAACAAATTCATGAATGTTTATAAAACTATAATCAATATGTTCAAACTTGGAATAATGTAAGTCAAATTGCATTTACGGTGTGTAGTTAGTTTAGCAAGCTGGTAATAATGTGTGTAATTTTAAAGATATAACAAACAACAGGACCAAATTTAAATGAAAAACGATACCAGTTCTAAAACGAGTTTAATTGGGAACATCACTGAAGTGAGCAAAGTTAGTCTCGCTTTTAAACCGACTGTCGCTTGGCCAAGTAACTTTGTCGAGAAGACAGTCTGGTCACTTAGGTGGCTTTTGGATGTTAACCATGTGAGGGGCTAAATAGTGCTGCCACCTCACGGGGCCTGGGTAATCAAGGCTAATCCTGCCATAATTCATGTTTCATAAGCAACTGCAAATTTGCATTTCTGTTTATTTTTGTGTGAATATAAGTTCAATGTTGAATACTTTTAATAGTATAATATTATCTTATAAAAGTACGTACCTACTTTAGTTTTTATTTCATAGTTGGCCTGAGAGCCAATCAGTGTTACTACCCTATTCTGGGGTTAGACCACCCTAGTGGCAACAATAGCAGACCATTAATTATTAATATCCGAGATGGATGTGATGGGCTAAACATTGCTGCCACCTCACGGAGCCTGGGTAATCGATGCTGTAATACTGTTTGATGTTAATTTTGCCACGTCTAATACTGCAGACTTCATGCTACTCCAGTGAACAGAGATCCCCACTTAAGTTTAACCCTATCTTCAGTGCTGCTAGTGTAGGACTAGGAGAGGGTGAGTTGGTCCCCAGACATAGCTGAGACCTGGGAGACAGACAGCCTGCTAGCCCCATAAACAAGTGGGAGAAGGGAGTTGACACAACAGCCACAACCCTTCTCCCATGTAAGGGAATTACCTTGTACAGTGGTGCCATCTGGTGATCATTATAAGACTCATTCAGCCAGACACGGCAAGGTACACAATAATATGCAGCTCAGGCTACATGTCTGCTTCTTCACTTCCAAGTGTTGAAGATATTTATTAGTTTAATCATGATTACAATTAAAAAAAAATTTAGTCTTTTACAATGTAAATGTTCAAGTTTGATAATGAATTTCTCAATAAAGAATATGCTATCATATTTAGATGTATGCATTCAAATTTGCATTGCAAATTACATTTCATTTTTTAGTTAACAAAATGATGTTTCATTTCTCAAAGATTGGGTTTCCTAAATATTTAGTTTGGTGTTGTTTATTAATTTCTGATATTTTCAGATTTTTTTTATATTTCATTATCTTCTGGTGATTGTGCAATAACTATGCTGCCATCTAGTGATTACTAATGTAACCACCAGGCAAACCCAGCAGTTTTAAATAAAATCTCTTAAAACAGCCTTTTGCAATCTGTAGGACATGTATTACTACACTTCTGGGTTTTTAGTAAATGTACCACTGATCACAAGCAATGAACTCAAAGTACCCAGTACTCAGATGTGAAGTAGGATGGCAAATATAATTCAAGGGTTATAAGCATATCATCTACAAGTATATGCAAATATGATACTTCTAGTTACAGCAGACCATAGCTACTGCACATAATACATGATTACAGAGCCATATCGGTATAATTAAAGTCAGTCTTCAAAGTCAAGTATTCTGAGAAGTGTCAAGCAATGCTATATATGTTTAATAGTTGTAATAACTGCAACTGTTTTATACACATGAACTGATAGAGGACAATGTGGACAGCATTATTTAGATCTGTTACATTGCAATATTACTGGGGATAATTTGGGTCTAGCCTCATCTGTACTTTCGTGTATCTAATCATTTGCATGTATATGGACACACACATGCATGAATGCATGTACGCATGCACGGATGGATGCATGTACGCATGTATGCATGCACACGCGCATGCACATACACTAAGACACAAACATTCACAGAGACACTGTCACACACACTCCTACACACACGCATGCACGCACGCATGCACACATGAACATGCACACTGTTACATAAAGAAACATGCACTCACACACCCTGCCCCTGCCCCTGCCCCGCCCCCACCCACCAACTAAATTAATTTTGAATGTTGTCCCGTCTTTCGCACCAAACACAACACATTCATAACCACATTGATTGTCATCTCACAAATCATTCCTGTCCTAACTGATGACTACAGGTACAGCAGCCAGCTCAGTCCGGGCAACTGACCCAGGTACAACCAGCATGGAAACGGAATGCCCTAATGAGACGGGGACAGAGTTTTGAGAAAGAACTGGGTCAGTGCTATAGTGTTCCAATTCCAGGTTCACCTACTCTGTGACAAAAATAGGCCATTAGCATTACACCACATTGGTGGAGGTAATAGCTGTGGCATTAGTCACATGTGCCAACTGAGAGGAGGGGATGGGTGCAGATAAGCATCTAGATAAAAATAACAGGTCAACTGGGCTTTTCTTCCAGCTGATGGCAACTGACACTGGATCCCAGATGCAGAGTAAATCAACAGCATCATCAGGGTAGAAGTGAAGCAGCTTCACCCACTTGCCTGGGGGACTTGTAGCACTAATTATAAGGCTATTTTTATCATCACTGGTCCCCAATTGTTGACAGCTATCCCAGAAATGCAAACTTTTCAAGCAAATTCATATGCTGTCTGAATGAACACATCTACATCTAAATGATTTGATGATATCAATTTCATTTATATTCTTAAAAACACATAAAAATTATAGAATACTGCTAAATATTCACCCGAGGACATATAGTGCAGCCAAAGGTTACTGGGCCCCAAGAATCACTAGTTGCTGACTGACTGACTGACTGACTGACTGACTGACTGACGGTGACTGACTGACTGACTGACTGACTGACTGGCCAGACTGGACGACGGACAGGAGCGACGGACGACGCGGACGGACGACGACGGACGACGACGGACGGACGACGACGACGACGGACGACGGACGGACGGACGGACGGACGGACGGACGGACGGACGGACGGACGGACGGACGGACGGACGGACGGACGGACGGACGGACGAGACGGCGACGGACGACGACGACTGACGACTGACTGACAGACGGACGGACGACGACGACGGACGACGAGACGACGCGGACGGACGACGAGACGAGACTGGACGCGACGACTGACTGACTGACTGACTGACTGACTGACTGACTGACTGACTGACTGACTGACTGACTGACTGACTGACTGACTGACTGACTGACTGACTGACTGACTGACTGACTGACTGACTGACTGACTGACTGACTGACTGACTGACTGACTGACTGACTGACTGACTGACTGACTGACTGACTGACTGACTGACTGACTGACTGACTGACTGACTGACTGACTGACTGACTGACTGACTTACAGACTGATTGATAATTTTATTTTCCCATGTACTTAGTTATCACTATTTTCGATAGCCGAGCCACTCACATCATTTACAACAGTCATACAACATGTGATGATATATTTACAAAGTATACAGTACAAGTTAAAACGGAAGAGAATAAATAAATACATAAAATACAAAGAAGTGAAATATAAGTACAATTTAAATAAAATAAGTATAACAGACAAGAACAATATGCTAACTAATCCACCCTAAGTTCAAGGCAAGCTTGATAATAGCTGGATAACAGTTATGTAACAGACACAAGTTGAAGCAGAACCTGTGTCGACTGCGACCCAGTTTACATGGTGCTAAGATTGGGTCGAGTAAACTACAATGCTGAGATCTGAGGTGAGACGACCTTGGCAAATTAACCCGGTTCAGGAGTACAGGCCTGCTTGCCCACAGGTAGATCAGCAACATGCTTGTTAATATGATACTGTCTGCCGATTTGCGTACTACATCAAGGCAAGTTGACAGACCTCACAAAACACCTGGTTCTGGTATATAAATCCTCCACCGATCAGCTCCAAACAATAACACTGTAGGATGTTCCACATGACCGATTCCGTGGCCACAGTAGCCAGTGCTACACCTGAATGCACAAAACCAACACAAGTACACATCAATTAAGAGATCATTCAGGCAGGAGTTAATGTATACTACTACTACATGTCTCAAGCAATGGCTGGCCATGGTCTAGTTCATTGATAAGAGTCACTCAATTAATCTGAGTTCTTGTAGACTTAACCTGGTGAAGTTTGACCAAAGTTTGAGGTCACATGTTCTCGTTACTGGGATGTAAAAGAACAACTTATTCAGTTAATTGACTCTTTTAATTTGTTCCTCGGGACATGGCTTTCGTTATAAGATTTGGTAACTCACAAAAGTGTTAACTACTTCATTTTAATCGTAAGTAGAGCCTGGCTAGTTTTTTATTTTAAGAAAACTAAATAACAAGTTTGTTATAGCATGTCGTAGTGGGAACTTGACATGATAATCTTATTAGCGGAATTATAATAATGAGACAAACAAAGACTGAATCGACAGTCATTCATCACGTCATAGAACGGACGGTTGCTATCAGACCTATTTGGGGTGGTCCTTCTCTAGATAGGGTCTCATGTTGGATGGTCTCCATACTTTGGAATATAACTGCATAGAAAAATCAACATTTGTAGGTCTAGTTTTCTTGCTAACACCACATAACCTGATTCCACAAACTGAGGCAGTTGATTGCGCTTATTTGTTTTAGCTCTAACATCAAATAACGCCCACAACAGCGCAGTAATGGATTCTAACAGACCGTACATGTGGTTGTGTGTGTCTCACATGTTGCTGGTATTTGCCATTCCGCATATGAATAGGTCTCTGTCACACATGTGCAGAAGGCACTGCTTTATGGCCATGCCAAGTCTACATGTAATTTACTGCATTTATTATGTTTGGCAGTCATGGTTTTTATAAACAACTGTGCCTTTTCTTTTTAACAAAAACATTAGTTTGAAGTGATTAGCTGTTCACACATTGCGCATAGTGTGTTGAACAGATCTACACATGCTGAATATTCTACAGTTTGATGGCACCACCAAGTAAACATAACACACCTAACACATAGTGTCACTGTCACTGTCACTGTCACTGTCACTGTCACTGTCACTGTCACTGTCACTGTCACTGTCACTGTCACTGTCACTGTCACTGTCACTGTCACTGTCACTGTCACACGACATGCTGTAGACACTGCGAAATAACTTTCCTGTGTCAGTTGTACAAAATACATAATAAACAGACAATGGTTTCTAGGGAACATTGTGTGAGTACAATGGACTCCTGCTGTGGTCACATTTGGGAGTCTGCAGAACAAACTGGGAGTCTGCGCTCCAATCTCCCACATACATGTCAATATTTTGATAAATCACAAGTGAACAAGTGGCCTGTACTCTAAAGTGGCTACACTTGTGCTGGATTTAAAAGCAGCATGATGTGTCGGGCTTACAAGTGTTTTCAAATTTATACGTGTGACTTGACTGACTGACTGACTGACTGACTGACTGACTGACTGACTGACTGACTGACTGACTGACTGACTGACTGACTGACTGACTGACTGACTGACTGACTGACTGACTGACTGACTGACTGACTGACTGACTGACTGACTGACTGACTGACTGACTGACTGACTGACTGACTGACTGACTGACTGACTGACTGACTGACTGACGGACTGACTGATTGATTGATTGATTGATTCACTTATATTTATTATGTACACCCCTGGTTCATCTTCCGCCGTTGTGTATGGACATGCCTGACTTGTTTCCGTAGTTGATGAGGTGACAGCAACGATATCATCATAATTTGTTATGGCAACAGACAAGTCACCATACTTTTATGGAAAAAGGTGCAATTTTCTTGTAAAAAATTGTTGAGTAAACACCAAAGGGCAAAGGCATATTTATCGTGGATTTGAGGATGACGCCTAGTGCTGACAGTCGGCGGTTGATGTGTGGCTGGTGTGTGCAGAAGTCAGCACTAGTCGGCGGAACTAATTGGTTTTACGCTGACTGCCAACTGATGTCAGTGTTAGTCTGTTAATGTGTGCCTAGTACTGCCTACTGGCTGCCTAGCATACAAAGCCTTAAAGAAAAAGCGTGCTAATTAAAAGTTTATACAAAGAATAAGTAAGCGGTGTAGTGAAAGTCTGTTAATTATAGAAATACTGGTCGCATATGAATTGCATAACAATTATGATTCTAAATAAATGGATAAACATTATAGTGACTGCTATATGTAAATCCTTTTCAAGTGCCATGTCATAGCACTGTTATATGTACGGCAAGTAAAAGATTTTAAATCTTGACAAATAAAATGTTAAAGTACTAAATCATAGAGGCGCAAGGTTTACTACATTCTACACAAACAGGTAATGCTGTACAACAGCAAATCACTCTTTATGCAGTTTTCTTCTGTTGTGTCTCGTCAGTGTGTAACATATACCTAAAAACCAAACATGGAGGCAGTGCAGTGCACTGTCTGTCTGTAGAGAATACGTGTCTGTGGTACTGTGTTATTACAGACGACTGTATTGTCACAAAACCACAGCCGAAGTGAACAATCGAGGACAGTGTACAGTTATACCACTCACATGTAGTTTGCATACAGAGTGGTCTGTCAGTCAGGATAATGGGCACATTCTGGTTAACTTGGCCTCAAACAATGACACACATTATGAGAATCAATTTGGCGCACGTTTGAAAATCTACATATTTATTGCCTTAAACTGTATAATTTTAAGATTCCATTTTATGCATTTAGCTTATTTAGTGTACAGGTGTATATTAAACAAATGTTGTAATGCAGTGTAATTGCTCATTTATCACCTAGAGTATATATAAAGAAACATAATAATTTGTATTATTAGTACCGATGCCAAGTTAAATACTTGTGGCTACAGGCTGGTGCCAGCTGCATGTGTATGTACACAATACCATGGATTTTTACTTGTAAAAAATAGAAGATAATTTAGGAACACCCAGTATTCAACATAAATCAACTAGACGTTCTGATTTCAGCAGGAGACTGACAAAAGTGCCACCAGGCCACAGTGGCACCTGTGGTATGCTGCGTGTGTATCCGTTACATAGTAATCAGCTTACCAAGAGGATTAACAAACACCGCGAAATATGAGACGCATTTTAGAAACATTAGTCACATTTTGTTCAAGCTGCAATTTCACCTGGACACCAAATACCTTTGGTTGGGCCAACTGTTTTAATCTATGTGGTGCAAATATCAACCCCCCCTCCCATGGACCCCCCAAATACTGCCAATTTACCAGATGACTGAACTCAACCTTAATTAAACTGGGCGATCAGTTGATTAATCGAAGGATGGGATCACGGTAATCCAAGGTAATAGTCCGTAATACCATTCAGCAAAGATTATCACAACCGCTTGAAGTCCGAATGCAATATTGCGTCACAGCTACAATAACTCTCTCTCCCTCTCTCTGTTAATCCAGCTGATCCGACTGCACCGGGACTGGCAGGTTGCAACGTGTTCAAGTGCGGGCCACGCAACTATTCAACATAACAATCGCACCTCTCCACCTCGCGACTCACTGCTCTCTTGGGTACACCACTAGAGAGCTCAATCCATAATCTACTGCCTCAACAATGCAGTATTTACTCAGGAAGTTACGCACAGTTTTCAACAAAACTTTTAGTACTACCAGTTGGTAGAATTGCGTAGTTTATCCAAGGGCCCTAGGGTTGCTTCGTTCTACTAATACAAACATTTTGGGTGTTGTTTAAGGGACGTCTGATTAATAAATAAAATATTACGTTTTTATCTTCAGTACTTCTTTCTATTTAGTTGCATGTACTAAGCATGTTATAGTTCAAGGTGGTGTCTGAAATTGCCTGCTAGCAAGGGTGGGTATGATGTATGCAGCAGTCTGCCCACCCTGCCTACCTACCCACCAGCACACCCACCCACCCACCCACCCACCAGCACATCCACCTACCCACCAGCACATCCACCTACCCAACAGCACACCCACCCACCCACCAACACACCCACCTACCCACCAGCACACCCACCCACCCACCAGCACACCCACCTACCCACCAGCACACCCACCTACCCACCACACACCCACCCACCCACCACACACCCACCTACCCACCAGCACACCCACCCACCCACCAACACACCCACCACCCACCAGCACACCCATCCACCCACCAGCACACCCACCCCACCCCACCATCAGCACACCCATCCACCCACCCACCCACCAGCACACCCATCCACCCACCAAACCACCCACATGCTTGCATGTGTATTTGCAGTCCTGCATCCAAGAAATGTGTGTGTGTGTGTGTGTGTGTGTGTGCGTGCGTGCGTGCGTGCGTGCGTGCGTGCGTGTGTGTGTGTGTGTACAACTGTGTGTGTGTGTACAACTGTGTGTGTGTGTACAACTGTGTGTGTGTACAACTGTGTGTGTGTGTACAACTGTGTGTTGTACAACTGTGTGTGTGTGTACAACTGTGTGTGTACAACTGGGTATGCGTAACTGCATGTGCTTGCATGTTTGTACAATGATAACCTAATTCCTACGATCCTAACCACCCTCAAAAACACTGTCTGTTAATACCATTCAACTCGACCAATCATCCCTTTTCACATCACGCGAAAAACAAAACAAAAACCCTAAGAGCTGAGGGAAAACTTAATAGTTTGCTAATCCATTTAGCTAATAAATACTTAGCTACGTGGCTACATCAACTGTGGATTATCACTCGGATTATTTTAAGAGTAATAGACAACAGACCCTGTTATTCCTGTGATCCTGTCTGGATAATGATACAAGGAATGCCGGCGTAAACAGACAGTGACAAAAGGACCACTCCAGAACACACAGTCACTCGAGTAAATAAGCTCACAGAAGGTTCTACACTGACTACAGAGTAAATAAAATCCTCACTACACTTCTGAAACTGATCATTATAGTTTCGTTTCCAGACGTAAACAATGACACAGTTTGTATTGTGTGGTTCTACGACACAGACTTCTGACACCTGGGACTGTCCAGTCGACTGGGACTCACAGTCTTGGCCCTGTTCACTCTAATTACTCAAGTTACTCAGTTGAATAGTCAGTTACTCTATTTACCCTGTTCTTTACTCCATTTACTCTACTTACATTCTTTACTCATTTTAATCCAGTTACTCTACTTATTCCCATTCTTTACTTCATTTATTTCATTTATTTCATTTACTTCATTTACTCCATTTACTCCATTTACTCCATTTACTCCATTTACTCCATTTACTCCCATCCCACTCTTTACTCCATTTACTCCAGTGACTCTGTATTCCCACTCTTTACTCCACTTACTCTCAATCTTTACTCTATATACTCCAGTTACTCAATTAAATACTCAGTTACTCCACATATGCCCATTATTTACTTCGTTTACTCCAATTATTCAGTCAAATACTGTCACTCCACTTACCCCAGTCCTTTACTCCATTTGCTCCAGTAAGTTAAATACCCAGTTGCTGCACCTACTCCAGTCTAATCAGTTGAACTGGTGTTTACTTAATTTGAAACAGGGTTGGGCAGTGACTTAAATTGCCCAAGTTCTTCCAATCCTCCAGACATTGTTAATGCGTGTATTAGAGTAACATTTGCATCACATAAAACTGTTCAATGTGTGAAATTTCCACCTGATAGCTGCAAAGTTACATGTCAAGCAGGTTTTCAAATTTGCTAGTGTGAACGGGGTATATGACAACATTCTGCCTGACGTTAAATGAAGGATTTGACAAATAAAATAACCAAAGAAAACTAACATCAATGTAAAGCATTTCATCAAAAACAACCTCTCTAAATTCAGTAACAAACACACCTACAGGTAGAAATATCTTTGATTACAGAACCTGGCATGTTAAAAATAACAGTCACAATCTTAACACACATTAAACCATGTGATTTATAAATAAGATAAGATCCATATCAATAACAATACCTGTATCCGAATACCTGTATCCGATATATCATTATTATATGCCTAAAGTGGTTTTCGTTTACAATATTAATGATAGACCAGTTAACTGGTTTTTATCTTCAAAATTCAATATCCCAGAATGCACATAATACATTGTTTATCATCATGTCATGTTTTACTCCAATATAGCTGAAATACTGGATAAATGTCATAATCTAACCATAAAACTGTACTGTGTTACACATTTACAGCTCTATATTTTACAACATAACAAACTGCACATTTTAGCACACCACAATGACAGTTTAACAGCATTTCTAATCCAGATGCCAAAACAGACAACATTAGTCTCACCATTGTCGAATTCGTGGTGTGAAGACTTTCTGTGAAATAACTTTCGAAAGCGAGCCTTTAATGAAGTCATGGCTGCCTCTGAGCTGACCGACTAGCTCCACCAGGTATTGCTACAAACGCCTGAACATTGTGGCGAGAGAAATTAACACGGGTAATCCTCAAAGTCAACAAAGTCACCCTGTAAACTCTGCCAGTTCATGTCACAGATGTTCAGCAAACTTCACCTTTGGACCCGAGTAGTAAAGCATTTTGCATAAACAATGTAAACGTGGTGTAAAGTTTAACTCTGCATTATGTTAATATCTCCATCAGCCATTTTAGCCAGTTAACATAACTTTGGTCTATAAATAAATTATGTAAAATTATAAAAGTATACTAAGCTAATTATAAAACAATATATACAGCATATACAATATATATATATATATATATATATATATATATATATGTATATATATATATATATATATATATATATATATATATATATATATATATATATATATATATATATGTGTGTATATGTGTGTGTGTGTGTGTGTGTGTGTGTGTGTGTGTGTGTGTGTGTGTGTGTGTGTGTGTGTGTGTGTGTTTGTGTAACACATTTTATTTGTGTAGCGCCCGAGTCATATTTATATAAATATGTTTGTAATGTATAATATATATATATATATATATATATATATATATATATATACATATACATATACATATACATTATATATATATATATATATATATATATATATATATACATAATATATAAATAAATGCTTGTATGTATTTATATGATACAAATAAAAACAACCCCTTTACAATGTAACAGAATAAACATTATAACGTTCCAATGGTTATGCTTCCCCTAAACCGACATGTGTACATCTGAATGTGTAGACGTGAATTATGTGGTCCGATAAAACGGCCTCCAGCGGGGAGAGAATGCTGGGTATTTATGTGTGAGTGTGTAAACGCATGTAGATCTCTAAGTTCAATATTGTTCCTGTCTAGGTGTGGTGGCAAACGCAGCCTGAAGGCGTCTGTACAAGCCTAGACATGAAACAAAAGTCCACCAAGTGCTACACAACTTATGGGTTACAGACCTCCTTCACACTTAAACTGGGCATTGGTCAGACTCGAAAACAATGGAAGAGGACTGGACACCAACTTGAGGTTACAATGCCACCACAGACGTAGTATTTAAAAGATCTGGAGGGCCGCAGTGGTATGATATGCGAAGTTCTTCGGCCACATAACCGGTTCATGATTTAACTACAGTGTATCTGGGCTAAAAACATATTTTCAAGAGTAAGCAAACATCAAAGTTCTACCAAGTGTAATTGTATAGGTTAATCTGGTTCTGCGTTAATGCTAGATTTAAGCAACATGTTACACAACATCACCTCTGTTACTATAAAGTTAAAGACGCTCCAGAATAGTATTTCCGATAAATCTGACTGACCCTGTGAAATATAACCAAAACAATTGTTTTACAATATTTTGTGACCCCAGAAAACCAAGCACCAAAAATACACAAATCTCTACTGCCCTATATATCTAGCTTTAAAATACTATAAATATGTTGTTCTCAGGAGTCAATGACAGCAGATGACATTTACCGGTGACATCTGTGCAAAAAAACATAGTTTGGAAAGATAACACTCAAATGCACGTATGCCTAGTCACCTATCCTCAAATATATCCACCCCTCCTGGAAAGTAATAAATGTAAATCTATCTATACTAAAACGGAAGGATGCAACAGGAAACTGTATTATTATTCTAATAAGCCTCAAGTTCCAAAACACCTACACTAGGTTCAAAGTTATGATGCCATTTATCAAAGTTTCAAGAATGTCTTGACTTTGCTGACCCAACCATGGAACAAGCACAAACATGAAGCACTGAGTCACACTTGTGACATTGTTTCAAGTTAAACACCACCTGTGGTCAAAAGCCTTTCACCAATGTCAAGATGATCCTTCACTTGTTTTATTAACTGAACAATAGATGATGACATAACTTGGCGACCCACTGAATGACACCGCCTACGTTGTGACAACATATTCCGATGGGTAATAATGTCTACGGTGCATTGTATGATTCAATAACGTCAAGAAAAATATTTGCAAACAACGGTTTTCTTCAAAATGACCTGCAAGATGGAGGAAGAACTAGAACTAAAATAGTATTAGACTATTACATAACACAGAGATAATTTAATATCTGATCAGCCATTATATGTGCAACTGGAGCTGTACGGGTCACGCAGAATGAAGGAAAAAGTATATCAACTCATCACATATTCATCCAGTATCTTAAGCCACCGACATTTTACAAATGGTCACAGGTTTATGTATATAAAAAATTCAGGGGAAATGAGGTTAAATAACACTGATTTCTTATTGGCTCACACCCCCCCTACAGAACAAATCACAGGTAGAAATTACCCCGTTACAATATTTAAAAATTTACATCTTCTCGTGACTTTTTGTTCTCAGTGCTTTTCACCAATTAAAACATCGCACACAGGTGAAGCCAACACTAATTTCCAGATAAATCAAATGCAACCACAACGTGGCCCTCCTATGTCCTGGCAATTGACCACTCAATTTGAGGACTGAAAAAGGAAATAACTCTAAGTAACTACCTTTGTTTTTAATACATTCTTAATTAGCACCTAAAAAAACGATAGAGTGAACATAGAAAGAGTTGAGTGGACGTGAATCGTCTCAACCAGGGGGTAGACAGACTCACAATGGTCAATGGATCTAAGTTAGCACAGAACTAGGCAAGTAAACCTCATTGCCTACAGTGCCACAGACCATGCGCTCACAAAAAACGACACCACATGTTGCCACGTAAATATTACAACTAGAAGATTCACAAATGTTTACAAAAAATTAAATAAAAAATACATTACAAGTGAATATATTACAATATGCCGCACAAGTATGACATAAGCGAAAGCAATAAACTACACATGTATGGGATTATATATATATATATATATGTGTAAGTTACCAGATTAACATTATAAAAGATTGACACTAAATATATAATAATTATATGTCTTTAGTGTCAACCATTGGTGGCTTCAGATATTTCCCCATCTATTTGGTCTGAACAAGATACAATTTATTGTTATCAGCGCTAGGTCTGTCAAGGTAACAACCTTTATGTGATAATGTATCTTATCACACCTGGGTGCAGGACATTGCATAATTCTGATTGTGGCATCACTGCCACAGGACCAGGTAATATCAACAGTCCACTGTATCAACACACATCATCAGCTGTATCTATCCATTGTCACAGGTTTCAGGGCAAACTAAACTGAAGGTCACCGATTGGTTGAAATTACACCAACAGCACACAACGCAACCTGCTGGAAAACAAACGATGCAAAAAATGATGGCCAAGCATGTATGAATATAAATAATAGCGGCCTGCACCCACCTGCAAGGTTCTGTATGGTGAGTCGAATGTTTCCTTTCTCGGGCACTGGCCCGGGGCTACTGGCCCGACTGCTTTGGCTGCTGTGGTTCTCATCCCGAACAAACCAGCCCGGGGCGGGGCTCCCACCCTGGGGTAGACTGGACCGCCCCGCAAACGCACCCCCACTTGGTCGTCTCTGGGCCATGGCGATCGGGTCATTCAGTGGTCAAGGGTTCTGTTAGTCGTATATATCCATTGTAACAGCCCTAGTGTCTCGGGCATTGTCTGAAACGTAGAATAGAAATTATTAGAAATTACACCCAATTCTGATCTTGTACGGACAGTGAACGTTAAATGCCTCTTTTTATTAACTGCCTATTTTACTGGCCCTTAAAAACAGAAAAAAGTCAGTTTTCTGCCCAAACAGCCACCAGCTGAAATATCAACATTTAATATCAGACTTGCTCCATGAATTCCAGAAATTGTCTTTTATTTAACTGTGGAAAAGCGTCCTGAGCTACCTGCTATATTACATGTAGACGTTTTTTCCTTGACATGTAATTTTCCGATCACATCACATACTAATAACAATGCTGACTTTGAATGCATGTGGGCAGCATTACATTGCGATGCAGGCAGTATTAGGTACAGTGTGCGATTTCCACAAACAGTGAGCTAAGTACACATATCTACTGGCAAAATGCTGTTGTGACCATTTAAGTAGATGTCTATGTTTTAGGATGACCTTTAAAATGTCTCTTTATGTTTTGAGATTAATACAGCGGTGAATTCAAAATGATACAGTGTGTGCCTCTAGAGCATGAAACATGTTTTGAGATCCCTTCTTGGATTATATTTTTAACATCATGATTCCTGTGTTGTCACATTTTGAGATGGTCCCTTCGATGACAAAATTCCTGACATGACACTTATGTTAAATGATGCTTTGATATATGATCCCTTCAATGACACAAAGTTTTCAGATAACTCCTCAGATGACACAACATTTGACATTATCCCTTACATGGCACACTGTTTGAGACTATCCCTTACACAGCAATGTCTTGATATTACTTAGAAGACAATATTTTGATTTGACAAGACCGGTAATGTATCATATTGTGAGATAACACACTTTGTGCAAGCACATTCTGAGATTATCCCTGGGATAGCAAAGTCTTGAGAGGAACAATATTTTGTCAATGATTTTTAGGTGTCACCAACAGTTAATATATAAATACAAATATTTTCCCTCCCCTCCTTCGTCCATACCAACCCATTGCTGGGAGGGCGAATTATTCACAAAAACAATGTTGTAAATCTGAGATAACCATAAAATAAAATGACACTGACAACCAAGTGTTAAGCATGACATGCACACAAAACAGGACAGCATCACAAATGTATCTATTTGCAATCTGGCAATACAAACTTGCTGCTGTTGCATTTATGGCAGTGTCACCATGGATACGACCAAATTAACTACCCAACCATTGATTACACATTTATCCAAATCCATCACCATTGTGGCAAGCCAAATCTACATGTAAAAACAATGCACAATTACTTGTTGGTCTGGAAATAAAAAAACTCATGTGCCTTAAAAATGCGACACTCAGGCATTGCAATGAAGCAGTTCCCCATGCAAAGTATTTATAGTCTTCTCGTGGGAATGTCTGCATACAGATGACAGAACCACGCCTAGAAACCTTTCTGACATCATTTGGGTGTGAGCTAGTCTTGGTGAGTTTCTGGTTACCAGAGACAGGGCTTTATACAGGATAACATCTTTGCCAATCACATATTTTTGGTGGATATTTGCATATTAACTCTACGTACCAGCCAGTTGACAGGAGTTTTATGACATGACTACAAACACATATGCGACACCCATTTTCAAGGCATAATACTAATATCTATGATTTTTGAAGACCATTTTTTGCTCCTTTTTTACCCTTCCATCATCCGTCCTGTGATATTTCTACCTGTCTACAACATGTTTTACCAGTCCAACTGACGGGTGGACGGGTCTTCACAGTAAGATAAAGCTATGCCTAGAAACCTTTCTGATATCATCTGGGTTTGGATTGGCCTTATTAAGTTTCCAGTAATCCACACATACACAACGCAGTTACCAGATAGGACAGGTTAAATCTGAAATGCTGAAATTTCCTCACCGCCAATCTTTTTATCTCCAGACATTAAGACTGCTTTTAGTCCCTAAAACAATACATGGCACACAGTTTACACATACACACACATCACCCCTACCAAAACACCCCTGGGCACATACACCCCAACTGCCCCACACATACCAGCGGGCTCCAAAACACCACAAACACAGCTTCACAGGCCACAAGGTGTCATCTGGTAGGTTCTTAAACTTCTTATCATGTTTTTTCAGTGAGTCAAATCCATAAATTAGCAGATAACTGTCAATGGTAACATATACCGGTATATTTAGTTAGTTGTACACTGGCTAATAAGAAGTTAAAATGTTTATAGCTAGATATGAACAAAGTCAATACAACATACAGCCAATTTGACAATTTGTACCTGATAAGAAACTTGATTTTCCATCTCTAAATTGTCAAGTTTATTGTGACATATTTTGTATAATGAAACAAGCGGAAAAAATTGAACATTTATCATCAGTGTTTCCGATGCTATATGACGAGCGAGGTGGGCCACCTCACTGGTTTTCCAAGCCTCCTCGCCAAAATATATTACTTCCTCATAGCTATTTACAAGCAATGCTACAAACATGTTTACATACTAAATTGTCATTTCTTTCCCTACTATAACGTGTTTATACCAGGGAACAGGTTAAAACACACTTCATAATTCACCAGCTTGAAGCTAGTTTTTTTAAATAATTCTGGAGGCGTGCCCCTAACCCCAGAAGGATCGCACCATGCCTTCAGTATTTACTCAGCTTATTCTACCACTCTGTCCTTCATTTTACATTTTACTCAGGGGAAACACTGATCAGGCAATATGTAAACTGTATGATTTGTTACAATTGTTTTTTACGACAAAAAAAAAAAATTTAACAGAATGCTGAGTGAAACATTTATAATGTTACCATAATGGGTATTTGACACATTGAAATATTCAAACCTAATCAAGTGCTAGCTTTGCTTCCAAATAAGCAAATTTCAAATATAATTTTGAAATACACTGGCAAGCTTCCATACTGACGTACACACACCCAGAGGGTTAATCCAATCTATGTAAGGGTTAACAACTTGCAGGTGCATGAATGAACCTGGACTGTTAGCTCAGAGATTTTATTTGCACAAACAACATGACTAACACTACTTTGCGTAGCTTCTTTCTATATTTCCTGAATTCCCTGAAGTCTGTATGTGTTCCGTTATATAGTACCATGTCACAGGTATTTCAGTATCACAATGATCAAGTGATAAATAACCCAATATTTGCCAGGCCAAACTCGTGTTATGCCAGTTATGGTTATTTCTTTAACATGTTTACTATGGATTATTGAATATATTGGTTACTGTACAGTCAATATTTTACTATGTCAGAGATGTTATAATAAAATATTTTTATACCATTAATTCCCATAAAACTATATTCCTTCCACACTTATTTCTTTTAATCATGATACACAGTCTGAGACTTGTTATAAAATAATAAATTCTGGTGTACTACACTTTCAGTTTAGTGGCCTATACAAAAATTATTACAAATACAAGACTAAATTTTCACAATGAAACTGGTCTATCTTTTATCTGGCCGAACCTTCTATTAATTCCTTGATAAAAAGAAGTTGTGTAAATAAAATGTTACTAACCGATTTTTTTTTAATAAATTGTGAAACTGAAAAATATTTGCTCTTTCTGAAAACATATAATATACTTGATGATATTTCTCACTAAACTAATAAAAATAAGTATAGAATAACTGCAAATCTCAAAAAGTAGCTTCCAAGCATTGTTGTGTCTGCCTAATTTTGGCTCACACTGAAACAGTTAAACACAGAATGTGTCAGTCCTTCACCTACCCCACAGGTGAACTAACTGTATGGCTTGGTCAGTGGTTTACACCTGTCTCACACCCTGCTTGACCAGTGGAGGGGTCAACGAGTAGACCACTGGTCAGCATGCTGCAACATGTCAGTGGTCCAGACATGCCTAAGACAAGGGTGACTGGTCATTTGTGTGCCCTCAGCCAAGTTGTTTGATCAGTGCATTGAATGTGAAATAATTGAAACATTAACTGGTGAAATCAGACATCAACACTAATTTATGGGCCTGTAAATGTACCATTTAGGCATTTGATGTTAAATCAGGTCACTGTCATAGGAATGATTAATGAGAAAACTGGGCCTTGTTGACTGAATTAGTGATAAAGCAAACAAACGATCTGACTGCGAACCTTGAATTTCCATTTTAACTGTGAGTAAACACGTCATCTTCGTCAATGGCGCGAATGCCATTCGCGATAACCTGAAATGCTGCCCTTTATTTTCAGTCCAGGATTCTTGCCATTTCTTAAGTTGGTACATCATCATATACATCACCATGTACATCACGCAGACATTTTGCATTTGGAAGTAGGTGGTTTATAGGGGAAAGATGTTTACAAGTAAAAGAAATAGTCAATACCACTGGTGGTGCCCAGCAAAACAATTCTGTTTTAAGGTGTTTTTAAATGTTAACATGTCTATAGATAGGGTGAATTTTCCATTTATAGACCTATCAAACTGTTTGTTCGGATGTGAAGTTTAGCAGTGTGCTAGAAATGCAGTGACCCAGTTTTAATTACCCATGATTTAATTTTTTTAAATTGTTAGTGTTTTATTCAAATATTTTATTTAACTGTTTTATAAAATGTAATGTAGCTATTAATGTGCAAAGCAAATTGACTGTTTATTGTTATTTTCTAGTACAGTACGGAACATAATTATTTCTTGAGCATACACTTTGCTTCACTTGGTATTTTGAATAAACCACCTTGCTTTTATAACATTTTGAACTATGAAATCGAAACTCACCTGGATGTTTCATCAAGACTGTTACATTATCACAAAAGGGTTCCTTACACGATTACTCATCAGATATCAGTATTAATTAAGAAATGTTATTATGTTATCACTTAGCTTTTAAACACACATCTAGGCTAATTACTACATTTTATTCAAGATTAGATCTGTCCTATCTGCATTAAAATAAAAAATCATTAATTAATATCAACTAAAATGCTATAAAAAGTCATTAATAAATTATATTAAATGAATAGTGAGTGTCAATGTTACCTAATTCATAGAAACGGGCAGATTAGGAATGTTCCCTCTTAAGGAAATTCCTATGATGGTGGTAGTGCTTCTTTATTTGGTATCCAAACAATTCTTGACACACACAAAGCATCCTAACTTCCTTAAAATACTAACCAGGTAATTTTACAACACAGTTAATTACCCATTTTGTAAAGGTCATAACAATATCTGATTAGGGAGGTTAACTGTGATAGATAAAACAAAGGCCTAGCCCCAAGGGTACTGCTCAAGTACTCACTAACCACAACTGCCTTAATCTACTCACCCCACTTAGTCTGTGTTTGTATAAACACCCCTGCTTAGAGCCCCACTTAAGATAACAACAGAGTGGCCTGGGGCAGTTACCCTCTGCCAGGCTGCTGAATTACCTGGTCTAGCAGTCACAATAAAGGGTAATTACAGGGTATTGTGTAAAGAACACCTCCCTGAGACCCTAATCATTCCTTGCTAGTAGTAGTCACTGAGTTGCCTGTGGCCTAAATACTGAGTGCCTTGTGGTCAGTATTAACACCACTGGAATTGTCATTTTAGTTTCAATAGTCTGACTGATACACAATGAAATGTATCAATACAAGGAAAGATAGAAACAGAGTTCTCAAACTTGAAATAACATTAATATCTCAATGAAGGAACAGTGTAAATGAGTGTAGACTTATTGGCTATCAGAAGTTTCAGACAGTGTTCATTCTCAGAGAAATTGAACAACAGAATAATGATGTATTTGTTCAATTGTGATTTTTTTAATAGAATGTATACCTATGTATGTGTTTGAAACAAAACAGACAAATATCTCCGACAGATAGGTTTGTCATATGTGGCCTAATGTTGCATAGAATTAAACAGACACCATGGAACAATTGTTATTCTGAACATTTCTTGGACTATGTACCTGATCAATTGTGTTCTATTAAAAACATGACTGACAAATATCTCCGACAGATAGGTTACTTATATGCACAAGTTTATTTATATACCTAATGACCCGTACAATTAATTAGATGCCTTGGAACGAATGTCTGTCTGTATTACTGAACATGTCTTGTTTTGTCCACACTGTGACAATATGATAAGAATATTTCCACTAACCGTTTGCAGGTGTGTGTAATCTGTGTATGTGATGCCACCTAATGAAGCGTGCCTTCAACAATGAACGAGGGTCTGCATTGCTAACAATGAAAGAACTTAAACTGAAAACACATTTCGTCTCTAGAATAGACCCAACCCAACTGCTGAAAATTAGGTCATTTCAACATATATATTAGTTGTGGTAGTAAATGACTGAACCAGCAGACATAACAATATTTTGTTTTAAACAAAACTTTTAATTAAAGATTAATTAGCAGGCTAGAAATATTTTGTTCAAGTCATTCCTGTGGTTTTGTCTAGATGGTGTGAAATGGACCCTGCACTGCTAAGATGGCATGTTTAGGAGGGCTTATCATTCTGTTTTTGCAAACAAAACCTGTTGCACTTTTTTACCCAATAAAATCTGCTGCACTACTAAACTTCAGCAGCATGGTCTAAGCTATGCTACCCATTTGCCCCTCCAACTTTATTTATGAGATCCTCTATATTAGAGACTAGACTTGCCCTTCTCATACTGGCTTCTGGGCCAGGCCCAGGGTCCTGTCATTGACTCTTTAAGATCTAAAAAAAAATGTATTGATAAGTATAGACTAAATTGCAAACCGCAACTCTGCGGTAATGTTCGACTGCTATGAAAATAGTGCGGCTTTTATGTGTGCTTATACTTCGCATCGTCCGCTGGCTAAAGCCTAAATTAGGTATACGACACTACAAGTCAATGAGACCCTACCCGGCGGCTGAGTCAATTCAAGAAAACAGCGAGCGGTGTCAATAACGGCCGCGGGCCACACCCGCGAAATTCACCTTTCTCCGTCAGCATCTGCGATCTGCTCAATGTTTCAACAAGTGGACGCTGAAAGAAGCCTACCCGCCTACCCGCGTACCCGGAGGTCTACCGTTATAGATTTTGCGAAGGTTTTAAAACCGAGCGACATGAACGAAATCTGGAATCGCAACCGGGCACATGGCGCCAGCTACTACTCGTAAAGAATCTCGCTACGGCTTGCTCAGGTCAACGACTCAAGCGCCGACATCGTAATAAGTCATCGACGCCGTGTTTCTTATCCATATTATATTGTCATAAACTCTGTCAAAACCACAACAACTTGTTGACGACGCAATTATAATGCCTAGCTGTATATGTTCACTTACCTGGCGCTTATCACACACAATCTTGCTAAACGTTAGCGTGACTGCCGACTCACGATAGTAAACAGAGTGCCACTTTGTTAATCTTGCCCGCCAACTGAAGCTATCGCCATCTGGCGGATTAATGTTCCAACCGCTGGTACACCGCTATTTTAGTCTCAACCACAGAGTTAACTATGGTCTCACCGCAAAGTTAGTGTCAAGTGGCTGTACTTTTATTTAAAAATACTCACTGCAGTGACTGAATGTTTTAAATTATATACTTGAATAGAAGTAAAAGTATTTACATCCAGAATTATTTCGCCTTTTCTAATAACACAACCACCACACGGAAAGATTTATTTCGCAAATTCGGCGTTAAATCCCGTAGACTACGCTGGCGTAGGCCTATCGCTATTTACATAATTTAGAGGTCTATAAATTAATAAATTATATATATATATATATATATATATATATATTATGGTGTGCGTGTGCGTGTGCGTGTGCGTGTGCGTGTGCGTGTGCGTGTGCGTGTGCGTGTGCGTGTGCGTGTGCGTGTGCGTGTGCGTGTGCGTGTGCGTGTGCGTGTGCGTGTGCGTGTGCGTGTGCGTGTGCGTGTGCGTGTGCGTGTGCGTGTGCGTGTGCGTGTGCGTGTGCGTGTGCGTGTGCGTGTGCGTGTGCGTGTGCGTGTGCGTGTGCGTTGCGTGTGCGTGTGCGTGTGCGTGTGCGTGTGCGTGTGCGTGTGCGTGTGCGTGTAGAAAACGTCAGGGAACAGCTCGGAGAAATACCAGCAGTAGAAGGGCCAGTCCAGGAAATATCAAGGAAAGAGTTGGAGCAAGCCATAGAGAGTATGAAGAAGGGAAAGCCGCAAGATGCCCAGACCTTATCAAACACTAAGGGGGAGTGGAGTGGACATGATGCATGAAATACTGAAGAGAGTTTGGGAAGAGGAACAGATGCCAGAAGAGTGGGAGAAAAGTGAGATCGTCCCCATATACAAGCAAAAGGGGGACCCACCAGAATGTCGGAACTTTAGAGGCATTAAGCTGTTGGAACATGGGATGAAGATGTTATAAAATAGATATACATATATGGCCTTGCGAGTTCTTTTGCGCGCTCTAAGTGACGTCATGTTAATGGCGCTATTTTTACGGAGACGATCGGCCTATATGTACTGTAGCGTAGCGCAACGATCTCTGGCTTGCGATGACTGAAGAACCTATGCAAGCAGAGCAATTAATGACGGAATTTTATTTCGCTATTTACCCGGCATTGCCCAGGAGATGCAGTTGCCTGCGCTAAAATAATTTTGAAATTGTTACCCCGAGACCTCCCGGAAAAATTACGAAAATGTAAAACCACCCTGGACACGCAGTGACGCCGCTACGGATCTCAAATAAAAGCACAATCACATACACAGTGCACCGGCAAAACTTCCCCTAAGATCTCACCGGAGGAACTAAAAACATGTATAAATCTTCGAGCCAAGTACCCCTATGTATCCGTTGGATTGCATAGACGATTTCAGCCTCATGCATGCCTGAGGTAAGTGCATTTAAAAATTATGGAGAATTGTGTAGGGATGATTATAAAAGAACAAGACAGGTGCGATGTACAGGGCACACAATGAGAGAGAAAAAGAACATATAGTAACAACTAGTAAAACTGAAAGGAAAAGATCAAGAGGACGTCAGGGAATAAAAATAATTGCTCGTCTGTCAACATGGTACAGACCGAGCGCAACAGAACGAGTAAGAACAACGAACGACCATATCGTTTGGAGACGGCGAAGGGATGGAGAGGGAGAAGAACTAAGATGGAGAGAAAGGGAGAGAAAGGGAGAGAAAGGGAGAGAAAGGGAGAGAAAGGGAGAGAAAGGGAGAGAGAACGGGAGAGAAAGGGATAGGGTGAGGGAGGGAGGGAGGGAGGGAGGGAGGGGGAGGGAGGGAGAGGGAGGGAGGGAGGGAGGGAGGGGGAGGGATGGAGGGATGGAGGGATGGAGGGATGGAGGGATGGAGGGATGGAGGGAGGGAGGAGGGAGGGAGGGAGGGAGGGAGGGAGGGAGGGAGGGAGGGAGGGGTGATGTGGAAAGAACTGAAAAGAAATGTACACACTACCGAGTGACGTGAGCCCCCCCCCCCGCAGTGGAACAAGGGGAATACACCTGATACACCTGTGTAAACTGTGAATATAAAATAGTTAAAGCAGTATTAATGCGTTTCGAACACAAATATCCGCCGCTATCTATAGCCAGATACTCAAACATGCAGTTGAGTGAACTGGTCCAATGTAGACTGAAATGAGTTGCAAAGGTAATGTGCAATCGGTTTCTAAGTCTAGAACACCTCCACACTTTACTTTGTCGATGACCTTGCATTTCTATTAGTAAAGTTTGACCACCTGCAGGGAAAAACTGCTAGATTAGATATCAAAGCAAATTGGGCTTACCATCAGAGCAACCAAAACACAAGTGATGAGTATCAATAACCAACAGCACCTGTTTCCTTTAATGGTGAACATCTTCAGTTTGCTTGACTTTACTGACTTGGGTAGTCTCATCAGTGAAGACAATTTAATGGAGCCCAAAAACACATCAAAACAAAACTGGGGAAAGTCCGCTGTGTTTTCGACTAATTTCAGAACTTTTGGAAGGCCACACAGTATGCCATGAAAACAAAGATTCGACTTTACAACAGTTACGTGAAGTCTATCTCACTTTATGGCTCAGAGTGCTGGCGAGTGGTTAACCGTGTGCGACAGTAGGACTGTGTGATTTGAGAATGAAAGTCTGAAGACTCATTCCGCCGAGGGCAACTACAGACAGAAGTCGCGTGTGTTGGAAGCCGACTGTGACATTCTGTTGCGCTCAACAAAGTCATCTGCTGTGCTGGATCGTGACGGCCATTACAATACGAGAGCAAGCCGGGTGGTCAGAAGACCTCGACCAGTTATACGAGTAATGTAGACGCATCACTGCATTAGTACTGCGACATTATCTTGAAATGAAAAAAGACTATAATCCATTTAGAATGAAGAAATTTTGGAAACAAGTAATTTAGAACTCTATATAATTATTAGTAACTGTGAAAAGAATGTGGACAAATAATTATAGATATATGTATATTTATATATTTAGAATTTGTCCACATGCTTTATATATAATATATACTATATATATATATATATATATATATATATATATATATATATATATATATATATATATATATATATATATATTAGTGTGTAATTATATATAATTATATATATATATATATATATATATATATATATATATATAATTATATATGTAATTACATATATATATATATACATATATATATAATTATATATATATATATATATATAATTATAATATATTATATTTATATATTTATAATTTGTATTTATATTATTAAATAATATATAGAGTATTAAATTATATATATATATATATATATATATATATATATATATATATATATGAATATATATAATATAATTCAATGTATTTTATATTGTATATAATATATATATATAATGTAGTTATATATATATATATATATATATTATATATATATATATATATATATATATATATATATATATATATATATATATATTATATATATATATATATATATATATATATATATATATATATATACAGTGCATGTTGTATTTATTGATATTTAATATGTTCTGCCCATTCTATAGATAAACTCTGTTTTTATATATCCCGAGTAGTTATTGTAGCAACCCCGTCACGTGAACACATACATTTGAATGTGTATTGGATTTTCCCCATTTTTATGTGGCGTCAGTTGTTGGCATTTTATCCATTGTTTTATTTTAGTATATAAAATTCCTTATCATTCATGTTTTTGCCGAAGCGGAGACTTCACGTCTCTCAACTGTAGGCCTACGCCAATTAAATTAAATTGTCAGGTGAGGAATGTATGGCAGTAATATTGTCATTAAACTGCATGTTAATAGCTAGATTAAGCTTTTAACAAAATCAAACATGCGAAACATTACTTCAAGGTAAAATCATGTTATGTATGTTTTTATTTGGATTTTAAAGTTTAAAAAATCTCAAGATATTTAAAAGCTAGTCTCCTACCATTAATCAGTACTAACTTACGCCATATTCACAAGATGGCGCCACCTGAGTTCGAAACACGGGTGGCTGTTGCATCAAAAGGCATCTGATCAGTCAATGGGCCATGCATTTTTTAATAAAATTTCATACTACACATGGATTATGAAAACTAATGGTATAATTATAGCAAATATACATAATCATAGTGTAGAAAATGTAAGATTCGGAACTGATCAGTTACGCTATATGCCTACTGTAAATGTTTATTTCTGAAATGAAAACGTGGAGGGGACATTTCGTATGCTGTCCTCCCACGCTGAAAAGTGAGGAGGGCGCCGATGTATGGAGGTATACCTGCCAACCCTCCTGGAAGTACAAGGAGGCTCTTGGGTTGTTTTCGTGTTTCGGAATACAGACGAATCTACCGGATTTTCGCTTCATGTCTCGAACAGCAGAAATGACGAGATGCGCAAAATCGGGGTAAATAATAAATAAATACATAAATAAAGAAAGAACTCGACGGGAACTTCTATCAAGTCGCTTAGTGAATTTGCGTGAAGCGCCTAAGTCGTGCTGAAACATTGTATTTTCACAACCTGCTTTGTAAATTGGAAGTTGTTTTGTAATATGACCGTTGACGCATAGTTAAACCTCTACCTCTGACTGCAGACGTTCCGCTGCCTCGTTGTTATCGGCCAGTGAATCACCTCTCTGGCTGTGGCGTTACACCTTACTACAGGTAAATAACAGTTAGTGCGACACACTGGTTCTCTGAAGTAGGATTTATTAGCTCAGCCGGAACTGATAGCATTGCCATGCGGCATTTCATTTAAATAATAACAAGAGTATTTTTATGGTGGACGTGTAAGCCATACATCGCGACACGTGAATGCTACTCGCTTAAAATTATTTCTTAACTGTAACCAGAAACCACTTCCCACTATCGTCCTTCTAGGCCTGTATAATATATAACAATACGCTAACGTTGGGACATTGTAAAATATCAGCTCCGGAGCCTCGAGGTCAGACAGGAAGTTTGTAGAGACATAAAAATGACAATAACAAATAGTTACCAATTATCACGTGTGCGTCTGTATTATGAGCGGGCGACGTTATCAATGATACACAATGATACGGGTGATGTTATCAATGATACACAATGATACGGGGGATGTTATCAATGATACACAGTGCTACGGGGGATGTTATGCATAATACACAATGCTCGGGTGATGCTATCAATAATACACACTGCTACGGGTAATGCTATGAATGATACGCAGTGCTATGGGTGATGCTACTAATGATACACAATGCTAGGGTGATGCTACTAATGATACACAATGCTACGGGTGAAGCTATGAATGATACACAATGCTACGGGTGATGCTACTAATGATACACAATGCTACGATTGAAGCTATCAATGATAAATAATGCTATGGGTGATGCTACTAATGATACACAATGCTACGGGTGATGCTATGAATGATACACAAAGCTATGAGTGAAGCTATGAATGATACACAATGCTATGGGTGATGCTACTAATGATACACAATGCTACGGGTGATGCTACTAATGATACACAATAATACGGGGATGCTATGAATGATACGCAATGATACAGGGGATGCTATGAATGATACGCAATGATACAGGGGATGCTATGAATGACACGCAGTGCTACGGGCGATACTGTGAATGATTTAACAAGATTGCCACCTAGAGATTAAACTCTAGATGGCAGGTGGACTAGGAAGCGCTTTGGCTTATCGAGAGCCCAACCTATCTGTCTAAGTATACCCCGCCCGTCTTAGATATATGTCGATTTTATTTTTAAATATATTAACACTACTAGCATCTACACAATCAGCTGATAATCTGTTCCATTCGTTTACTGTTCTTTGTAAAAATGAAAATTTTCTAATATCTAGTCTATGCTGCTTCTTTGCTAATGTATCTCCATGTCCTCTAGTTCTTCTCTCTTCCTTGACCGAGATAAAATATTTCTGTCAATATTTTCATACCCATTCAATATTTTAAACACCATAATCTGATCTCCTCTCAATCTTCTGGTTTCTAGTTCTTTTAGACGCATTTCATAACTAATATTCCTGAGTTTTTGTGTAATTTTGCTTGTTCTCCTTTGTATTCTTTCTAGGATATCAATATCCTTCTTGCGATATGGCCTCCATGCTTGTATACAATATTCTAAATGAAGTCTAACTATTGTTTTATACAGCGGTATTATTAGTTCTTTTTCTTTGTACACTATATTTCGCCTAATAAATCCAATAATTTGGTTTCCCTGCGCTGCTGCAATTCCACACTGCTTGTGCATCTTCATTTCCATGTCCTGTGTGGAGGCACTTACACTTTCCAAAATTAAACAGCATTTGCCATTTCTCAGACCATTCTGTCAACTTAGTAGGATCAACTTGTAAATGATGTCTATCTGCATCACTTTTAATTTTCCTAAACACTTTTGTGTCGTCCGCAAAATTCAACACCTTGCTTGTTATGTCATCATGCATTGATGTAATATATCAATGATTTGGATGATGACATAATATATTATATTAAGAATAAAATAGGTCCCAATACTGATCCCTGCGGTACTCCACTCAAAACCGATTTCCAGTTTGAAACCTCCCCATCAACTACTACTCTTTGTCTTCTATTAATTTTTCTATCCAGTTAATCATACCATTTCCTATGCCATGGGCCTTTAGGTTAAGTAGTAATCTTTGACGTGGCACTTTGTCAAAGGTTTAAAAAAATCTAAGTAGATTATATATACTGGTGATCCCTCATCTACCCACTTTGTGACATCTTCGAAAAAACATAACATATTTGTTAAGCATGTCTTCGCTTTTAAAAACCCATGTTGAGTTGGGTTTATCAATTTATTTTTAGCAAGAAAATCAACCAAGTGATCTTTAATATTTTTTCTAATAGTTTGCAAATCACCGATGTTAAACTCACTGGTCTATAGTTCTCTGACTTGTTTTTCGAACCTTTTTTAAATAATGGTATACTGTTTGCTTCTTTCCATTCTAACGGAACTATTCGCTCCTCTAATGACAAATTGAACACTGTCGCAAGCGGTATGCTGATTTGTTCTACAATTTCGAATAATAATTTGGGAGGAATCCCATCCACTCCAGGTGATTTATTATCCTTCATATCTTATATTTTCATAGCTACCATAGTTGGGGTTACGAATAGTTGTCCTAAATAGTCAGACTCTCTCCCTTTGAACTTCAGCTGTAGCTTGATTAAGTGCTTCTTTATAAATGCTATAGTCTTCTTCACTTCCAGTATGTCTATATGTCTTCCACATCATTTGCTTGTACTTGATTTTTCTAATGGCTTCCTTCGATAAGTGTTTCTTCGTTGACCGTTTCCCCTGTTTTTTCAAGAGGACAAATTTGTCAACGACGCAGTCAATTTCACTCTTTAAAATATTCCAGCATTCTGTTGCTGTCTTATTTTTCAGTGTGTTATTCCAGTCTATCTTTGCTAAATATGCCCTTATTTTTCTCTTCCGTCCTCCCTTTAATTTGATGATAAAATATATATGGTTGTGATCACTACATCCCAGTGGCTCACATATCTTGACATTATCAACACATTCCTTTTGTGAGCTCAAAACTATGTCCAACACGTTCTTGCCCTTGGTTGGTTCTAACACATGTTGAGAAAGGAAACTATCATGCACTACATTTTTAAACTCTTGATCCTCTCTCCCAGTACTTTGTAGAGATGAGCACTGTATATGCCCATGGTTAAAACCCCCCATAATAATACAGTCCCGTTTACTCACTTCTTTTATAGCGTTATGTACTTTTTATTCTCGCCTATGCTTATGTTTGGACTCCGATACACTAACTCAACAGTTAATGTTGAGTTTCCTGTAACTATGTTACACCAGACAGCTTCTTCACATCCTGCTTCTTTTTCTAATTTGATTTCATAAGCCTGGATGGATTCTTTAATATATAAAATAACTCCGTCTCCCCTTCTTCCTAATCTATCTTTCCTGAACATTACATATCCTGTCATTCCTAATTCGGCATCAGATATATCGGGGGTGGCCCAAGATTCAGTTATACCTATTATGTGAGGGTCAATATCTATATAATGTTTAGTTCATTTCTTTTATTTACTGTGCTCCTTGCATTTAAACAAACACATTTATAACCAGATTCCGTAGGGCTTTCCAGGCTTTTCTTTGCTGATTTCTTTTTGCTGTCTTTATATATGCCTCTAGTTTTGGCTTCTCTGTGTATCCCCCCCCCTGCGAAACTAGTTTAAATAGTTGCAACCTGTTCCACTGTCCATAGATCGAAGCAGGTTCTCGGAGAACACTGCTGCGCCCTTTCCGCTTAGATGGAGGCCATCTCTCATGTACATGTCTTCTTTCCCAAAAAAGTATCCCCACAAATCTATAAATCCAACTCCTTCTTCTTCACACATCTGCTCTACTAGTGAGTTAATTACCATCCTCTTGCAGTTTCTATATGTTGCGCCCATTCCCCTCATCACTGGCGGGATTCCTGAGAGAATAATCTGTTCAACTCTTGTCTTCTTCAGTGTCTCTACCAACTCTCTGTATCTCTGTACTATCCTGGTTGATCCATCCCTGTCTGCATCGTGTCCCTACATACACACACAAACACACACACACACACACACACACACACACACACAATATATATATATATATATATATATATATATATATATATATATATATATATATATATATATATATATATAATAAAGATCCTCCCTGGCAAGCCCCAATACGTTCTCTACCCGTTCAGTCACATACTCTATCCTAGCCCCTGGAAAACAAACAACAACGTCTTCTCCTTTGATTAATGTCCTGTCTTTCGCAAAATGAAGTCTCCCATAAATACCCTTTCTGTTCTCAATGCCCCCTCGAACACTGAATGAATGAATGAATATTTATTTTTTGGAATCGTACAAACAAACAGTATGTATAAACAACAAATGTAACAATCAATTATATCATGTACGATTCCGGGCAGACAGCGGAGCCAATTAAGGTTGTTACCAGTTGGTGTATATAATAATTATTAATACGAAACCATTTCTCATAAATTAAACTGGTCGCTGTCAACCCTACCATAGCTGTATAAACAATGATGTTATAATTATACTTTCACGTGTACCACATACTTATAGTTTTTTATGATTGGCCAGGTGTGTAAAACATAACATTAATATTCAATTAAGAATGTTCAATTGACATGTATAGCAAACGTGTGGTAATACCAACTACCGACAATGACAAGGATATAATTACATACATATATGAACAGGTATTTTATATTGAATAAGCTTCAGCTAGCTCTTCATATTCTTTTACAACAATTGCTTTTAGTGATACAGCAAAACGTTTTATATTGTTTTTTGCTGGATGATAAGCGGAATTCTGTTCCATATCAATGGACCTTTACGTAAGAAACTGTTAGAAGATTTTACTGTTAGAGAAGTAAAAGGAAGTATATATATATATGTGAGGCTTGTCTAGTTTCGTGAATGTGTATGTCATGGGTAAATGTAAAAATATCAGATAAATAATGGGGTAGACTCCTGTGAACATAATTATACCATTTTTTCCCCTAATTTCCAGTTCGTATACATCATTCAATTTAATTAATTTTAAGCACGTAAAGAGGGGGTGAGAATGTTCCCAATAACTTCTTTTGAGTATGGAACGAACTATTTCTTTTGGATAATAAATAATTTTGTTAAGTACGTTTTATATGTAGACCCCACAAGATGATTCCATATGTCAAGTAAGGGTAAAATAAAGTTTAATAAATTGTTTTAAGGGCGGACACAGGAAGGTATCTGTTAAATTTTTGATTACATATAAAGCACTGGTTAATTTATTTTTGCATTTGTTTATGTGTTCGTGCCAATCAAGTTTTTCATCAATATGAAGACCTAGAAATTGTACTTCATTCGCTGTATTATACATTGTTAAAATGATTTCTTCATTCTCAGGAGGAGGAGATCTACAGAATAACATGCATTTCGTTTTGGAAATATTTAGAGATAATTTATTTGCACGAAACCAGTCAGCTAATATTTGAAGTTCCTTGTTCATATCTTCGTATATATTATTAACTTGTTTTCCAGTCTTGTATATAGTAGTGTCATCCGCAAATAATATAGTTTTACAATGCTCTACACAAAATGGGAGATCATTTATGTATATTATAAATAGGAGCGGACCAAGTATAGACCCCTGCGGGACGCCGTATGTGATATCCCGTTGAAGCGAATCGCTATTATTATATTTAACATATTGTTTCCGATTTGACAGATAACGTTTAAACCATTTGAGAGGAGTACCCCTTATTCCATAAAATTCAAGTTTATATAATAAGATTTGGTGATCAATTGTATCGAATGCTTTACTTAAATCCAAGAAAACACTAAGGACCGAGTCTTTATTTTCCAAAGCTTTTATAACATCACTAGTAAGTGCAGTTATTGCATTTATTGTTGAATATTTTTCACGAAAACCATATTGGTTATTATTTAATATTTTATTAGTTTGAATGAAATGAAGAGTCCTTTTATATACAACTATTCCCAGTATTTTATAAATTGAAGGTAACAATGATGTAGGTCTGTAATTGGAAATGTCGTCTTTAGCGTTTGACTTATGGACAGGTTTAATTTTCGCAATTTTCAATTCATCTGGTACTATTCCCTCAGACATTGACATGTTTATCAAAATAGATAAAGGCATAGCTATTTGCTCACCAAATAACTTTACAACAAGCGCACTCAAATTGTCATGACTTGTACTTTTCTTAGGTTGAAGTGACTTTATTATTTCCCTGATCTCACTTGCATCGGTTGGGCTCATGAACATACTATTTGAGTTATGTTTAGGGCAATTCTGAAGATAAGATGTAAATTTTATTTTGGATAGAGGTATTGCAGTGGCGTGGTTTGGACCAACATTTGTAAAGAAATTACAAAATGCGTTAGATATTTGATAAGGATCTTTAATTACAGCATTATTATGTTTGAAATGTAAAGGAATGCCAGATTTATCATTGTTTTTTCCAATCATATTCTTTAGTAAATTCCATGTTTTTAGAGTCATTCTTGAATGTGTTTAATTGATTAGCATAGTAGGTTGTTTTTGCAATTAGTTTTAACTTATTATAGATATTTCTATGTTTAACATAACGGATGTGAGCAGGATGTGTCTTAGGTTTGCTAATACATTTCCGATACAGTTTATTTGAGGTTAAAGATGATTTCATTAGTCCTGTAGTCATCCAAACATTCCGAATTACATATTTCGATTTAATGTTGACAGTTTTCTCTGGTGCGTATGATGCAATGATATAATTTAATTGTTCAGTAAACATTTTAAACGCATTATTTATGTCTAACTGATGAAGATATGTCCAATTAATTTGCTGGAGTGCAAATTTTATGTGTCGGATCGACACGTTAGATAAAGGTCTATGTTTGAATGTTAATGGTTCGTTGCGTATTTTTGAAGGTTTCCGCTTTCCGATAAGACAAAATATAGGTAAATGGTCAGATATATCGCTGAATAGTATACCAGAGTGAACAAATGGGGTTGTGTGCCGTACATATATGTTATCAATGAGGGTAGCAGAATTATAGGTGATACGCGTAGGCTTAGTAATCGTGGGAATTATATTTGCGGCTAGATATAGATATAGACTTAATTTTTAGATAGTCGAAATTTTGATCAGTGCCTATTATAACTTGACTGTTTGAGCTTTCCATTTTCTGTAATATTTCCCCATACCGTTGAATAGACAAATTAACACTTGTATTAAGAATCCGGTATATTTCACCTACGATTGACGTTTGACCATTATTAATAGATTCAATGAATATGGATTCAAATTCACCTTCTATGAAAATACTAAGGTCTTCTCGAAGATTATACTGAATATTATCACGGATATATATCGCGACACCACCTTTAGATTTAATCTTTCAATTTTTATAAATAAAGTTATAATTGGGTAGCTTGAAAAGATGGGCATTGTCATCATTTACAAAAGTTTCACATAACAGAATATAGTTAATTTCCACATGTGCACCAGAGAGCTCTGACAGTAATGTTTGAAGTTGATCAAATTTTGATGAGAGTCCTTGTATGTTTAGGTGGAGCACTTTACACTGAAAGTTATTATGACTAAACTTATCTGGAAGGATATCGTTAACATCATAATAATTACTATTTATATCTGCTAAATTGAAAGGGTTCGTTTCTATATTTTCATATTGCGTAGTTCTTTCGTACAAGTACCTTAGATCTAGCTCAGTATAATTACTTAACATTTCATCCATACTTTCTTGACAATAAATAGCTTACAATATAGTATTTTGTTAGGTCACAGACGAGAGATGTCATTGTAGAAAGAATAAAGATATACGGCAAGAAAAATATCGTTAAATAAGTGAACATAAGTATCATTATAATAGTTGAGACACTGCATACACATTGATAAAGGTAAAACATAGTAAGTTTAAGATAATTAGAAATGGATGAACACGTGGCTATGGAAAACAGCTTGGTCAAAAAATACAATAAGAAACAAAACATGTGGCTGAAACTAATTACTCTAGAATACAAAATGTGCATAATAGAGACATTATAGTCCAGCATAGTAGAACACAAAATATGCATAATAGTGACACAATAGTTCAACATAATTGCATACATAGTTGAATGAGTAAGAACCAGTGTCAACAATGAAAACACAATTAAGGAAAACATAACTAGTTAATTAGCATGAGTACAGCAAAGCGGGTCTCATTAACAAGTATTAAAATAATATAATAATTATCCCATTTAAATTAAAGTGAAAACAATTATACCTGCATCGGTATACTTCGTGTACGTGAGCTTTAACGGTATAAGTACGTGTCAAATGTCACACAACCTGCTTTTCGAGATCACGAATGTTCTTGATTTGGGACACACGACTGGCGTTGTCCCGTATCAGGATATTTCCACCAATGCTCCAGGTTTCCTTGATCTTGCCGTTCTTCTTGGCCTTGCGACACTCGTAGAGGAGGTGCGAACGTGTCTTTGTCAAGTCGTCATTGACAAAGACTGTGTGCGTCGTCGGTGTTGTTGACGGTCCCGGCGCTGGCTGCGTGAACTTGATGCCTCTTCTTGCCGTGAAAACACGGCGTCTTGTTCTATACGTGGTGAGTTTGATCAGGATCTGTCGAGTTTTGTCCGGCAGCTTAGGCCCGACACGATGCACACGACCAATCTCCTCAACCGTCAACGGAGGGAGGAGCGTCGAGTTGACGACTCGAAGCGTCTCCTACAAGACGTCCTCCCTCTCTCTTTCAGGAATCCCTGAGATTCTCAGGGAGTTCCTTCTGGAGTATTGTTCCAGTTCTTCGGTCTTATCTTCAAGGGCTTCTACTTGCTTCGTCAGATGAGAGATCTGTTTGTCTTTAGCAATAATTATAGATCGTAGCTCAGCTACCTCGTGTCGTAGCTCGTCTACGAGAAGTTCTTTTAGTTTTTTGGCCAATTTCGGCTCACAAAGAGCCTCAAAGAGATCGGCTGAAAAGTTTGCGGTCGACGCGGTCAACGCCCCCCCCTTGATCGGCTCATTGCGCTGTTTGGCTTCGACGAGGACAGGTGCAGAATATTGTGTCTGGCAGGTATTCAACCGTGGCGAGATCGCAGGCGTGGCGCAGGCGATACTAATAGTGATTGTATGTTCTGTACAAATGTTCCTCCTTTCCACACTATCAACGCATTCCTACCAAGGAAAAACTACCCAACTCTTTTTACCACAGCATCACTGCCACAATGTCCATGTTTCACCTTTCTGTCAATACTACCTCTTGTCGAACGTACTTACTTCTGAAGACCACGCCGCTGGTCACTGTCACTCACCCATGGTCATCGCCTTACGCTTCAGAGTAGCTCCTCCGTTTTGCATCTCCTTGGTTGCTGACTTCCCTGGGCCGCTTTCTCTGTTGTTCCTTTCCCTGTTATTGACTTCCGTTTTGTTACATCACCTCTCACTTCCTTTCTTCCCTTCATCTTTCCTCCTGTCGCATCTCTCATCTCCTGTCCCCTTGTCCCTCCATCCTTCTCTACTGTTTCTTTCTCCCCTGTCACCTTCCTGCATGTCATGTTTTCGGTTGTTCTTTCTCCATTTGTTTTCCTTGCAATCGCTCTCCCTCCTCTCTCCATCCCCTTCACAATATCCGCTAGCCTAGCTAACTCTGCTGTCAGACAGTCCACTTTCCAACACACTAAACATTGGAAAGTAAACCCTTCCTCCGTTGTCTCTGACCAAGATTTTCCGCACCCCGATATAAAAAAATCCACCAAGCTGTGGCAGTGGTTACACACCAAGTGCCTCCTTGCCTTCACTTGCCGCTTGCAAAGTGCCATATTACGATTTATCAAAATCAACTTAGTTTATACCATGGGCGATATCAAGATTGATACGCAACGCTACGGGTGAAGCTATGAATGATACGAGATGTTATCTATGGGCGATGTGATGAACGATGCGATGCGCAATGCTATGGTTGATGCTATGGTATTGGATCATTTACTGGTGTCAGTGTTAATGTAAGAAATATAGCGTTAACACAATAAGAAACATGGCTTCGTTTTGTCATCATCTAAAATCTTTCTTTTTAATATCGCCCATCCTCCTTAGCTGCAGCACATGACGAAGAGAGCGCTTAATCATTTGGTTTTTGTGTTACTTCCAGCCAATACTGACGCTGAAGAGGTAATTTGTCGTATTAATAGCTAAACCGACTGACATCTTTTTTACCGTAAAAACTTGTCGCTCAGGGATGTGAAGTCCACGCTGAGGAGACGAACACCTTCCTCGGCCACAACACAGACAGCGGGACCACACCCATCGCATAACATAACGCATTATGTGTTTACGTATATGTGTCTGTCTGTCTGTCTGTCTGTCTGTCTGTCTGTCTGTCTGTCTGTCTGTCTGTCTGTGTGTGTGTGTGTGTGTGTGTGTGTGTGTGTGTGTGTTGTCTGTTGTCTGTCTGTCTGTCTGTCTGTCTGTCTGTCTGTCTGTCTGTCTGTCTGTCTGTCTGTCTGTCTGTCTGTCTGTCTGTCTGTCTGTCTGTCTGTCTGTCTGTCTGTCTGTCTGTCTGTCTGTCTGTCTGTCTGTCTGCTCTGTCTGCCTGTCTGCCTGTCTGCTTGTCTGCTTGACTGCTTGTTTGACTGTCTGACTGCCTGTCTTCTGTCTGTCTGTCTGTCTGTCTGTTTGTATGTTTGTATGTTTGTTTACATGGTGTCTGTCTGACTGTCTCCGTCTCCGTCTCCGTCTCCGTCTCCGTCTCCGTCTCCGTCTCCGTCTCCGTCTCCGTCTCCGTCTCCGTCTCCGTCTCCGTCTCCGTCTCCGTCTCCGTCTCCGTGTCCGTGTCCGTGTCTGTCTGTCTGTCTGTCTGTCTGTCTGTCTGTCTCTCTCTCTCTCTCTCTCTCTCTGTCTCTCTCATATTCATTATATATATATATATATATATATATATATATATATATATATATATATATATATATCCCCTCTCTTTCTCTGTCTACAAGTCAATACACCTAGTAACACAGTCACGGGGATATTCCCAGCCAGAACGTGATTTATTAGTGTCTATAATACGCCAGTAACATATCTTCCTCGCACTTTGTATGTCCACTGTTTACTCTGTGTCATTGTCTTGTAATGTGCTAGTAATTGTGCTTATTCAAATGATTATAGATTTTCCACGTACGGACCCGTTCTATGTAAAGTGATTTATCGCTTACATGTACAGTGTGTTTCTCCATAAACCAGAGTAAGTAATCCCCAAACACACCAAATAAGTAGATTTTTTATTGGTAGTACATACGTAATATTTCTTAATAATATATTATCAACTAATGAACTGTCCTAGCCACGTGTAGGTGGACCTGGTCACCAAGAACATGTATTTCAGATTCATCCTTTTGCCAACCACGTATCGATTTCAAAACAGGAATATTGTACTTTAATGTCCTCACACTCACTATGGTTGTTTGAGGTATCATATCCGACACATTCCAAGGACTGTGAAAGTTAAATGTTTTGTGAGGTACCTTGGTTATTCATTTGTAATTCATTAATGTGGAGTAACTGTATACATTATCAAAGTAATAGAGCTTGTATTGCTTAATCACTCGTACAATTTCGTTTTAGTTAGATTATGTGGTTTAGGCTTGACAAATTACATGGTAAAATCAAGTTCTCTTTTGGGTCTCTGCATATATCAATTAATAAAAGCTAAACCACTAGCAACTTCAATAAATACATTGTATACGTTGATTTGAGCGCTAGTGCATATACACACACACACTATGCTGTCAGATGGCATTACCCTTAACCAGTAATACATCAATGTGCAATTTGAAATGCACTCTACCAACCCTTAGAATTAGTATTGATGTGCTCCATAACTATTAATTTAGACAGCTTCAAGTAAAATGTGGATGATAAAAAACTTAAACAGACAAGGAATGTGCAACAACGAACGCGGAACAACATATGAGACCCCTACGCCGTTGGTTACAGTTGTGATACAATGAGCCTGTGACATGTGACGGGCGTTGCCCCCACCAGGCATGGTGCCCCCGTCCCACCTACTAATTCTACTTGATGTGTTCCACACACAGACTAATACCCGACTTAAACAAATCGCTCAATATATTCCACTCGCTCCGAACATTGTGCAATTCGTCTTGACAGTGTCACGCTTACATTCATCCGGGCGTTAACTAATATCCGGGTGACGTTTCTGCTCATGCGCGATACACGTAAAACAATACCGGTTCAGCAAAAGCAAAGCATTTGTAGTGTAAATTTGACGGGCTGTTTGTTAACTTTCCTGCGGTGATTAGTGTGTTCGATAAATTGAAATATTACGTTTACAGATTATTGCGCACCGAAGTAACGTGGCTTTTGCTTGCTATCAAAACATGCCTCAAAAACATGTTTACTTCGTGGTGATTTGAGACAAATAACTTCGCTGAAAGGTTATATGCGTCCATTTACTCATGATGGTTGCTATATTATATATCAGCGTAACAATTTATTTCATACGATATTCAGCGGGAAGCGTACTTAATAATAACTAATGACACCGACTGACTTGCGCATGCGCATATATTACACCCGGGGATTATTTAACACCCTGGAAAAGTTAAACGCCACAACGGTACTCAGTAGAGAACGAACCAGTCCACCGCGAAGTGTTTGATCACGCGAGAACGAGACTTGTGTTCGCCGTATCTCCAACGCGACGTCTCGTGTCTTCCGGTTGTCGTCACGATCGTGAAATACCAATACGGTGTTTTCGGGAAATCGAAATCGGCCGGAGTACCTGCCGCTGGCTTCAGTCTGATGGCGAGCGTGTTCTCGGCGCTGACGTCACTTCCGTGCACGTGCATATTGTGCACGCCGACCACCTTCACCGCGTCGCCAGGATATTTGATGGCGTAGCGGACGGTGGCTCCTCGCTTGACAGCTTCCGTCAGCGCCAGTTTACTTCCGCCCGTCACAGTTCCTTCTTTGTCGACAGACAACGTCAGATGCCACGGGCGTGTGTCGATGTACCACATGACGCTGTAGAATGCAAAAACTGTCCCGTTGCCAGCTATCGTGCTGCCCAACTTTTGGCGGCGCATGCGCACGACGCCGGATGTCGATATTGTCATCCAGACGGCGTGCGTGGCGTGCGCCGCTGCGACATCCGGAAGTGGTTTTTTGTCGTCACTGATGAAAGACAGGAAGTAGCCAGTCAAAACTCCTTTCTTGATGATCAAGCCGTCCGCTTCCGCCACCAAGTTGTCGAGTCCGGGCAGCCTCACTCGGACCCTGTGTCCAGCACGCACGGCGTCGCGGAGACATTCCAGGCAGCCCTGCGTCATCTTCCCTGACCCATCGTGGGCCAGCGCGAGTGACCAACAGTCGTCGACCAGCCACGTGACAGACACGTCTTTGGGCAAGTCGATCAGACGGCTGGGGTAGTCCACGACACGACGTGATGTGACAACGTTACCACTTGCCGTCGTGAAGAAGTACGACAACCACAGGGCCTTGTTCTCAAACTCACACCGACCGTCCTTACACGGCTTCATGCTCACCCGGTTTGTCGACTGTGCGACTACGTCGAAACGCTTAATCGCAACGCTGGTCAAACGTAGGAGATCGCCTTTGACGTCGTCACCCATCAGAGCATATATGGCCTTCCCCGCCAGCACGGCCTGCTGCAAGACGCCGAAGTTCCCGGAATCGATCCACCCGCCGGCTTTTAGAGTCAACACACGCCGCAGACTATACGGGTACTTGACGTACCACTGGACGGCGAGCGAGTAGTCGTTGCGACTGCGGAACTTGCCACCGACGTAGTAGCGCGATGCCTGCCCGTAACCGGAAGTACACAGCATGAGCATCCACCAGTACACGTCGCGCTTGAAGGACATCCAAGAGGCGATGCACGCGTTCTTCCAGATCTGCGCGCACACGTGGCCGTCTTCCATATGCACATGCTCGGCTGCGATGGCGTACCGGAAGTGCGGCACGTACACGCCGACGGTGCCGCCGTCTCGCAGCGCCTTCAGCAGGTCGTCGCGTCGGCCGTAGACCGGCTCGCCCTTGGCGTCGTGCTCGTATAACAGAGTCCACCTGCTGACGTCACATCCGGACCCGTCACACCACCACGTGTCGGCCGTGCATCCGACCTCGGCGGCGATCAGCAGCAACAAGAGGAATGGCATCTTTCGGGACATCTCCGTATGTTTTGTGTTTGAAATCTAACGCCACGGAGAGACGTGTGTTAAGGCGACTGAAGCAAAACAGTCATAATAGCTGACGTATAATGACCGTATCTCATATTAACAAGCAGAATTATATTACAACTGCGTGGTGTATCATGTGACGGGGCGGGTCTGTCTGTCTCTCTCAACTCGCGCACGTCCTATCAGGCGAGCGTATCCGTCAGCCAAGGATTATGAAATGTTAGCTTAACACAATAATTTTAAATAAATATATTTTGTTTATCTTAAATTACATTTTAGACATACAATTTTATTTATTCATTAAAATAAAAAAATGTAAATATATAATTTATCATGTTAATTGGCATTATATATATATATATATATATAAATATATATATATTTATTTTTTATTTATTATTTAATTTATTTATTTATTTTTTATTATTTATGATTTATTTTTATTTATTTATTATTATTATTTATTTATTTATTTATTTATTATTATAAATAATTATTTTAATATATATTATATCATTTTAAAGGACTCACCTAGAGCAACAAATCACATACACATTAAAAAATTATTCTTTACATTTATATTCAACACACAACACACACACACACACACAATATATATAAATATATAAAAATATATATATATATATATATATATATATATATATATATATATATACATTTTAAAATTATCATTAAGAAATAAAGTTATAGAAAAAACACATTTAAAAGAACTATAAATTTAAGATAATAAAAAACGGCACAGGAAAAATTTGAAATAATAAATAATTAATAAAAGATCTTAACTTAAATCGAGCGACAACACTAAATGAAGTCAGTGTTCGGGAATAAAAGGTCCGCTTGAATAAATGAGTCTTTAGAAGTGTTTTAAACTGTTTGGCCCATAGTATGTGGAAGATCACCCCATAGACACGAGAAGCGGCGACGGAGAAGGCTGTATGACCGTACTGGCGGAGACGTGCCCTGGGCACACTCGGTAGGGAAGTGATGATCTCGCCGAGAGACAAAACATGACAAGAAGCAAAACTAATTATCAACAAATCAGCTGTCATAGACCACAACCGTGAAACTTGAAACTGTCGCTGACACAGCGCGATTCGCGCTTCTTCACAACAGTTGCATGCATATATAGATTGATATTTAATGCACCGGGCGAGGATTACTGCATAAACAACACCGACAGTCAACATGAAGACAGCTCATCGTTACACCTATTGCTGGCGACGCTAACGAGATAGAAAAACGCAAAACCTTCCTTCTATCATCAATAAAAAAAACCAGCTAGTCTGTGTGCGTGTGCGGTTGTGTGGTGTTGTGTGCGTTTTGGGGTGGGGCGTTTTGTGTGCGTTTTGGGGTGGGGCGTGTTGTGGGGCGTGTTGGTGTTGTTGTGTGCGTTTTGGGGTGGGGCTTGTTGTGTGCGTTTTGGGGTGTGGTGTTGTGGGGCGTTTTGGGGTGGGGCGTGTTGGGGGGGCGTGTAGGGTGCGGGGGGGGCGGGGGGGCCCCGGGGGGTCCCCGGGGAAAATGGGGCGGAGGGGCGTGGGGGGTGCGGGGGGCCCCGGAGGGGCCCCGGTTTTGGGTCCGTCCCCGGCCCCGGGGGCCCCCGGCGGCGGGTCCCCGTGGGCAGGGGGTGAAGGTGTGAATGGGGCCCCGGCGGCGGGGCGTGCGGCTTTCGTGGGGGGTCCCCCGGTGCGGGGCCCCCGGGGGCGGGTTGCGGGGGGGCGGTGGTCCCGTGGGGCCCCCGGGGCCCCGGGTGTCCCCCGGGGGGTGTCCCCGTGGTCCCCCGGGGTCCCCGTGGGGCCCCCGGGGTTTTGGCGGTGTGCTGGGCGTGTGTCCCCGGTTGTTGGCCCCGTGTGCGTTGGGGCCGGGTCCCCTGGTGGTGCGGGTGGTGCGGGGCCCCGGGGGCCCGTTTGTCTTTTGGGCGTGGTGGGCGGGGGCCCCCGGGGTCCCCGTGTGTCGTTGGCCCCGGGTCGGGGTTGTGTTTAAACAAAACCTTGAAACGTGGGGGGGGTGGGGGCGTGGGGCGCGTGTGTGCGGGGGGCGTGCGCGCGCATTTGTTTTGCATGGCAACTCCAAGGAATAGATCCTGTATCCCATTATCATTGCTCAGCTGATGTATATACGTATGTGTCAAAGGTAAATCCCAGCTTTTCCTCCTAACCCCTAACGCTATAACCAGTTCAAAAAAAAAACACTAGACTATCCATCTCGTGCACTGTCTCTTGGTGATGTCTCCACTAATTCGTGACATCACTCTAATAAACTCCAAAAACCCTTCTCGTTTACCAGGAACGTTGAATTTGACGCACAAATTCAACCAATTCTTCTGACTTTGCGAAGTGGCGCGTTAGATGAATGGATCAAGGATGTGGCCATATACACCGTATTAGTTTATAGCGACCGGGTCAGTACTGAGTCATGCATGCATCTCGACTGGTAGGACGTCTGCGCGTTGCTGGACCCGCCCCGTTATTTGATACACCATACTATAGGTGTGTTTGTGTGAAATATGTTCATTACATGAAGGCAACTGCGCTATTATGACAGCTTTGCTTCAGTTCCATTAACACGTGTCTTTTCCGTGGCGTTAGATTTAAAAACCAACAAAAACAAACGGGGTGTCCCGAAAGATGTCATTCCTGTTGGTTCTGCTGATCGCCGCCGGGTGGGGTGAGGGGCCGCACGGGTGGTGTAAAGGGTCCGGATGTGACGTCAGCAGGTGGACTTTGTTATACGAGCACGACGCCAAGGGCGAGCCGGTCTACGGCCGACGCGACGACCTGCTGAAGGCGCTGCGAGACGGCGGCACCGTCGGCGTGTACGTGCCGCACTTCCGGTACGCCATCGCAGCCGAGCATGTGCATATGGAAGACGGCCACGTGTGCGCGCAGATCTGGAAGAACGCGTGCATCGCCTCTTGGATGTCCTTCAAGCGCGACGTTACTGGTGGATGCTCATGCTGTGTACTTCCGGTTACGGGCAGGCATCGCGCTACTACGTCGGTGGCAAGTTCCGCAGTCGCAACGACTACTCGCTCGCCGTCCAGTGGTACGTCAAGTACCCGATAAGCTTGAGAAACGTATTGACGCTGAAATCCGGCGGGTGGATCGATTCGGGGAACGTTGGTCTCCTGCAGCAGGCGGTGTTGTCGGGGAAGGCGGTTTACGCGCAGGTGGTGGACGGTTCCAAAACCGAGCTCCTGACTTTGACCAGCATTGCTCTCAAGAACGTCAACGTCGTTGCCAGGCGAAAAACCGCGTCAGTATGAAGCCATGCTTCGAGGGCCGGTGTCAGTTCGAAGACAGAGCGCTGTGGTTGACCTACTTCTTCACGACGGCAAGACAGAGCAACGTTGTCATAGCTCGACGCTTGTAGACCAAGCAACTGGGCTAATCGACTTGTCGAAGGTGGCGTCCGTTGTGTGGCTGGTCGACAATTGTTGGTCACTCGCGCTCACCCACGACGGATCCGGGAAGGTGACGCAGGGCTGCCTGGAATGTCTCCGCGACTCCGTGCGGGCTGGACACAGGGTCCGAGTGAGGCTGCCCGGACTCGACAACTTGGTGGCGGAAGCGGACGGCTTGATTATCAAGAACGGGGTGTTGAGTGGTTACTTCCTATCCCTCGTCAGCGATCACATTGACGTACTTCCGGATGTCGCGCCAGCGCACGCCACGCACGCCGTCTGGATGACCATCTCGACGTCCGGCGTTGTGCGCATGCGCCGCCAAAAGCTGGGCAGCACGGTGGCCGGCAATAGCACAACGCTTGAATTTGACAGCGTCATGTGGTACATCGACACACGCCCGTGGCAACTAAAGTTATCCGTCGACAAAGAAGGAACTGTAACGGGCGGAAGTAAACTGGCGCTGACGGAAGCCGTCAAGAAAGGAGCCACCGTCCGCTACGCCATCAAATTTTCCCGGGGGAACGCGGTGAAGGTGGTCGGCGTGCACAATCTGCACGTGCACGGAAGTGACGTCAGCGCCGAGAACACGGTCGCCATCAGACTGAAGCCAGCGGCGGGGAATCCGGCCGAGTTCGATTTCCCGAAGACGCCATATTGGTATTTCACGATTGTCACGACGACTGGAAGACACGAGACGTCAAGTTGGAGGTACGGCAGACACGAGTCACGTTCTCGACATGTCAGGCATTTCGCGGTCGACTGGTTCATTCTCTACTAGGTACCGTTGTAGTGTTTACATTTTTCCGAGCGTTAAAAAATATCCGGGTGACATGCGCGAGTCCGTCGTTGTCATTGGTTACCATTGAGTGTGTTAACGATTTCCGCTGAATCTCATATTAAATGCATCTTTAGTCTGACATATATAGGCCACTATGAGCAAAATGATGTATCTAATATTTCAGCAAAGTTGTTTGTCGCAAATTAACACTAGGCAAGCAGGTTTGTGAGGCATGTTTTGATAGAACCGCAAATCACGTGACTTCAGTCCGCCATAATCTGTGACAGTGATTTAAACAAGCGAATAGGTTAAAGTATTGAATAACATTTTAAGCAACTCTTCACACTAACAACCACAGGAGAGTTGACGAAAAGCCCATTATATAATAAATGCTTTGAGTTTCGCTGCACATGGGTGATTTTATATGTATCACGCATGAGCAGAAATGTCATCCGGAAATTATTTAACGCCTGGAAATATAAAAGCGCGACACCGTCACAACGAACCCTGTTACATTTGAATGAGACAGGATGGGACATGACGAAGGATTTATTTAATCAGAGGGGCTACCTTGTGTGTGTGGGGGGTGTCATGCTATCGAGGCAGGTTAGTAGGGTGAGACTGAGGTATCGTGACCGGTGGGGCGCAACACAAATCTGCTCTCTTTGGTTCAATTTTACGCCAATAAACTGGAGACGACGAAGCGATATATTGTTCTATGTATATTTTGTTATGCACAATGTTTGTCAGTTTGAAACAAAATTCGTTTTATTTTGTTTAAAAATGATACAATCTAGTATTTTACCTGCAGAAAAAAGTTATTCTCTTTGACAGTTCCAATATGCCTTACTTTATACTTAAAATAACTACAAATCACACAGGGAAACCAACACATGTCTAGTTTGGTTTATGGGCTGTAGAATATCGGATGTGGTCCTTTTTCAATGAGAGTTTGATGACACATTACGTGACCACCTGCGTGACACTAACAACCTAAAGGGAAACACATTACGTGACCATCTGTGTGACACTAACAACTTAAAGGGAAACACATTACGTGACCATCTGTGTGACACTAACAACTTAAAAGGAAACACATTACGTGACCATTTGTGTGACACTAATAACTTAAAGGGAAACACATTACGCGACCATCTGTGTGGCACTAACAACCTAAAAGGAAACACATTACGTGACCATTTGTGTGACACTAATAACCTAAAGGGAAACACATTACGTGACCATCTGTGTGACACTAACAACTTAAAGGGAAACACATTACGTGACCATCTGTGTGACACTAACAACTTAAAGGGAAACACATTACGTGACCATTTGTGTGACACTAATAACCTAAAGGGAAACACATTACTTGACCATCTGTGTTACACTAACAATTTTAAAGGGGAACTGAAACACAGCTGTAACATTCCATATACCTAAATGTATACTATATAAGTATACATTAATGGTGAAAGAAGCATATTCACTTATCAGACAAACTGGGAAAAAAAATATTTTCAGTGCCTAAATCGTCGTCATAGAACACTGCGTAACGCCATCTTTATTCCAAGCCGAGTGGTTTGATTACCTCCTATCTAGCCCATGTAAAATTTTGGTTTCTTTCGGTTTTCTTCGTTATTAGACATTTCTGCGCAAAAACAAAGATTGGTACCTTATTATACACGAAAGGGGTCCTATTGTCAAAAATAATATTTATTTGCATTCGTAATAAAAAGGTGAAATTATATTATTACGATTTTTAACCAATGAAAAAATTTTGAAACGTGACACTTCCCGAGAGCAGATTTTGACAGGCTTCAAGGGGCGGGGGCCCACCGAAAGGAAGGAGGGCCGGCTATTTTTCTGTTGTTTACAAATGTCGGAAGTGTTTTTCGTTAGCGAGGAGCTACGCTATTTGCTAGTGGTCTTGGATAAATCACAGTAGAAAATGGATCCGACAGAGGAAGCATTTGTAGCACAAGTGAGAGAAGCATCTATAGCAAAGTGACACACGTAAAGCCATTAATTCTTGCTTAAAACCCCGCGTGCGAGCCGAGGTTTCGGGGGCGTCAATTAAACCCCCCCGAGAGTCGACGAGACGGCGAGAAAAGATCGCAATTTTATGGAATCGAGGATGTTTGATTTTGGGAACAATGTGAATGTGGCATTGTGTTTGTGTGGATACTGCGTCCCAATGCGACGCACATCGAATTTGTATGTTGTCTGGAAAAAAGCTGGGTTGCCCGATGCTGACAGATGCCTGCAAGTGCATGAGCTATGCCTATGACTGACCAAGACATCTGTCAATGACACAATGTTGGGAATATCGGTCTGGTTTTCTATGTGCGATTTGCGGCAGACTCGTTCGTTCGACCAAAGTAGGTAGTAGGTAAGTAATATGTAGTTCAACAGGTATCGAAAAAATTTTTTTGCAGTCAAACCTAAACAAGCAATTATACTTGTATGGCCACACAATGACACATAAAATAAAAAATAAATTTTATCTTCGAATTCGTAACGTAAATCTTTGTTACAAACTTATTTTATTTTTTTTACAGGATGTTACATGATGTGTGCATCCTTTTAATATAATTATTTAATTTCCATTTTAAAATGTTAATACAATTTGTTTAATTTATGTAAATAATGTTATTTAGATATGCGTGCTGCCATGCAATTTATAATATAGTCTGAATAATAAATAGATGTGTAATAAGGACATTGTGCAATTTACATGAGAATATTGAATTGGAGTTTTAATGTATTGTATACAGTATATTGGAAAGTGCGGGGGTATATGTTATCAACACCACAATCATAAATTCATTTTTTGTTTGCAAAATGCTGTAACATAAAAATTATTTGTTTGAAACGCTGTGATAATTTTATTAAAGTATTTCACAAACAAATCAACCAAAAGCGGGTGACTTCATGATGTGATATTGATGAATTACACAGTTTTGCCAATTACTAATAATCATTATAAGATAATATTTTTTACTATAAATCAAATGTCAGAATGTATCGGTTAGCTGCATATCATCACTGCACATGTTCAATGGGATGTTTTCCCAAAAGGCAGCAGGCATAGTATACTAGCCTGGTTTTTTTTGCAGAAAAGGGAAATTAGTTTTTTTTGTTTTAAACAACAAAAATTTTTTCTGTTTCTCATTAGTGTCAGAACTGCTTGAGTCATCATCAGTGATATCGCTGTCATCCGCTACCGCAGATTCTGATCACTGTCTTCAGAATTTTCCTTCTGACTGTTGCAGACAGAATGATCTGAAGACGGAGACAGTGAGACTGGGACATCCGAAGTGTCATCCACATTGACTAGACTGCCATGGTCAGTTGAAGAAGGCATGCAGGACTGCAAAGACAACTTTGATACCCATGGTCATGATGAATATTCACTGGAACAACAATATCATATGTATTAATTGCTGCATTGATGAAGTATTGCATTGGTGACATGATCACTGGCTCTGTTTGAGTTTGACACTACAAGTTAAAGGTTTTGCAATGTGACATCCATACTGTCATGAGGGACAATGTCATCTGGTGCACAGGATCCTTTGAAAGGTGTGCTTGGTATTTGTGAATCCTTCATCTGGAAGAATGATACATATGTAAGATGGTATGTATCTTCTGTGATATACATATAAATAACAATGTTTTGTCATCTTTTGTTTTCTCATTGCAGTACCTATGTCATAAAAAAACCCCAGAATAAATCAACTTATAATTGGCATTTCGGGAAAATGTTCAGGATCAAAATTTTTTTTAGATGCATCTGTGGATATTGTAACGTACTATGCACGAGAAATCAAAATTTGATTGAATTATTCCACAGGCCCCATATCCCCCAGACTATTTTTCCACAATTGTTAAACAAATCTACTTTTGCAATGGCTGTTGCATGTGGTGGTGCTACTGTACACAAGAAATCTGTATTTTATTGCATCATTCTAAGGGCCCCCAAAACACAAAGTAATACTGGGGATTTGGTTTTTTTAGAAGATCCCTTGAAATGACCCCCCTATCAGTTTTGTGTATTGGGTATCTGCTTGCTGGCTTGTCTGCTACTGCTAGCCAGGGTCACTGGGCAACTCTGTCTCAATGAGACCAGTGGACGGGGGGCTGAGCAGGGTGTTGTGGTTCAACCAGGGAACATTCCTGCAATAAATAGAACATTACCTTTTCAATGGTGCATTCTTGCGGGGAAATTTCCCTTATATGACTAACCTTCCTGGATATTTTAATTAATATGTATGTGTTCTGAGTCATTCAGACATCATTACAAAAAAAACAAAACCCACTCCTACATAAGCAGCTCACATAAATTACATAGTAAACCAATTATACAAGCCCACTTGCACATATAAGGAAATAAAAAGTTTAAAAAGTTAGGGGCAATCAATGTCCTCCTTGTTCCAATCAGAGACACCTATTTGGCCATAATCAAAGTCATACTTGCATTTTCCAAAAAAACAAATGTCGGCTTTATTCTAAATACTAATATTTTGTTTTTAATTTAAGAATATTTTTACATTGGGGTTTATACATAAGTTTCATTTGTGGGGGGGGGGTTTTTCCCAACTGAGTCTTTTCCGAGATATATAAGTTTTTTGTATTGCTTTGTTTAAAGGGTTTTTTAAATAAACCTTTTTGGGCCCTTTTCCTAATAAATACTTTTGGGGAAATGATTATGGACACCTTCCAGTTTTCAAACACTAACTGCACTAACTGAACAATGCTGATGTACGCGGTACTATTGAAAGCAGAATACATGCCTTATTAAAATAAAATTTTCCTACTTTATATTCTTATTTTTTTAGTCTTATTTCGTTATACACAGTAACACTATTCATTTCCGATTAAAAATACTAGTCATGTTGGTCGATAATCATTCTCCAACAGCCATTAGTACCAACAAATTTGAAGATTTATTTAAACACCCAAAGTTAGCAACATTTAAAGCTGACCTCTGTTGCAGTGGTTTGTCTTTTCATCATGCCCTAACATAAATTTGAAATGGGGAAAAATGAAGGCACTAGAGAGATGATGGGGCTTCATCCAGGCAGTGATGTTTGTATTGGGTATGGATAGTCTTTTCACTCTTGCTAGGAAACACAGGACACTACTAAGATTGTGATCTTATTGCGTAATTTGCACTAGGCTGTTAACTGCAATTAGTACAGCAGTCCTCTGTTGTACTTTGATCATGATGTTTACAACCCTTGCAGGTAACAATGCAGGCTATGGGCCAATGTAAGGTTCTAAATGTTTTTCACTCATGTAACTATTAATTTTAATCATGGGATCAGTGATATTACTACCTGCTGTCACGAGACTATTCTGACCCCCAACTAAAACAAATGTGTGCTTGTTTGTCATTTGCAAAGCAAAACTGCAAATTCTTAAAGGTGAGATCAATTTTTTAATATCGGACACTAGTGACTTATTATGTATGTCAAAACAATTACTAGTAAAAGATTGATTGTGTATTGTATATTTTGACCATGCATATTCTACAGCAATAACAGCAGAGGCATACATGAAGTTATACAATATTCTACTGCCTAAATTAAAATACTAAATGTGTTCCCAGGTAATATTGCCAATTGACTTGGGTTGTGATGGGCAATGTCATTGGATAGACACATTAACATACTTAATAGTGACACTATGTTAAGTGTGATTGATTCTGTAGCATGTTTTATTGTTGTTATACTCATTATTTCATAGAAAGTTGTGCGATGCACACATGTACAGATGTTACCAGAAACAAATACAATGACACCATACTCATAATGACAATAATATTTTACTAACCTGCATGGCTGTTTTTCGCCATTTCCTTTCTTGTCGTTTTTTTTATATATATATATAAATATAATTTTAAATAATTTTTTTAAATATATAATTATAATTTTAAAAAATTTTTAAATATATAATTTATTTATTTTAAAAAATCTTTTTAAAAATTTATTTTTTAAAAATTAAAAATAATATTTTAATTTATTATTTTAAAAATAAAAAATAAAAAATTTTTTTATATATATATATATATATTTTATATATATATATAATTTAAAAATATTAAAAAAAATTTTATAAAAAACACATTTAAAAGAACTATAAATTTAAGATAATAAAAAACGGCACAGGAAAAATTTGAAATAATAAATAATTAATAAAAGATCTTAACTTAAATCGAGCGACAACACTAAATGAAGTCAGTGTTCGGGAATAAAAGGTCCGCTTGAATAAATGAGTCTTTAGAAGTGTTTTAAACTGTTTGGCCCATAGTATGTGGAAGATCACCCCATAGACACGAGGAGCGGCGACGGAGAAGGCTGTATGACCGTACTGGCGGAGACGTGCCCTGGGCACACTCGGTAGGGAAGTGATGATCTCGCCGAGAGACAAAACATGACAAGAAGCAAAACTAATTATCAACAAATCAGCTGTCATAGACCACAACCGTGAAACTTGAAACTGTCGCTGACACAGCGCGATTCGCGCTTCTTCACAACAGTTGCATGCATATATGGATTGATATTTAATGCACCGGGCGAGGATTACTGCATAAACAACACCGACAGTCAACATGAAGACAGCTCATCGTTACACCTATTGCTGGCGACGCTAACGAGATAGAAAAACGCAAAACCTTCCTTCTATCATCAATAAAAAACAGCTAGTCTGTGTGCGTGTATGTGTGCGTGTATGTGTGCGTGTATGTGTGCGTGTATGTGTGCGTGTATGTGTGCGTGTATGTGTGCGTGTATGTGTGCTTGTATGTGTGCGTGTATGTGTGCTTGTATGTGTGCGTGTATGTGTGCGTGTATGTGTGCGTGTATGTGTGCGTGTATGGGTGCGTGTATGGGTGCGTGTATGGGTGCGTGTATGGGTGCGTGTATGGGTGCGTGTATGGGTGCGTGTATGGGTGCGTGTATGGGTGCGTGTATGGGTGCGTGTATGGGTGCGTGTATGGGTGCGTGTATGGGTGCGTGTATGGGTGCGTGTATGGGTGCGTGTATGGGTGCGTGTATGGGTGCGTGTATGGGTGCGTGTATGGGTGCGTGTATGGGTGCGTGTATGGGTGCGTGTATGGGTGCGTGTATGGGTGCGTGTATGGGTGCGTGTATGGGTGCGTGTATGGGTGCGTGTATGGGTGCGTGTATGGGTGCGTGTATGGGTGCGTGCGTGCGTGCGTGCGTGTGTGCGTGCGTGCGTGTGTGCGTGTGTGCGTGTGTGCGTGTGTGCGTGTGTGCGTGTGTGCGTGTGTGCGTGTGTGCGTGTGTGCGTGTGTGCGTGTGTGCGTGTGTGCGTGTGTGCGTGTGTGCGTGTGTGCGTGTGTGCGTGTGTGTGCGTGTGTGCGTGTGTGCGTGTGTGCGTGTGTGCGTGTGTGCGTGTGTGCGTGTGTGCGTGTGTGCGTGTGTGCGTGTGTGCGTGTGTGCGTGTGTGCGTGTGTGCGTGTGTGCGTGTGCGTGTGTGCGGCGCGTGTACGCGTGTGTGCGTGTGTGCGTGTGTGCGTGTGTGCGTGTGTGCGTGTGTGCGTGTGTGCGCGTGTGCGCGTGTGCGCGTGTGCGCGTGTGCGCGTGTGCGCGTGTGTGCGCGTGTGTGCGTGCGTGCGCGCGCATTTGTTTTGCATGGCAACTCCAAGGAATAGATCCTGTATCCCATTATCATTGCTCAGCTCGATGTATATACGTATGTGTCAAAGGTAAATCCCAGCTTTTCCTCCTAACCCCTAACGCTATAACCAGTTCTAAAAAAAACACTAGACTATCTCATCTCGTGCACTGTCTCTTGGTGATGTCTCCACTAATTCGTGACATCACTCTAATGAACTCTCAACAACATTCTCGTTTACCAGGAACGTTGAATTTGACGCACACATTCAACTAATTCTTCTGACTTTGCGAAGTGGCGCGTTAGATGAATGGATCAAGGATGTGGCCATATACACCATATTAGTTTATAGCGACGGTGTCAGTACTGAGTCATGCATGCATCTCGACTGGTAGGACGTCTGCGCGTTGCTGGACCCGCCCCGATATTTGATACACCATACTATAGGTGTGTTTGTGTGAAATATGTTCATTACATGAAGGCAACTGCGCTATTATGACAGCTTTGCTTCAGTTCCATTAACACGTGTCTCTTCGTGGCGTTAGATTTCAAAAGCCAGACACAAAACAAACGGCGGTGTCCCGAAAGATGTCATTCCTGTTGGTTCTGCTGATCGCCGCCGTGGTCGGGTGTACGGGCAGCACGTGGTGGTGTGACGGGTCCGGATGTGACGTCAGCAGGTGGACTCTGTTATACGAGCACGACGCCAAGGGCGAGCCGGTCTACGGCCGACGCGACGACCTGCTGAAGGCGCTGCGAGACGGCGGCACCGTCGGCGTGTACGTGCCGCACTTCCGGTACGCCATCGCAGCCGAGCATGTGCATATGGAAGACGGCCACGTGTGCGCGCAGATCTGGAAGAACGCGTGCATCGCCTCTTGGATGTCCTTCAAGCGCGACGTGTACTGGTGGATGCTCATGTTGTGTACTTCCGGTTACGGGCAGGCATCGCGCTACTACGTCGGTGGCAAGTTCCGCAGTCGCAACGACTACTCGCTCGCCGTCCAGTGGTACGTCAAGTACCCGATAAGCTTGAGAAACGTATTGACGCTGAAATCCGGCGGGTGGATCGATTCGGGGAACGTTGGTCTCCTGCAGCAGGCGGTGTTGTCGGGGAAGGCGGTTTACGCGCAGGTGGTGGACGGTTCCAAAACCGAGCTCCTGACTTTGACCAGCATTGCTCTCAAGAACGTCAACGTCGTTGCTCAGGCGAAAAACCGCGTCAGTATGAAGCCATGCTTCGAGGGCCGGTGTCAGTTCGAAGACAGAGCGCTGTGGTTGACCTACTTCTTCACGACGGCAAGACAGAGCAACGTTGTCATAGCTCGACGCGTTGTAGACCAAGCAACTCGGCTAATCGACTTGTCGAAGGTGGCGTCCGTTGTGTGGCTGGTCGACAATTGTTGGTCACTCGCGCTCACCCACGACGGATCCGGGAAGGTGACGCAGGGCTGCCTGGAATGTCTCCGCGACTCCGTGCGGGCTGGACACAGGGTCCGAGTGAGGCTGCCCGGACTCGACAACTTGGTGGCGGAAGCGGACGGCTTGATTATCAAGAACGGGGTGTTGAGTGGTTACTTCCTATCCCTCGTCAGCGATCACATTGACGTACTTCCGGATGTCGCGCCAGCGCACGCCACGCACGCCGTCTGGATGACCATCTCGACGTCCGGCGTTGTGCGCATGCGCCGCCAAAAGCTGGGCAGCACGGTGGCCGGCAATAGCACAACGCTTGAATTTGACAGCGTCATGTGGTACATCGACACACGCCCGTGGCAACTGACGTTATCCGTCGACAAAGAAGGAACTGTAACGGGCGGAAGTAAACTGGCGCTGACGGAAGCCGTCAAGAAAGGAGCCACCGTCCGCTACGCCATCAAATATTCCGGGGACGCGGTGAAGGTGGTCGGCGTGCACAATCTGCACGTGCACGGAAGTGACGTCAGCGCCGAGAACACGGTCGCCATCAGACTGAAGCCAGCGGCGGGGAATCCGGCCGAGTTCGATTTCCCGAAGACGCCATATTGGTATTTCACGATTGTCACGACGACTGGAAGACACGAGACGTCAAGTTGGAGGTACGGCAGACACGAGTCACGTTCTCGACATGTCAGGCATTTCGCGGTCGACTGGTTCATTCTCTACTAGGTACCGTTGTAGTGTTTACATTTTTCCGAGCGTTAAAAAATATCCGGGTGACATGCGCGAGTCCGTCGTTGTCATTGGTTACCATTGAGTGTGTTAATGATTTCCGCTGAATCTCATATTAAATGCATCTTTAGCCTGACATATATCGGCCACTATGAGCAAAATGATGTATCTAATATTTCAGCAAAGTTGTTTGTCGCAAATTAACACTAGGCAAGCAGGTTTGTGAGGCATGTTTTGATAGAACCGCAAATCACGTGACTTCAGTCCGCCATAATCTGTGACAGTGATTTAAACAAGCGAATAGGTTAAAGTATTGAATAACATTTTAAGCAACTCTTCACTCTAACAACCACAGGAGAGTTGACGAAAAGCCCATTATATAATAAATGCTTTGAGTTTCGCTGCACATGGGTGATTTTATATGTATCACGTATGAGCAGAAATGTCATCCGGAAATTATTTAACGCCTGGAAAGATAAAAGCGCGACACCGTCACAACGAATCTTGTTACATTTGAATGCGACAGGATGGGACATGTCGAAGGATTTATTTAATCAGAGGGGCTACCTTGTGTGTGTGGGGGGTGTCGTAGTAGGGGGAGACTGAGGTATCGTGACCGGTGGGGCGCCATACAAATCGGCTCTCTTTGGTTCAATTTTACGCCAATAAACTGGAGACGACGAAGCGATATATTGTTCTATGTATATTTTGTTAAGCACAATGTTTGTCAGTTTGAAACAAAATTCGTTTTATTTTGTTTAAAATGATACAATCTAGTATTTTACCTGCAGAAAAACGTTATTCTCTTTGACAGTTCCAATATGCCTTACTTTATACTTAAAGTAACTACAAATCACACAGGGAAACCAACACATGTCCAGTTTGGTTTATGGGCTGTAGAATATCGGATGTGGTCCTTTTTCAATGAGAGTTTGATGACACATTACGTGACCATCTGTGTGACACTAACAACCTAAAGGGAAACACATTACGCGACCATCTGTGTGACATTAACAACTTAAAGGGAAACACATTACGTGACCATCTGTGTGACACTAACAACTTAAAGGGAAACACATTACGCGACCATCTGTGTGACACTAACAACTTAAAGGGAAACACATTACGTGACCATTGTGTGAAAACTTAAAAACAACCTTAAAAAGGGAAACACATTACGCGACCATCTGTGTGACATTAACAACTTAAAGGGAAACACATTACGCTGACCATCTGTGTGACATTAACAACTTAAAGGGAAACACATTACGTGACCATCTGTGTGACATTAACAACTTAAAGGGAAACACATTACGCGACCATCTGTGTGACACTAACAACTTAAAGGGAAACACATTACGTGACCATTGTGTGACACTAACAACTAAAGGGAAACACATTACGCGACCATCTGTGTGACATTAACAACTTAAAGGGAAACACATTACGCGACCATCTGTGTGACACTAACAACTTAAAGGGAAACACATTACGTGACCATTGTGTGACACTAACAACGTAAAGGGAAACACATTACGCAACCATCTGTGTGACACTAACAACTTAAAGGGAAACACATTACGCGACCATCTGTGTGACACTAACAACTTAAAGGGAAACACATTACGTGACCATCTGTGTGACACTAACAACTTAAAGGGAAACACATTACGTGACCATCTGTGTGACACTAACAACTTAAAGGGAAACACATTACGGGACCATCTGTGTGACACTAACAACTTAAAGGGAAACACATTACGGACCATCTGTGTGACACTAACAACTTAAAGGGAAACACATTACGGACCATCTGTGTGACACTAACAACTTAAAGGGAAACACATTACGCGACCATCTGTGTGACACTAACAACTTAAAGGGAAACACATTACGTGACCATCTGTGTGACACTAACAACTTAAAGGGAAACACATTACGGACCATCTGTGTGACACTAACAACTTAAAGGGAAACACATTACGCGACCATCTGTGTGACACTAACAACTTAAAGGGAAACACATTACGGGCCATCTGTGTGACACTAACAACTTAAAGGGAAACACATTACGTGACCATTGTGTGACACTAACAACCTAAAGGGAAACACATTACGCGACCATCTGTGTGACACTAACAACTTAAAGGGAAACACATTACGTGACCATCTGTGTGACACTAACAACTTAAAGGGAAACACATTACGTGACCATCTGTGTGACACTAACAACCTAAAGGGAAACACATTACGGACCATCTGTGTGACACTAACAACTTAAAGGGAAACACATTACGTGACCATTTGTGTGACACTAACAACTTAAAGGGAAACACATTACGCGACCATCTGTGTGACACTAACAACTTAAAGGGAAACACATTACGTGACCATCTGTGTGACACTAACAACCTAAAGGGAAACACATTACGTGACCATTTGTGTGACACTAACAACTTATAGGGAAACACATTACGCGACCATCTGTGTGACACTAACAACTTAAAGGGAAACACATTACGTGACCATCTGTGTGACACTAACAACTTAAAGGGAAACACATTACGTGACCATCTGTGTGACACTAACAACTTAAAGGGAAACACATTACGCGACCATCTGTGTGACACTAACAACTTAAAGGGAAACACATTACGCGACCATCTGTGTGACACTAACAACTTAAAGGGAAACACATTACGTGACCATCTGTGTGACACTAACAACTTAAATGGAAACACATTACGCGACCATCTGTGTGACACTAACAACTTAAAGGGAAACACATTACGCGACCATCTGTGTGACACTAACAACTTAAAGGGAAACACATTACGCGACCATCTGTGTATGTATGTATGCATGTATGTATGTGTATGTATGCATATGTATGCATATGTATGCATGTATATTTATGTATGTTGTATGCATGTATGTATGTATGTATAAGTACATGTACGTGTATGATGCTATGTACTGTATGTATTATTAATGATATTACTGTATGTATGTATGTATGTACATATGTATTAATGTATGTACATATATGTAATTATAAAAACGTATGTGTATGTATGTATGTATGTATGTATGTATGTATGTATGTATGTATGTATGTATGTATGTATGTATGTATGTATGTATGTATGTATGTATGTATGTATGTATGTATGTATGTATGTATGTGTGTAAGTATGCGTACGTACGTACGTACGTACGTACGTACTATATATATAATATATACTGTATGTATGTATGTATGTACATACGTACATGTACATATGTACTATGTACATAAATATATATATATATATATATATATATATATATACTGTATGTATGTATGTATGTATGTATGTATGTATGTATGTATGTATGTATGTATGTATGTATGTATGTATGTATGTATGTATGTATGTATGTATGTATGTATGTATGTATGTATGTATGTATGTATGTATGTATGTATGTATGTATGTATGTATGTATGTATGTATGTATGTATGTATGTATGTATGTATGTATGTATGTATGTATGAATGTATGCATGTATGAATGTATGTATGTATGTATGTATGTATGTATGTATCTATGTATGTATGTATGTATGTATGTATGTATGCATGTATGTATGTGTATGTATGCATATGTATGCATATGTATGCATTATATTTATGTATGTATGTATGTATGTATGTATGTATGTATGTATGTATGTATGTATGTATGTATGTATGTATGTATGTATGTATGTATGTTTGTATGTTTGTATGTATGTATGTATGTATGTATGTATGTATGTATGTATGTATGTATGTATGTATGTATGTATGTATGTATGTATGTATGTATGTATGTATGTAGTGTATGTATATGCTATGTATTATATGTATATTATTAACATTATACTATTATGTACTGCATGTATTATCATCATTATATTATATATATATATATATATATATATATATATATATATATATATATATATGTGTGTGTGTGTGTATATATATATGTAGTATTGTATGTAGTTATATATGTACATATGTATGGATGGATGTATGTATGCATGCGTGTGTGTATGTGCGTGTGTGCGAGCGTGCGCGCGCGTATTTGCAAGTAGTAAGAGGAACACTGTAACTGACGTATTATGTAAAACACCTACCGAATTATTGTTAAAATAAAGACCACCCAGTAGTTGTGCACATATTTTTATTCAAGCTACAAGCTACAAGCCGCACTACTTAGCTGAGATGTCATTCCACATACGGGTATGGCTACTACTAATATATATATATATATATATATATATATATATATATATATATGTGTATTAAGATCCATAATTGCGATACCAATACATTTAGTGTATTATATTGATAAAATAAGCATTCCTCTTTGAACAACTAGCAATGTAACATGTAATCAAGTTATTGTGATAAACTAGGCGTTTTATACGGTACAGGAAATGTATTTCAACACGACAGACTGCCGACCGGCGGCAAGTTCACAGACCGTGTCTAATTGTTGTCCACAAAGTCACTATCGCGACTGCCAAACTTACTGTAGAACATACTGCGATCGTCAAAGGCAAACATTGTAGTTTTGAGTAACCATTTCTACCACGCCCAATGTGTCACAGCACAACCAAGTATAATGAGGCTGCACGTGATAGTATTAAATAGGCGAAAGCCTGCTTTATTCTGGTAAAAGATAAGCATGCATCGTGGAACACTGTGTCATTCATCACTGCTACCTTACAATTTATATTTTATAGGTATGAACTTGTTCAAGCACTTATGTGGCAAATATGTCTTGACACATATTTTCATGATGTTTTCTTCATGTGCACAATTTGGAGTTAACATATTGCCGAAGTTCAACTACTTTGATAGAACAGCGGCCACAACTGGACAGGGACTTCTATGCAGTCCTCTATTTTGTCAACGTGTTCCATTTGCCACGAGGATTAGGAAATTCGCAGATAGGGAAGTATTTTCTGGAAATGTACTCGTCATTCCAACCAAAGCCAGATCCATGTTTGAGGGAATAAACACACACCCAGGTTTTGGTATTTTTATGGAAGTAGTTCGGCTCATTAGGCCACCACCCCGTGTAGGTGAATTCTGTTCCTGTTGCCATCCAAGTCCACGGAATATCGGTTGCCGGTTTCGTGCCCGACGTCATTCCCACTATTCCCAACTCTGGCTTATTTGCTGAAACAAACCAAATGTGTGCTTCCGATTAAACATAGTGAAACACACTCGAACCATGCAATAAGGTGTGTGTGTGTGTGTGTGTGTGTGTGTGTGTGTGTGTGTGTGTGGTGTGTGTGTGTGTGTGTGTGCGTGCGTGCGTGTGTGCGTGTCGTGCGTGTGTGCGTGCGTGCGTGTGTGCGTGTGCGTGTGTGCGTGTGTGCGTGTGTGCGTGTGTGCGTGTGTGCGTGTGTGCGTGTGTGCGTGTGTGCGTGTGTGCGTGTGTGCGTGTGTGCGTGTGTGCGTGTGTGCGTGTGTGTGCGTGTGTGCGTGTGTGCGTGTGTGCGTGTGTGCGTGTGTGCTGTGTGCGTGTGTGCGTGTGTGCGTGTGTGCTGTGTGTGTGTGCGTGTGTGCGTGTGTGTGCGTGTGTGCGTGTGTGCGTGTGTGCGTGTGTGCGTGTGTGCGTGTGTGCGTGTGTGCGTGTGTGCGTGTGTGCGTGTGTGCGTGTGTGCGTGTGTGCATGTGTGCGTGTGCGTGTGTGCGTGTGTGCGTTGTGCGTGTGTGCGTGTGCGCGTGTGTGCGTGTGCGTGTGTGCGTGTGTGCGTGTGTGCGTGTGTGCGTGGTGCGGTGTGCGCGTGTGCGTCGTGGCGGCGGCGTGTGCGTGTGTGCGTGTGTGCGTGTGTGCGTGTGTGCGTGTGTGCGTGTGTGCGTGTGTGCGTGTGTGCGTGTGTGCGTGTGTGCGGTGTGTGCGTGTGTGCGGTGTGTGCGTGTGTGCGTGTGTGTGTGTGCGTGTGTGCGTGTGTGCGTGTGTGCGTGTGTGCGTGTGTGCGTGTGTGCGTGTGTGCGTGTGTGCTGTGCGTGTGTGCGTGTGTGCGTGTGTGCGTGTGGTGCGTGTGTGCGTGGGCGTGTGTGCGTGTGTGCGTGGTGCGTAGTGATGTGAGTGTGTGCGGATGTAAGGTGGTCATGTGTGCGTGGTGCGGTGTGCGTGTGTGCGTGTGTGCGTGTGTGCGTGTGTGCGTGTGTGCGTGTGTGCGTGTGTGCGTGTGTGCGTGTGTGCGTGTGTGCGTGTGTGCGTGTGTGCGTGTGTGCGTGTGTGTGCGTGTGTGCTGTGTGCGTGGGGTGCGTGTGTGCGTGTGTGGCGTGTGTGCGTGTGTTGGGGTGTGTGCGTGTGTGCGTGTGTGCGTGTGTGCGTGTGCGTGTGTGCGTGTGTGCGGTGGCGTGTGTGCGTGGTGCGGGGCGGGGTGTGGTGTGTGGTGTTGATTGTGTGGTGTGTGCGTGGGCGTGTGTGCGTGTGTGCGTGTGTGCGTGTGTGTGCGTGTGTTCGTGTGTGCGTGGTGCGTGTGGCGGGGCGGGGGTGGCGGTGGGCGTGGGCGGCGGCGGGCGTGCGTGTGTGCGTGTGCGTTGTGCGTGCGGCGCGGCATTGGGGATGGTCAGGAATAGATCCTGTATCCCATTATCATTGCTCAGCTCGATGTATATACGTATGTGTCAAAGGTAAATCCCAGCTTTTCCTCCTAACCCCTAACGCTATAACCAGTTCTAAAAAAAACACTAGACTATCTCATCTCGTGCACTGTCTCTTGGTGATGTCTCCAC
>JAODUO010000471.1:0-65000 GCA_025642075.2 Ridgeia piscesae
GGGAAAAGGAGGGGAGAATGGGAGAGACGCAAATAGAGGGAGAGTGAGGGAGTGAGAGAAAATCCCTGAAAGCACCTAACCAGCATCAGTAGATTAGGAATACAATTTAAGTTGACCGCAAGTTAAAATGTAATAATTAAGTTAACACAATGTGGATGGGCATAAAGATATGAATTTTGTTATGATATTTGCACGGAAAGACAAGTTTTATTTGTTCACAAATTTATTTTCACCTGGATATCAGTATACATGGATGTTGGATTGTTAACCATTAATACATAAATACATAGCAAACTGTGAATTTTATTATCTCAGTCTATAGCAATAAACAATATGAAGAGAAAATATGCTCACAGGCGATACATAAAACACTGGAGATAGTTTATCACCTTACAATGTTGTTGCTACCATCTTGTCACATCAACTGCAGTAAGTAATGAATGACCTGTGACAGGTCATATTATCGAGGGGTGACATGGTATCTCAATAAAGCAAACGTTTTGAAGTATGCTGTGCAAAGTGTGGACACACAACTTCTAACCACTCACAAACACTATGTCAGTAGACGGTTCAGCAGAATAAAGACATGTCAACTAAATAAAACAGCCCAACAAAATAAAATTAAGATAACCCACCAAAATATATGTATACAGCTCATCAGAATAAAGATAGCCCACTAGAATAAAAATAACCCACCAACATATTAAGTCCCCTAGAATAAAGATAGCCCACCAGAATATAGACAACCCACTGGATCTCGCATCAAGTTGGTTTTCAACATTAGCTAATATATGTATAACCACATGGGCAACAGTGAAACCTTACTTAGCCACCGAGACACTTAATGTGTAAATTAAACAGACACTGTACAATGTCATCCATTATGTGATAAATGACTCCTACGTGCAAAGTAACACGTTTAAGAAACTGCAAGACAATCGCATATTTCACATGAATGTTTATACGGTTGTATGTTAAATGAATGTCTAAGTTTAACTATGCACATCCTATAAGACATTTGAGTCAAGCAGCAGCATGATGAGAACAACATCTCTCTGCTTGCCAGTATCAGCAGTACTCCACAACCATTAACTTTCAGAAAGACTCATATCTGTGATATTTTCAAAACCAATGTCCATCACAACTGCTGTTAGCAATATAACTTTGGTTGTATTATTCAAACCATATCTCATCCCATGGCCAGTTGAACACAGTGCAAAAAAATACAAATATTTACATATTATATATGTACAAGCAAGTGTTTTCATATTTTATGTACATATCTGGTCTGTGACATGAGTCATTTACAAGTATACACCTCATACACATTTCTCTGACAACAGAACCATTAGTGAGAGATGCATTTGTAACTTGAATATGTCTTACTTAAAGGGAGGATGCCAGCTCCTCTGCCCAGAATTGGTCAAGTAGTAATTTGTAATGGGAACCTACTGCGTGTGAAAGTTAAACATCAAAGGCTATTGTGGTTAACTCTGCTTGCCTTGGCATTACTGCCAATCAATTTTTATTTTGAAACTGGATGTTCTGTTTATAATTTGAATGAATGAATTGAATTTGCAGGCAGAATCTGTCAAATTGCTGACCCAGGGAACTGCTGACCCGGGCTACCGTAACGTGTTTACAAACCCGCCGAACGCTGGTATAATCATGTGTATTAATATATTTGAAAACGGTACACAGCGCGATGTGTACTACATATTGAACTTTACAGATACTTGATATACTCTGCAACTTGACGCATATATATACAGTAGTCACTTTTTATACGGCCCCCTCGCCATCGGTCACCCGGATTATGGCCATATTTTCATTGCAATAGCATTTTCTAATACAAACTGTCTCTCACCAGCGGCCACCCGGCTAACGTGGCTAGTGGTCAAAGTTGGATGAAGAATCTTCCCCTCTTCAGCCAATCGCAAGTCGAAAACTGCAATATTTAATCACAAGTCAAAAATAAATTACGTTGGCCTACCATACACACTCGTCGTTCTTGGCAAAACATCACAAAGACGGTATTGTTACAATGTTAGATGTCTCGAATGTTGACAACGGACATGTGTGCTTAAGAAGGAGCGGCCAGTTTGCCTTGAAAGAGGGGCATTCATCGATGGTTCCCCTCACAAGGGGCCATCCGCATTATACGGTCACTTTGGGTTTGCTGAAGGCTTGGCCGTATAATAATGTGTGTGTGTGTGTGTGTGTGTGTGTGTGTGTGTGTGTGTGTGTGTGTGTGTGTGTGGGGGTGGGTGTGGTGGGTGTGTGTGTGTGTGTGTGTGTGCGTGGGGTGTGCGTGGTGCGTGCGTGTGTGGCGTGCGTGCGTGCGTGCGTGCGTGCGTGCGTGCGTGCGTGCGTGCGTGCGTGCGTGCGTGCGTGCGTGCGTGCGTGCGTGCGTGCGTGCGTGCGTGCGTGCGTGCGTGCGTGCGAGTAGTTAGCGCATGCTAGCCTCGATTATCCAGGCTCCGTGAAGTGGCAGCACTTTTAAGCCCGTGTCTTCTCTGTGTAGTTCCGCAGCCGACCGACAGTCGGTTAAGCGAGACTACTGCTGTCCCTGCTAAGCCCAGGCGGCCGGCAACGGAGCGCATCATACAGTGACTTGCAGGCAATTGTCAATGTTTGACTACGTCTGTGATATGAAACTGACATGTGTGCAAAGATTATGAAGTGAGTAATTTATAATAAGTCAGTAATAAACCGGCGGCTCGTAATAGTTCATTCACAGCCACAATAGAAATGAACTGGTTAGGTCTTTTATTAATAATTATTGAATACATAAATTGATGCCGCTGATGTTATTTTCGGTGAATACGTAATCGTAATATGAACGAGTAGTTTGTCTTTTTTATTAAATTGGTCACTGTCAGTTACGTTGAAAACAGCCTGCGTGAACCCTGTAAAACACCCGTTGTGGACCCTCAAATATCATGGGAGGGGACGACAAATATGTATATCGAAAGACCTCTTGTAGTTGACAATAGTGCGTCGCACGTCATGCTATAACGTATAACGTAACCTCGTTTCCAAAAACCGCGGGAATCATGTCGCGGGACGATTGGCTTATGCTCTACCTGAACGGCCTATGACGTCATGAAACGTTACCGTAACCACGAGTTGGCAGTTAGAAATCTCATAGTAACGGCAACGTCCAAAAAGGCAAAAGATGTGCCGACACCCACGCCGAAGAAACGATACCAACAAATGTTTACGATGTCGGAACATCTCGACAGGACGTGGCAGCCTACGCACGCGACGACATCACTACCGGCCGTGCAGAGGGACACGTGAAGGCACTGCAGGAGTGTGGAGTGCAGCCGTTGACGCAGTACTCCACGGTCGGCGCATCCACATTCCGAGGTAAGATTCTCATATTAGTCTGTAGAAGTCTTGCAACTTATTCCGTCTATTCTTATACGATATGTCATACCGTTAGACTCTATACGGAAAAGGCAGCGCAACCAACTTAAACGAGTTAACTAATTGTCGGTTTCCTTTGCATTTCAGGTGCCTCGCGTGTCCGGCCCATTCGCATGGTCCCGTTCACCGACGGACTCGCTGTTGCCGGCCGACCGTATTCGAACGCGGTCTTCGTCGTGAACATGCTCCGACGAGTTGTTGTTAAGGTTAGGCCTAGGCCTCTAGTTATAATAAGTTTATAATTAGAATTTACCTTTATAATCAGAAGAACGTTCCGGGGGTCCGGAGGGGGTATCTGGGGAAATTCGGGGGTCGCCCGCATCCAGATAATGGTAACTACAATTTACGTAAAGATAAATATAAAGTTGTTACTTTAATAGTTAGATGGTACATTTTATTTATTACGATTGTAAAACATTTGCTTGATCAGTTTCCAGTTGTGTTCCCGGAGTGAGCCGGAAGTTGATGAGACGACCGATCAATGATTGGCAAATGACAGCTAGCTGAAACGCAGACCCACGATCTCCGATCGTCCCTCATCAAAACCGACGGCTAGACGCGTTCACGTCCTTCGTTGTCGTCACAACATTTGCACCGAGCAGACCGCAAAAGTCCGTCGAACACGCACGAGGCCCCGATCGGCCTACGTCAAGCGAGACGTCCGTTGTTGGTAGCCTGATACCGCTGCCAGACTACGTAGGCCAACGTCTATCAAGACACGCATGCGCAGATCGGCCATCGATCGAAACTTCCGGCGTCGCCGAAAAAACTGGACATTTGTAACCAAATCCGATGTTCAACTCACAACATTCGATTACAAAAAAGACAATGTGTTGGTTGCCCTGGAGACAATGACGTTTGTTGACAAACTCGAACAATAACACCACGTGGACTCTGATCGTGTCTTGTCGTCAGTTAATAAAGTTTATGCTCCGTTAAACTTGAATAAAGTTGTTGACGTCGTTTATCTGGCTAACACTATGTTCTTAACCTCCCAGTTAAGTACCGATCTCGACGTCATAATTGCACAGTGACCATTTCACATGCATTGAATTACGCCCTACCCATATATTTAGCAGACCACTTCGCCATATGTAGCGTGGTAATTTTTTTAATTAAGTGTTAATTTCAAGACATGCTAGATAAATGGCAGGTCCGTTCCGCACAATATACGTTGCTGCGTTGCTTGTTTAGTAGTTCCATCACTTACGAGCTTCTTCGGTTACCTCGTAGTTCCTCCAGTAGAACCCCGTTCTCCCATTCCTGTCCTCGTAGTTCCTCCAGTAGAACCCCGTTCTCCCATTCCTGTCCTCGTAGTTCCTCCAGTAGAACCCCGTTCTCCCATTCCTGTCCTCGTAGTTCCTCCAGTAGAACCCCGTTCTCCCATTCCTGTCCTCGTAGTTCCTCCAGTAGAACCCCGTTCTCCCATTCCTGTCCTCGTAGTTCCTCCAGCAGAACCCCGTTCTCCCATTCCTGTCCTCGTAGTTCCTCCAGTAGAACCCCGTTCTCCCATTCCTGTCCTCGTAGTTCCTCCAGTAGAACCCCGTTCTCCCATTCCTGTCCTCGTAGTTCCTCCAGTGGAACCCCGTTCTCCCATTCCTGTCCTCGTAGTTCCTCCGGTAGAACCCCGTTCTCCCATTCCTGTCCTCGTAGTTCCTCCAGTAGAACCCCGTTCTCCCATTCCTGTCCTCGTAGTTCCTCCAGTAGAACCCCGTTCTCCCATTCCTGTCCTCGTAGTTCCTCCAGTAGAACCCCGTTCTCCCATTCCTGTCCTCGTAGTTCCTCCAGTAGAACCTCGTTCTCCCATTCCTGTCCTCGTAGTTCCTCCAGTGGAACCCCGTTCTCCCATTCCTGTCCTCGTAGTTCCTCCAGTAGAACCCCGTTCTCCCATTCCTGTCCTCGTAGTTCCTCCGGTAGAACCCCGTTCTCCCATTCCTGTCCTCGTAGTTCCTCCAGTAGAACCCCGTTCTCCCATTCCTGTCCTCGTAGTTCCTCCAGTGGAACCCCGTTCTCCCATTCCTGTCCTCGTAGTTCCTCCAGTAGAACCCCGTTCTCCCATTCCTGTCCTCGTAGTTCCTCCAGGAGAACCCCGTTCTCCCATTCCTGTCCTCGTAGTTCCTCCAGTAGAACCCCGTTCTCCCATTCCTGTCCTCGTAGTACCTCCAGCAGAACCCCGTTCTCCCATTCCTGTCCTCGTAGTTCCTCCAGCAGAACCCCGTTCTCCCATTCCTGTCCTCGTAGTTCCTCCGGTAGAACCCCGTTCTCCCATTCCTGTCCTCGTAGTTCCTCCAGTAGAACCCCGTTCTCCCATTCCTGTCCTCGTAGTTCCTCCAGCAGAACCCCGTTCTCCCATTCCTGTCCTCGCAGTTCCTCCAGTAGAACCCCGTTCTCCCATTCCTGTCCTCGTAGTACCTCCAGCAGAACCCCGTTCTCTCATTCCTGTCCTCGTAGTTCCTCCAGTAGAACCCCGTTCTCCCATTCCTGTCCTCGTAGTTCCTCCAGCAGAACCCCGTTCTCCCATTCCTGTCCTCGTAGCTCCTCCAGTAGAACCCCGTTCTCCCATTCCTGCCCTCGTAGTTCCTCCAGTAGAACCCCGTTCTCCCATTCCTGCCCTCGTAGTTCCTCCAGTAGAACCCCGTTCTCCCATTCCTGTCCTCGTAGTTCCTCCAGTAGAACCCCGTTCTCCCATTCCTGTCCTCGTAGTTCCTCCAGTAGAACCCCGTTCTCCCATTCCTGTCCTCGTAGTTCCTCCAGCAGAACCCCGTTCTCCCATTCCTGCCCTCGTAGTTCCTCCAGCAGAACCCTGTTCTCTCATTCCTGCCCTCGTAGTTCCTCCAGCAGAACCCTGTTCTCTCATTCCTGCCCTCGTAGTTCCTCCAGTAGAACCCTGTTCTCTCATTCCTGCCCTCGTAGTTCCTCCAGTAGAACCCCGTTCTCCCATTCCTGTCCTCGTAGTTCCTCCAGTAGAACCCCGTTCTCCCATTCCTGTCCTCGTAGTTCCTCCAGTAGAACCTCGTTCTCCCATTCCTGTCCTCGTAGTTCCTCCAGCAGAACCCCGTTCTACCATTCCTGTCCTCGTAGTTCCTCCAGCAGAACCCCGTTCTACCATTCCTGTCCTCGTAGTTCCTCCAGTAGAACCTCGTTCTCCCATTCCTGTCCTCGTAGTTCCTCCAGTAGAACCCCGTTCTCCCATTCCTGTCCTCGTAGTTCCTCCAGCAGAACCCCGTTCTCCCATTCCTGTCCTCGTAGTTCCTCCAGTAGAACCTCGTTCTCCCATTCCTGTCCTCGTAGTTCCTCCAGTAGAACCCCGTTCTCCCATTCCTGTCCTCGTAGTTCCTCCAGCAGAACCCCGTTCTCCCATTCCTGTCCTCGTAGTTCCTCCAGTAGAACCCCGTTCTCCCATTCCTGTCCTCGTAGTTCCTCCAGTAGAACCCCGTTCTCCCATTCCTGTCCTCGTAGTTCCTCCAGTAGAACCCCGTTCTCCCATTCCTGTCCTCGTAGTTCCTCCAGTAGAACCCCGTTCTCCCATTCCTGTCCTCGTAGTTCCTCCAGTAGAACCCCGTTCTCCCATTCCTGTCCTCGTAGCTCCTCCAGTAGATCCCCGTTCTCCCATTCCTGTCCTCGTAGTTCCTCCAGTAGAACCCCGTTCTCTCATTCCTGTCCTCGTAGTTCCTCCAGCAGAACCCCGTTCTCCCATTCCTGTCCTCGTAGTTCCTCCAGTAGAACCCCGTTCTACCATTCCTGTCCCTCGTAGTTCCTCCAGTAGAACCCCGTTCTCCCATTCCTGTCCTCGTAGTTCCTCCAGTAGAACCCCGTTCTACCATTCCTGTCCTCGTAGTTCCTCCAGTAGAACCCCGTTCTACCATTCCTGTCCTCGTAGTTCCTCCAGTAGAACCCCGTTCTCCCATTCCTGTCCTCGTAGTTCCTCCAGTAGAACCCCGTTCTCCCATTCCTGTCCTCGTAGTTCCTCCAGCAGAACCCCGTTCTCCCATTCCTGTCCTCGTAGTTCCTCCAGTAGAACCCCGTTCTCCCATTCCTGTCCTCGTAGCTCCTCCAGTAGATCCCCGTTCTCCCATTCCTGTCCTCGTAGTTCCTCCAGCAGAACCCCGTTCTCCCATTCCTGTCCTCGTAGTTCCTCCAGTAGAACCCCGTTCTCCCATTCCTGTCCTCGTAGCTCCTCCAGTAGATCCCCGTTATCCCATTCCTGTCCTCGTAGTTCCTCCAGTAGAACCCCGTTCTCTCATTCCTGTCCTCGTAGTTCCTCCAGCAGAACCCCGTTCTCCCATTCCTGTCCTCGTAGTTCCTCCAGTAGAACCCCGTTCTACCATTCCTGTCCTCGTAGTTCCTCCAGTAGAACCCTGTTCTCCCATTCCTGTCCTCGTAGTTCCTCCAGTAGAACCCCGTTCTCCCATTCCTGTCCTCGTAGTTCCTCCAGCAGAACCCCGTTCTCCCATTCCTGTCCTCGTAGCTCCTCCAGTAGATCCCCGTTCTCCCATTCCTGTCCTCGTAGTTCCTCCAGTAGAACCCCGTTCTCCCATTCCTGTCCTCGTAGTTCCTCCAGAAGATCCCCGTTCTCCCATTCCTGTCCTCGTAGCTCCTCCAGTAGATCCCCGTTCTCCCATTCCTGTCCTCGTAGCTCCTCCAGTAGAACCCCGTTCTCCCATTCCTGTCCTCGTAGTTCCTCCAGTAGAACCCCGTTCTCCCATTCCTGTCCTCGTAGGTCCTCCAGCAGAACCCCGTTCTCCCATTCCTGTCCTCGTAGCTCCTCCAGTAGATCCCCGTTCTCCCATTCCTGTCCTCGTAGCTCCTCCAGTAGAACGCCGTTCTCCCATTCCTGTCCTCGTAGTTCCTCCAGTAGAACGCCGTTCTCCCATTCCTGTCCTCGTAGTTCCTCCAGTAGAACGCCGTTCTCCCATTCCTGTCCTCGTAGTTCCTCCAGCAGAACCCTGTTCTCCCCTTCCCTCGTAGTTCCTCCAGTAGAACCCCGTTCTCCCATTCCTGTCCTCGTAGTTCCTCCAGTAGAACCCCGTTCTCCCATTCCTGTCCTCGTAGTTCCTCCAGTAGAACCCCGTTCTCCCATTCCTGTCCTCGTAGTTCCTCCAGCAGAACCCTGTTCTCCCATTCATGTCCTCGTAGTTCCTCCAGCAGAACCCTGTTCTCCCATTCCTGTCCTCGTAGTTCCTCCAGTAGAACCCCGTTCTCCCATTCCTGTCCTCGTAGTTCCTCCAGTAGAACCCCGTTCTCCCATTCCTGTCCTCGTAGTTCCTCCAGTAGAACCCCGTTCTCATTCATGTCCTCGTAGTTCCTCCAGTAGAACCCCGTTCTCCCATTCCTGTCCTCGTAGTTCCTCCAGTAGAACCCCGTTCTCCCATTCCTGTCCTCGTAGTTCCTCCAGTAGAACCCCGTTCTCCCATTCCTGTCCTCGTAGTTCCTCCAGTGGAACCCCGTTCTCCCATTCCTGTCCTCGTAGTTCCTCCAGTAGAACCCCGTTCTCCCATTCCTGTCCTCGTAGTACCTCCAGTAGAACCCCGTTCTCCCATTCCTGTCCTCGTAGTTCCTCCAGTGGAACCCCGTTCTCCCATTCCTGTCCTCGTAGTTCCTCCAGTAGAACCCCGTTCTCCCATTCCTGTCCTCGTAGTTCCTCCAGTAGAACCCCGTTCTCCCCTTCCTGTCCTCGTAGTTCCTCCAGTAGAACCCCGTTCTCCCATTCCTGTCCTCGTAGTTCCTCCAGTAGAACCCCGTTCTCCCATTCCTGTCCTCGTAGTACCTCCAGTAGAACCCCGTTCTCCCCTTCCTGTCCTCGTAGTTCCTCCAGTAGAACCCCGTTCTCCCATTCATGTCCTCGTAGTTCCTCCAGTAGAACCCCGTTCTCCCATTCCTGTCCTCGTAGTTCCTCCAGTAGAACCCCGTTCTCCCCTTCCTGTCCTCGTAGTTCCTCCAGTAGAACCCCGTTCTCCCATTCCTGTCCTCGTAGTTCCTCCAGTAGAACCCCGTTCTCTCATTCCTGTCCTCCCTCGTAGTTCCTCCAGTAGAACCCTGTTCTCCCATTCCTGTCCTCGTAGTTCCTCCAGTAGAACCCCGTTCTCCCATTCCTGTCTTCGTAGTTCCTCCAGCAGAACCCCGTTCTCCCATTCCTGTCCTCGTAGTTCCTCCGGTAGAACCCCGTTCTCCCATTCCTGTCCTCGTAGTTCCTCCAGTAGAACCCCGTTCTCCCATTCCTGTCCTCGTAGTTCCTCCAGTAGAACCCCGTTCTCCCATTCCTGTCCTCGTAGTTCCTCCAGTAGAACCGTTCTCCCATTCCTGTCCTCGTAGTTCCTCCAGTAGAACCTCGTTCTCCCATTCCTGTCCTCGCAGTTCCTCCAGTGGAACCCCGTTGTCCCATTCCTGTCCTCGTAGTTCCTCCAGTAGAACCCCGTTCTCCCATTCCTGTCCTCGTAGTTCCTCCGGTAGAACCCCGTTCTCCCATTCCTGTCCTCGTAGTTCCTCCAGTAGAACCCCGTTCTCCCATTCCTGTCCTCGTAGTTCCTCCAGTGGAACCCCGTTCTCCCTTCCTGTCCTCGTAGTTCCTCCAGTAGAACCCCGTTCTCCCATTCCTGTCCTCGTAGTTCCTCCGGTAGAACCCCGTTCTCCCATTCCTGTCCTCGTAGTTCCTCCAGTAGAACCCCGTTCTCCCATTCCTGTCCTCGTAGTACCTCCAGCAGAACCCCGTTCTCCCATTCCTGTCCTCGTAGTACCTCAGCAGAACCCCGTTCTCCCATTCCTGTCCTCGTAGTTCCTCCAGTAGAACCCCGTTCTCCCATTCCTGTCCTCGTAGTTCCTCCAGTGGAACCCCGTTCTCCCATTCCTGTCCTCGTAGTTCCTCCAGCAGAACCCCGTTCTCCCATTCCTGTCCTCGCAGTTCCTCCAGTAGAACCCCGTTCTCCCATTCCTGTCCTCGTAGTTCCTCCAGCAGAACCCCGTTCTCTCATTCCTGTCCTCGTAGTTCCTCCAGTAGAACCCCGTTCTCCCATTCCTGTCCTCGTAGTTCCTCCAGCAGAACCCCGTTCTCCCATTCCTGCCCTCGTAGTTCCTCCAGTAGAACCCCGTTCTCCCATTCCTGCCCTCGTAGTTCCTCCAGTAGAACCCCGTTCTCCCATTCCTGTCCTCGTAGTTCCTCCAGTAGAACCCCGTTCTCCCATTCCTGTCCTCGTAGTTCCTCCAGTAGAACCCCGTTCTCCCATTCCTGTCCTCGTAGTTCCTCCAGCAGAACCCCGTTCTCCCATTCCTGCCCTCGTAGTTCCTCCAGCAGAACCCTGTTCTCTCATTCCTGCCCTCGTAGTTCCTCCAGCAGAACCCTGTTCTCTCATTCCTGCCCTCGTAGTTCCTCCAGTAGAACCCTGTTCTCCCATTCCTGCCCTCGTAGTTCCTCCAGTAGAACCCCGTTCTCCCATTCCTGTCCTCGTAGTTCCTCCAGTAGAACCCCGTTCTCCCATTCCTGTCCTCGTAGTTCCTCCAGTAGAACCTCGTTCTCCCATTCCTGTCCTCGTAGTTCCTCCAGCAGAACCCCGTTCTACCATTCCTGTCCTCGTAGTTCCTCCAGCAGAACCCCGTTCTACCATTCCTGTCCTCGTAGTTCCTCCAGTAGAACCTCGTTCTCCCATTCCTGTCCTCGTAGTTCCTCCAGTAGAACCCCGTTCTCCCATTCCTGTCCTCGTAGTTCCTCCAGCAGAACCCCGTTCTCCCATTCCTGTCCTCGTAGTTCCTCCAGTAGAACCTCGTTCTCCCATTCCTGTCCTCGTTGTTCCTCGAGTAGAACCCCGTTCTCCCATTCCTGTCCTCGTAGTTCCTCCAGCAGAACCCCGTTCTCCCATTCCTGTCCTCGTAGTTCCTCCAGTAGAACCCCGTTCTCCCATTCCTGTCCTCGTAGTTCCTCCAGTAGAACCCCGTTCTCCCATTCCTGTCCTCGTAGTTCCTCCAGTAGAACCCCGTTCTCCCATTCCTGTCCTCGTAGTTCCTCCAGTAGAACCCCGTTCTCCCATTCCTGTCCTCGTAGTTCCTCCAGTAGAACCCCGTTCTCCCATTCCTGTCCTCGTAGCTCCTCCAGTAGATCCCCGTTCTCCCATTCCTGTCCTTAGTTCCTCCAGTAGAACCCCGTTCTCTCATTCCTGTCCTCGTAGTTCCTCCAGCAGAACCCCGTTCTCCCATTCCTGTCCTCGTAGTTCCTCCAGTAGAACCCCGTTCTACCATTCCTGTCCTCGTAGTTCCTCCAGTAGAACCCCGTTCTCCCATTCCTGTCCTCGTAGTTCCTCCAGTAGAACCCCGTTCTACCATTCCTGTCCTCGTAGTTCCTCCAGTAGAACCCCGTTCTACCATTCCTGTCCTCGTAGTTCCTCCAGTAGAACCCCGTTCTCCCATTCCTGTCCTCGTAGTTCCTCCAGTAGAACCCCGTTCTCCCATTCCTGTCCTCGTAGTTCCTCCAGCAGAACCCCGTTCTCCCATTCCTGTCCTCGTAGTTCCTCCAGTAGAACCCCGTTCTCCCATTCCTGTCCTCGTAGCTCCTCCAGTAGATCCCCGTTCTCCCATTCCTGTCCTCGTAGTTCCTCCAGCAGAACCCCGTTCTCCCATTCCTGTCCTCGTAGTTCCTCCAGTGGAACCCCGTTCTCCCATTCCTGTCCTCGTAGCTCCTCCAGTAGATCCCCGTTCTCCCATTCCTGTCCTCGTAGTTCCTCCAGTAGAACCCCGTTCTCTCATTCCTGTCCTCGTAGTTCCTCCAGCAGAACCCCGTTCTCCCATTCCTGTCCTCGTAGTTCCTCCAGTAGAACCCCGTTCTACCATTCCTGTCCTCGTAGTTCCTCCAGTAGAACCCTGTTCTCCCATTCCTGTCCTCGTAGTTCCTCCAGTAGAACCCCGTTCTCCCATTCCTGTCCTCGTAGTTCCTCCAGCAGAACCCCGTTCTCCCATTCCTGTCCTCGTAGCTCCTCCAGTAGATCCCCGTTCTCCCATTCCTGTCCTCGTAGTTCCTCCAGTAGAACCCCGTTCTCCCATTCCTGTCCTCGTAGTTCCTCCAGAAGATCCCCGTTCTCCCATTCCTGTCCTCGTAGCTCCTCCAGTAGATCCCCGTTCTCCCATTCCTGTCCTCGTAGCTCCTCCAGTAGAACCCCGTTCTCCCATTCCTGTCCTCGTAGTTCCTCCAGTAGAACCCCGTTCTCCCATTCCTGTCCTCGTAGGTCCTCCAGCAGAACCCCGTTCTCCCATTCCTGTCCTCGTAGCTCCTCCAGTAGATCCCCGTTCTCCCATTCCTGTCCTCGTAGCTCCTCCAGTAGAACGCCGTTCTCCCATTCCTGTCCTCGTAGTTCCTCCAGTAGAACGCCGTTCTCCCATTCCTGTCCTCGTAGTTCCTCCAGTAGAACGCCGTTCTCCCATTCCTGTCCTCGTAGTTCCTCCAGCAGAACCCTGTTCTCCCCTTCCTGTCCTCGTAGTTCCTCCAGTAGAACCCCGTTCTCCCATTCCTGTCCTCGTAGTTCCTCCAGTAGAACCCCGTTCTCCCATTCCTGTCCTCGTAGTTCCTCCAGTAGAACCCCGTTCTCCCATTCCTGTCCTCGTAGTTCCTCCAGCAGAACCCTGTTCTCCCATTCATGTCCTCGTAGTTCCTCCAGCAGAACCCTGTTCTCCCATTCCTGTCCTCGTAGTTCCTCCAGTAGAACCCCGTTCTCCCATTCCTGTCCTCGTAGTTCCTCCAGTAGAACCCCGTTCTCCCATTCCTGTCCTCGTAGTTCCTCCAGTAGAACCCCGTTCTCCCATTCCTGTCTCGTAGTTCCTCCAGTAGAACCCCGTTCTCCCATTCCTGTCCTCGTAGTTCCTCCAGTAGAACCCCGTTCTCCCATTCCTGTCCTCGTAGTTCCTCCAGTAGAACCCCGTTCTCCCATTCCTGTCCTCGTAGTTCCTCCAGTGGAACCCCGTTCTCCCATTCCTGTCCTCGTAGTTCCTCCAGTAGAACCCCGTTCTCCCATTCCTGTCCTCGTAGTTCCTCCAGTAGAACCCCGTTCTCCCATTCCTGTCCTCGTAGTTCCTCCAGTGGAACCCCGTTCTCCCATTCCTGTCCTCGTAGTTCCTCCAGTAGAACCCCGTTCTCCCATTCCTGTCCTCGTAGTTCCTCCAGTGGAGAACCCCGTTCTCCCCTTCCTGTCCTCGTAGTTCCTCCAGTAGAACCCCGTTCTCCCATTCCTGTCCTCGTAGTTCCTCCAGTAGAACCCCGTTCTCCCATTCCTGTCCTCGTAGTTCCTCCAGTAGAACCCCGTTCTCCCCTTCCTGTCCTCGTAGTTCCTCCAGTAAAACCCCGTTCTCCCATTCATGTCCTCGTAGTTCCTCCAGTAGAACCCCGTTCTCCCATTCCTGTCCTCGTAGTTCCTCCAGTAGAACCCCGTTCTCCCCTTCCTGTCCTCGTAGTTCCTCCAGTAGAACCCCGTTCTCCCATTCCTGTCCTCGTAGTTCCTCCAGTAGAACCCCGTTCTCTCATTCCTGTCCTCCCTCGTAGTTCCTCCAGTAGAACCCTGTTCTCCCATTCCTGTCCTCGTAGTTCCTCCAGTAGAACCCCGTTCTCCCATTCCTGTCCTCGTAGTTCCTCCAGTAGAACCCCGTTCTCCCATTCCTGTCCTCGTAGTTCCTCCGGTAGAACCCCGTTCTCCCATTCCTGTCCTCGTAGTTCCTCCAGTAGAAACCCCGTTCTCCCATTCCTGCCCTCGTAGTTCCTCCAGTAGAACCCCGTTCTCCCATTCCTGTCCTCGTAGTTCCTCCAGTAGAACCCCGTTCTCCCCATTCCTGTCCTCGTAGTTCCTCCAGTAGAACCTCGTTCTCCCATTCCTGTCCTCGTAGTTCCTCCAGTGGAACCCCGTTCTCCCATTCCTGTCCTCGTAGTTCCTCCAGTAGAACCCCGTTCTCCCATTCCTGTCCTCGTAGTTCCTCCGGTAGAACCCCGTTCTCCCATTCCTGTCCTCGTAGTTCCTCCAGTAGAACCCCGTTCTCCCATTCCTGTCCTCGTAGTTCCTCCAGTGGAACCCCGTTCTCCCATTCCTGTCCTCGTAGTTCCTCCAGTAGAACCCCGTTCTCCCATTCCTGTCCTCGTAGTTCCTCCGGTAGAACCCCGTTCTCCCATTCCTGTCCTCGTAGTTCCTCCAGTAGAACCCCGTTCTCCCATTCCTGTCCTCGTAGTACCTCCAGCAGAACCCCGTTCTCCCATTCCTGTCCTCGTAGTACCTCCAGCAGAACCCCGTTCTCCCATTCCTGTCCTCGTAGTTCCTCCGGTAGAACCCCGTTCTCCCATTCCTGTCCTCGTAGTTCCTCCAGTAGAACCCCGTTCTCCCATTCCTGTCCTCGTAGTTCCTCCAGCAGAACCCCGTTCTCCCATTCCTGTCCTCGTAGTTCCTCCAGTAGAACCCCGTTCTCCCATTCCTGTCCTCGTAGTACCTCCAGCAGAACCCCGTTCTCTCATTCCTGTCCTCGTAGTTCCTCCAGTAGAACCCCGTTCTCCCATTCCTGTCCTCGTAGTTCCTCCAGCAGAACCCCGTTCTCCCATTCCTGTCCTCGTAGCTCCTCCAGTAGAACCCCGTTCTCCCATTCCTGCCCTCGTAGTTCCTCCAGTAGAACCCCGTTCTCCCATTCCTGCCCTCGTAGTTCCTCCAGTAGAACCCCGTTCTCCCATTCCTGTCCTCGTAGTTCCTCCAGTAGAACCCCGTTCTCCCATTCCTGTCCTCGTAGTTCCTCCAGTAGAACCCCGTTCTCCCATTCCTGTCCTCGTAGTTCCTCCAGCAGAACCCCGTTCTCCCATTCCTGCCCTCGTAGTTCCTCCAGCAGAACCCTGTTCTCTCATTCCTGCCCTCGTAGTTCCTCCAGTAGAACGCCGTTCTCCCATTCCTGTCCTCGTAGTTCCTCCAGTAGAACGCCGTTCTCCCATTCCTGTCCTCGTAGTTCCTCCAGTAGAACCCCGTTCTCCCATTCCTGTCCTCGTAGTTCCTCCAGTAGAACCCCGTTCTCCCATTCCTGTCCTCGTAGTTCCTCCAGTAGAACCCCGTTCTCCCATTCCTGTCCTCGTAGTTCCTCCAGCAGAACCCCGTTCTCCCATTCCTGTCCTCGTAGTTCCTCCAGCAGAACCCCCGTTCTACCATTCCTGTCCTCGTAGTTCCTCCAGTAGAACCTCGTTCTCCCATTCCTGTCCTCGTAGTTCCTCCAGTAGAACCCCGTTCTCCCATTCCTGTCCTCGTAGTTCCTCCAGCAGAACCCCGTTCTCCCATTCCTGTCCTCGTAGTTCCTCCAGTAGAACCTCGTTCTCCCATTCCTGTCCTCGTAGTTCCTCCAGTAGAACCCCGTTCTCCCATTCCTGTCCTCGTAGTTCCTCCAGCAGAACCCCGTTCTCCCATTCCTGTCCTCGTAGTTCCTCCGGTAGAACCCCGTTCTCCCATTCCTGTCCTCGTAGTTCCTCCAGTAGAACCCCGTTCTCCCATTCCTGTCCTCGTAGTTCCTCCAGTAGAACCCCGTTCTCCCATTCCTGTCCTCGCAGTTCCTCCAGTAGAACCCCGTTCTCCCATTCCTGTCCTCGTAGTTCCTCCAGTAGAACCCCGTTCTCCCATTCCTGTCCTCGTAGTTCCTCCAGTAGATCCCCGTTCTCCCATTCCTGTCCTCGTAGTTCCTCCAGTAGAACCCCGTTCTCTCATTCCTGTCCTCGTAGTTCCTCCAGCAGAACCCCGTTCTCCCATTCCTGTCCTCGTAGTTCCTCCAGTAGAACCCCGTTCTACCATTCCTGTCCTCGTAGTTCCTCCAGTGGAACCCCGTTCTCCCATTCCTGTCCTCGTAGTTCCTCCAGTAGAACCCCGTTCTACCATTCCTGTCCTCGTAGTTCCTCCAGTAGAACCCCGTTCTCCCATTCCTGTCCTCGTAGTTCCTCCAGTAGAACCCCGTTCTCCCATTCCTGTCCTCGTAGTTCCTCCAGTAGAACCCCGTTCTCCCATTCCTGTCCTCGTAGTTCCTCCAGCAGAACCCCGTTCTCCCATTCCTGTCCTCGTAGTTCCTCCAGTAGAACCCCGTTCTCCCATTCCTGTCCTCGTAGCTCCTCCAGTAGATCCCCGTTCTCCCATTCCTGTCCTCGTAGTTCCTCCAGTAGAACCCCGTTCTCCCATTCCTGTCCTCGTAGTTCCTCCAGTAGAACCCCGTTCTCCCATTCCTGTCCTCGTAGCTCCTCCAGTAGATCCCCGTTCTCCCATTCCTGTCCTCGTAGTTCCTCCAGTAGAACCCCGTTCTCTCATTCCTGTCCTCGTAGTTCCTCCAGCAGAACCCCGTTCTCCCATTCCTGTCCTCGTAGTTCCTCCAGTAGAACCCCGTTCTACCATTCCTGTCCTCGTAGTTCCTCCAGTAGAACCCTGTTCTCCCATTCCTGTCCTCGTAGTTCCTCCAGTAGAACCCCGTTCTCCCATTCCTGTCCTCGTAGTTCCTCCAGCAGAACCCCGTTCTCCCATTCCTGTCCTCGTAGCTCCTCCAGTAGATCCCCGTTCTCCCATTCCTGTCCTCGTAGTTCCTCCAGTAGAACCCCGTTCTCCCATTCCTGTCCTCGTAGTTCCTCCAGAAGAACCCCGTTCTCCCATTCCTGTCCTCGTAGCTCCTCCAGTAGATCCCCGTTCTCCCATTCCTGTCCTCGTAGCTCCTCCAGTAGAACCCCGTTCTCCCATTCCTGTCCTCGTAGTTCCTCCAGTAGAACCCCGTTCTCCCATTCCTGTCCTCGTAGGTCCTCCAGCAGAACCCCGTTCTCCCATTCCTGTCCTCGTAGCTCCTCCAGTAGATCCCCGTTCTCCCATTCCTGTCCTCGTAGCTCCTCCAGTAGAACGCCGTTCTCCCATTCCTGTCCTCGTAGTTCCTCCAGTAGAACGCCGTTCTCCCATTCCTGTCCTCGTAGTTCCTCCAGTAGAACGCCGTTCTCCCATTCCTGTCCTCGTAGTTCCTCCAGCAGAACCCTGTTCTCCCCTTCCTGTCCACGTAGTTCCTCCAGTAGAACCCCGTTCTCCCATTCCTGTCCTCGTAGTTCCTCCAGTAGAACCCCGTTCTCCCATTCCTGTCCTCGTAGTTCCTCCAGTAGAACCCCGTTCTCCCATTCCTGTCTTCGTAGTTCCTCCAGCAGAACCCTGTTCTCCCATTCATGTCCTCGTAGTTCCTCCAGCAGAACCCTGTTCTCCCATTCCTGTCCTCGTAGTTCCTCCAGTAGAACCCCGTTCTCCCATTCCTGTCCTCGTAGTTCCTCCAGTAGAACCCCGTTCTCCCATTCCTGTCCTCGTAGTTCCTCCAGTAAAACCCCGTTCTCCCATTCATGTCCTCGTAGTTCCTCCAGTAGAACCCCGTTCTCCCATTCCTGTCCTCGTAGTTCCTCCAGTAGAACCCCGTTCTCCCATTCCTGTCCTCGTAGTTCCTCCAGTAGAACCCCGTTCTCCCATTCCTGTCCTCGTAGTTCCTCCAGTGGAACCCCGTTCTCCCATTCCTGTCCTCGTAGTTCCTCCAGTAGAACCCCGTTCTCCCATTCCTGTCCTCGTAGTACCTCAGTAGAACCCCGTTCTCCCATTCCTGTCCTCGTAGTTCCTCCAGTGGAACCCCGTTCTCCCATTCCTGTCCTCGTAGTTCCTCCAGTAGAACCCCGTTCTCCCATTCCTGTCCTCGTAGTTCCTCCAGTAGAACCCCGTTCTCCCCTTCCTGTCCTCGTAGTTCCTCCAGTAGAACCCCGTTCTCCCATTCCTGTCCTCGTAGTTCCTCCAGTAGAACCCCGTTCTCCCATTCCTGTCCTCGTAGTACCTCCAGTAGAACCCCGTTCTCCCCTTCCTGTCCTCGTAGTTCCTCCAGTAAAACCCCGTTCTCCCATTCATGTCCTCGTAGTTCCTCCAGTAGAACCCCGTTCTCCCATTCCTGTCCTCGTAGTTCCTCCAGTGGAACGTTCTCCCCTTCCTGTCCTCGTAGTTCCTCCAGTAGAACCCCGTTCTCCCATTCCTGTCCTCGTAGTTCCTCCAGTAGAACCCCGTTCTCTCATTCCTGTCCTCCCTCGTAGTTCCTCCAGTAGAACCCTGTTCTCCCATTCCTGTCCTCGTAGTTCCTCCAGTAGAACCCCGTTCTCCCATTCCTGTCCTCGTAGTTCCTCCAGTAGAACCCCGTTCTCCCATTCCTGTCCTCGTAGTTCCTCCGGTAGAACCCCGTTCTCCCATTCCTGTCCTCGTAGTTCCTCCAGTAGAACCCCGTTCTCCCATTCCTGTCCTCGTAGTTCCTCCAGTAGAACCCCGTTCTCCCATTCCTGTCCTCGTAGTTCCTCCAGTAGAACCCCGTTCTCCCATTCCTGTCCTCGTAGTTCCTCCAGTAGAACCTCGTTCTCCCATTCCTGTCCTCGTAGTTCCTCCAGTGGAACCCCGTTCTCCCATTCCTGTCCTCGTAGTTCCTCCAGTAGAACCCCGTTCTCCCATTCCTGTCCTCGTAGTTCCTCCGGTAGAACCCCGTTCTCCCATTCCTGTCCTCGTAGTTCCTCCAGTAGAACCCCGTTCTCCCCTTCCTGTCCTCGTAGTTCCTCCAGTAGAACCCCGTTCTCCCATTCCTGTCCTCGTAGTTCCTCCAGTAGAACCCCGTTCTCCCATTCCTGTCCTCGTAGTTCCTCCAGTAGAACCCCGTTCTCCCCTTCCTGTCCTCGTAGTTCCTCCAGTAGAACCCCGTTCTCCCATTCATGTCCTCGTAGTTCCTCCAGTAGAACCCCGTTCTCCCATTCCTGTCCTCGTAGTTCCTCCAGTAGAACCCCGTTCTCCCCTTCCTGTCCTCGTAGTTCCTCCAGTAAAACCCCGTTCTCCCATTCCTGTCCTCGTAGTTCCTCCAGTAGAACCCCGTTCTCTCATTCCTGTCCTCCCTCGTAGTTCCTCCAGTAGAACCCTGTTCTCCCATTCCTGTCCTCGTAGTTCCTCCAGTAGAACCCCGTTCTCCCATTCCTGTCCTCGTAGTTCCTCCAGTAGAACCCCGTTCTCCCATTCCTGTCCTCGTAGTTCCTCCAGTGAACCCCGTTCTCCCATTCCTGTCCTCGTAGTTCCTCCAGTAGAACCCCGTTCTCCCATTCCTGTCCTCGTAGTTCCTCCAGTAGAACCCCGTTCTCCCATTCCTGTCCTCGTAGTTCCTCCGGTAGAACCCCGTTCTCCCATTCCTGTCCTCGTAGTTCCTCCAGTAGAACCCCGTTCTCCCATTCCTGTCCTCGTAGTTCCTCCAGCAGAACCCCGTTCTCCCATTCCTGTCCTCGTAGTTCCTCCAGTAGAACCCCGTTCTCCCATTCCTGTCCTCGTAGTTCCTCCAGCAGAACCCCGTTCTCCCATTCCTGTCCTCGTAGTTCCTCCAGTAGAACCCCGTTCTCCCATTCCTGTCCTCGTAGTTCCTCCAGTAGAACCTCGTTCTCCCATTCCTGTCCTCGTAGTTCCTCCAGTAGAACCTCGTTCTCCCATTCCTGTCCTCGTAGTTCCTCCAGTAGAACCCCGTTCTCCCATTCCTGTCCTCGTAGTTCCTCCAGTAGAACCTCGTTCTCCCATTCCTGTCCTCGGTTTACACGACTCAAGCAACACGCATAAGCTGTTCAGTTGGGTCAGTTCCAGTTCCACGAAAGATACCTACTTGTCCTGCAAGCAGTTCTCCATCATGATGCTGCCCTGCGATGTCAAAGTTATACTGCTCAAAGAAGCAGTTGTATCTTTCAAGCAAGTCCTCAACGACGACTTCTCATGTGCTCCTTGGAGACTTTTAGGGATGTCACTGTTGACGAAGCTCCATCTGTGTAATCCTGCCTCCAACAGCCTCCCTTCCAACTCCACACGTCTGTCTCTTGCGGCTGTCAACTTCTCAATTTCCCCGACACAAAACTCCATCTACCACATCAGTGGCCAGATGTGACCCTGCTCGGCGCCTCTGCTCCTCACACCTGCATTGCTCTTCCGCGGACACCCGCGGATGAAGTGGCCCTGCTTCTTACAAATTAAACTGGGAAAAGTGGAGTGCAGTCAGTGGCGTAGCCAGAGGGGGGCAGGGGGTCATGCCCCCCCCCCCACAATCCCGAAAAACAATTAGGATGGTGGGGAACGGAAGACCAATAACTGGCTGCCTGATTCATGTAGTCATGAAATACAGTGGGTTTCAGGAAGCCCGTGTCAGATTTTCTTTCCCAGTCCTACCCTTTCCCAACAAAAAGTGTCAAAATTCAAATAGGATTAAGTTAGGAATTCTCCACTTCTGTCGCTGGCTGCAGCATAAGAGTTGACAGAGCAATGCAAATGTAATTATTTTCAATGTGCATGATGGCTAATGGCTATCAAGGATTCAAAATAATAGTTGTCCGGTTACAAGACTAGAGTCAAATCGCATGTTGTTGTTATTATTTTCTTGGCATCACTGTCATAACGGGTGAGTTGACCACGAATTCCTTTTCCATTGTCTTTTTTCTTCCTCTCACTTTTTTCTTACTACCTTCTCTGTCAGCAGTCTCCAATTCCTCCCATTTATCATTTTCCTCATTCTTCTCCCACTCTTTCTAGGTCATTTTTAATGCAATCCACCATCGCAATTTTGGTCTTCTTCGCTCCATTTCCCTTTCACTTTCTGGGCATCTGCTCTCTGCCAGTTTTTCATCTCCCATTTTTTCTACATGACCAGCCCATGTACATCTCATCAATTTCTTCTTAGAATTTTCCTTTTCTCCCACCGCTACTCTCACTTTATCCATTTCTCTTAACTCCCTAAATTATTCTTATACCGGGTTGTTTTTTGTAAACCTGGACCTTCTCATGTTGTTTCTGTTAGTGCCATTGTCTCTAGTGCATTTATGTATACCGGTGTAACACATGCACTGAGCACATTTTCTTTATGTTTACGTGATATGCGTCTATCTCCCCTTTGACTTTCCTCCAGGCATTTGCCCCGGCTGTAATCTTTATTGTAACCAAAGCAAGCAATTAATGTAGGGGATTTTCACTGGAAAAATGTCACTTCCTATCATGAATTTATAAATTGTAATACGCACCGTTAATGTACATGTTGTGAAGTTACTGGTTGAACGCCAACGCCACATCATCTGTGTTAAGGTAGGGATGTTTAATTATTGTTTTATCTGAGTAAGTGACATGTTGGTATTTGTCAAGGTCTTTTGTCAGTAACTTTGGGAGAGTAGCGTGAGGAATGTGGCGGCCAGCTAATGTGGCTAATGCTATGTAGGGGCTTTGGGTTCGTTTCTATAACGTCATTTCTTTCTTACTTTCCAACTTTGACGCCATTGGTCAGTGAACTTGGTTATCATGTTGGTATTAATTTTAAGTATATGTATATATATATATATATATATATAGAATTTGCTTGGTTGTCGGGTGGCCCCTTCCAATGCAAAATCCTGGCTATGCCACCGAGTGCAGTGGTGCAGTGTGTGTCAATCAAAACTCCTGGTTTCAATCCTATACTGCCATGTTGAACCTTTGACCTCTACGTTGTTTTAGTTCAATCAGCTGTGTGAATAAGTATTTAGCTATAGACAGTGGTGGATGTGTATGAACAGGATTTGCACATTAACTGTAACATGGCTGAATGCCGCAGGTAAGTGAAGCTGGTGTTTGGTTCAACAGGTCTGTCAGGGAGTAGAGAGTAAAGTTCTGAGTCGCCCTAAGGCCAGGACACTGTGCTATATGAGAACTTATGTGCGAAAGAACTTATTAAGAACAAGTTTACCTTCAACATGTTTATTTTATTAATACAAACATTACAATAATAATTGCTAACAAATAAGGATATAACAAGGTCAGTTTTATATTATTACCATCCACACATGATGAGCTGCCAAAGGTAAATGAGTATCAATAATGCCAAGTTGCAAAATTGTGAAGAATGTTGCATCTTTTATGATTTCACGTAATTACCACAAGCTTGAAAGTGATACGTTACTTGTTTAAATATTTTCAGTTGTTTTTATTTACTGCTGAAATATGCAAGCTTATAAATGGCAATTATTTTGGGATATAATTATGAAGAAAAAAGCAACTGCACGTCTAGTACAGAGAGGAAGTATTTCAATATTTTTGGATTATTTCATGATGAAAAGGCATCATATATTGAAAGATGAAATGAGGTCTATGGACCAGCCAAAACAACTTGAAGGGACATGACCACGAGAGCTTTTGTTATTTGGGTACAGAACAGGTCAGTCTGACTGGACACCCAGTTTGTTTCTATTTTGCTCACATGGCTCAATATGGAATTTGATTTCATACGTTCTCAGACACGTCTTTGAGACAGGCCATGTTTGTTGATAATACTCAACGACACAATCAAACGTCCAAACATATCACATGGCCCAGCTTCCAAATGTGTTGTTCCACTCGATGTATAAGTGTAGATCGTCCTTGGTCACGCTTGGCTTCACCTGTCGGAAGGCTGCCTCAAAGTCTGCATAGTTGATAGGTCTCACCTGCACACAGAAATAGGTGTATTTATATCTACAACGAGTAGCACACATATCTACTTGCCTGCCAGGCTGCCACAAATGAATGTCACACACATACCAGACTTGGAGTTGATCCTGCATTAGCCACTAGAGTGTGGATGGAATAAACAACTTAGTTGGAATTGTTGATGTGGTTTCAACCTCAAGTTTGGTATGTTTGTTTGTGAAATTCAGTACCAACTGAAAAAGTACCAACTAACATTTGTATTCCACCCACACTGTAGTACTCTGTAGTATGAAACGGTATATTTTTGCTTGTTTGTTTGTTTGTTTGTTTGTTTGTTTGTTTGTTTACATGTGTGTAACCCAAATTTCCATCAGTTTTGCATTTGGGCTGAAATTTTGCACGTGACCTAGTGGTCTCTCTTAGGAGTGGTTCATGAATTTACCGGGTAGTTAAAAATTGGCGTTGGATAACTTGGGGAGCTTGATCTATGTGGAGTTCTGTCTGTGGAATTCAATGTTTTTCTACATCATTGTAAAGATAATTATGCCATCTACGTCGGTGGATTTCAGAAAAACTCGGCGTACCTTTTTAATTACTGGCTATTCAGAATTGTTACCGCTTAGCACAGGCACCAGATCTGCCTGCCATGTTTGCATTTTGGCAATCTATTTCAGGGACAACTGAAAAAATGTAAGACAGTTTACAAATGTACTTGTGCCTTTCCCCCAAGCATCGCTGGGTTACACTTACAATGTTTTCTATTTCTATTCCTCCTACCCTCTCCACAAGACTGGCACACACCTGGTCTGCCGAGATGTCTTCAATGTCTGTGAACTCTATTGTGCGGATGGGACCAAGGGCTGCCTCTCGACACAGGCTGGTCATGTCAGCACCAGAGAAACCTGCAGGAGTAATACATGATTGTCATGTCAGCACCAGATAAACCTGCAAGATCAATACAGGCTGGTCATGTCAGCACCAGAGAAACCTGCAAGATCAACACAGGCTGGTCATGTCAGCACAAGAGAAACCTGCAAGATCCATACAAGCTGGCCATGTCAGCACCAGAGAAACCTGCAAGAGTAATACATGATTGTCATGTCAGCACCAGAGAAACCTTCAAGATTAATACATGCTTGTCATGTCAGCACCAGAGAAACCTGCAAGATCAATACAGGCTGGTCATGTCAGCACCAGAGAAACCTGCAAGAGTAATACATGCTTGTCATGTCAGCACCAGAGAAACCTGCAAGATCAATACAGGCTGGTCATGTCAGCACCAGAGAAACCTGCAAGATCCACACAGGCTGGTCATGTCAGCACAAGAGAAACCTGCAATATCTATACAGGCTGGTCATGTCAGCACCAGAGAAACCTGCAAGATTAATACATGCTTGTCTTGTCAGCACCAGAGTAACCTGCAAGATCAATACAGGCTGGTCATGTCAGCATGAGAAACCTGCAAAATTTACAGAGGTTTGTCATGTTGAAACCAGAGAAACCTGCAAGATTACCACAGGCTTCTTATCATATGTTGTCACAAGAGAAACCTGAAAGACAAATACTGTAGAGACAATAGAGAGTCTAAAGACACCAAGTTCTGACTGGGGTCAATGTTGTGCTAAGAGGTTATCCAGCTTGATTTACATTTTAAAATCTAACATATTAAACAGATATACTCAGAGGCCTAAAATAAGTCTATCATGTATCCAAACAGATGCTGAACAGATATGCTGTTGTTATTTTATTGCACAGTATGTTTCCATATATAATAATGCTGATAGTCACGACATACTCCATCCACCCATTTGTTAAATAGCACACACCATGTGACCATGTACCATGTGACTACGTACCATGTGACTGCTCACTGATGCTGGTCAGTTGTTGGTCAGTGAGACAGTGCGTCTGCTGGTGCAGCAGAGTGGTCACTATGTGTCTGCGGGCATCACTGTCCGGCAGTGGGATGTAGAGACGTTTCACAAACCTCCGTCTTGCTGCTTCGTCTATCTCCTGAGGTCTACAACAGACACTACCACTGACAACAGACACTGCCACTGACCACAGACACTGCCACTGACCACAGACACTGCCACTGACCACAGACACTGCCACTGACAACAGATACAACCAATGACAACAGACACAACCACCGATAACAGACACAACCAATGACAACAGACACAACCACCGATAACAGACACAACCAATGACAACAGACACAACCACCGATAACAGACACAACCAATGACAACAGACACAACCACCGATAACAGACACAACCAATGATAACAGACACAACCAATGACAACAGACACAACCACCGATAACAGACACAACCAATGACAACAGACACAACCACCGATAACAGACACAACCAATGACAACAGACACAACCACCGATAACAGACACAACCAATGACAACAGACACAACCACGAAACAGACACAACCGATAACAGACACAACCAATGACAACAGACACAACCACCGACAACAGACACAACCACTGACAACAGACACAACCACTGACAACAGACACAACCAATGACAACAGACACAACCACCGACAACAGACACAACCAATGACAACAGACACAACCACCGACAACAGACACAACCACTGACAACAGACACAACCACCGACAACAGACACAACCACTGACAACAGACACAACCACTGACAACAGACACAACCACTGACAACAGACACAACCACTGACAACAGACACAACCACTGACAACAGACACAACCAATGACAACAGACACAACCACTGACAACAGACACAACCACTGACAACAGACACAACCACTGACAACAGACACAACCACTGACAACAGACACAACCAATGACAACAGACACAACCACCGACAACAGACACAACCAATGACAACAGACACAACCACCGACAACAGACACAACCACTGACAACAGACACAACCACTGACAACAGACACAACCACTGACAACAGACACAACCAATGACAACAGACACAACCACCGACAACAGACACAACCACCGACAACAGAAAGATGACATCATCACACAGCTGACGACACAACATTGTTTGCCCCAAGAACAAAGCCAGAAGCTGCTCTCGTCACACCATGACCTGTTTCCAGATCAATAATAATTGTCCTCAAGAGCACAAAGCTGAGACTACACCAAGCTGTGTCTAGTACTGTCTACTCTGGGTATTGTATAGATTTATGTTTTGGGTGTCAGTCATTCAGATAATGTTTCGTTTACATAAATTTAATAAAGTTTTGTTTGCAACAAAAATCAGCAGATTCCCGCAAAGTATTGTAATTCACAAAGTTCTTGATCCAATTTTTTTAAATCTGAAAGATATTGTTTGAATGAACAGGTAAAATGCTTTATTCCATCTCTAAGCAGTGCTAAGGATTTGCAAACGCTGCTATGTAAGACCTTAGATAAACGTTTGACACATACATAGTCAGATGTCCCTTTGTCTTACACACCTGTTGGTTGCTCCGACAACTAAGATTCTGTCTGTCTCTGCTGTGGTGGCCCCGTCCTGTGGAAAATTCAACAATGTGCACAACTGATTACTTGTTTATATGAATCTAAAACTCAAAATATATTTTAGTGTAACAAATGGTTTCAATAATACACACTTCCGGTTTAATAACAGAGAACTAACTATTGTTGGACTGCTCATAATATGTCCTACTTAAACTAACTGTTATATCTTAAGAACTACTTATTCTGGACACATATGTAGTCTATTTAAAACAAACATCATGACGTTTAAAGGTGTATACATTATTTAAGAGGCAACACACTTCCTATGTGTTTATTGTGGTATAGAGAGTTACAATAACAAAAGCACAGACTGCTTCTATCAGACAAACACTCACGAGTTGAACAAGAAACTCTGTCTTGATGCGACGTGACGACTCATGTTCCCCGTCTGTCCTCTGAGACAGCAGTGAGTCTATCTCATCAATGAAGATGACAGCGGGCTGATGGGTGCGGGCCACGGCAAACAGGGCTCGTACCATCTTCTCTCCCTCTCCCACCTACCACAGGGACACACGGGAATGTTTGCAACCCATCTATTTATTTGAGTACTTAATGAATCTCTGAAGATATCATGATGACATCAATAAAGATACACGTTAGGGTTATAACTATTTGATTTTAATAATATCCTGTTGATAGACATTGAATATTAAACTTTGCAGACAATACTTGGCAAAAATGGGCGAATGTTGGTCTAAACCAGGTTAAGTGCTTCAAAAACCTAGTTTGGTTGTAAAAGCCAGGAGTATTATTGTGAAACGTGAGAATTGAGGAATAAGTAGTGAAGACACCGTCACAACACACATACCAAGTCAATGACACTGTCACTTACCCACTTAGATGTGAGTGACGATGCACTGATACTGAAGAAGGTGGACTTAGACTGGCATGCAATACACTTCCCTGTAAACACAGAAGCTTTGACATCAGTGGCGTTGTATTCACTGTTCACTGGCTGCCCATTTGTCAGCGCGTTCAACATAAACTTCTGTTGTTAGTTTATCATGCTGTCCATCATCTATCCCTTGTTACACACCAGCCCAATCACCAAGATCAGCTGACCTGAACCTACTAAGTGTTCCGCTCAAAGTATTTTAGATAACTTATTTAATTTATTAATTTTAACTCAAACTAAAAATCATACAAATTAGTTAATATCAATTATATATTTTATAGCTGATGTTGCTATGATTATTAGTATTATTATTGTTTTACTTCCTTTAGTGTTTTTATTTATTTTGTTTCAATGTAATGTGTATAAATTTTATTGTAATGTTTATAAATTTACTGTAACATATTGTACGTTTGTAGCACCTTTGAGCGAGTATTTTGCTTGGATACATGGTGCATAATAATTGCTATACACTATTATATTATTATTAGAAGGTCGACTTAGACTGGCATGCAGTACACTTCTGTGTAAATATAGAAGGTTGACTTAGATAAACACAGAAAGTTATCTTAGTGTTTTTGTTGGTTTTCCAGTAAAATAATATAAATAGATTGTGTACACGTGAACTCACTCACCAATGAGGGTCTTTCCTGTGCCTGGAGGACCAAATAACAACAGACCTTTTGGTGGGCCTCGAAGCCCTGTGAATATATCCCTGGAACAGATAGCAATAAAACAAATGGTGTGGTCAACTTGTCACACATTTAACATAGTCCATATTGTGCTACTGTAAGTAATAAGAAATAGTCGTGGTAGTTTTCCTCATACATTCGATGCTTTTAATTTTGAATATGGAATAAATATAAGGTGTGTGAGTAGAACCAATGCCAATTACCGACTTTACCTTAGTTGCTGTTTTTGTAGCTAAACAAGAAAATTAGCTTCATACTGAATCTGACCTTTATCTCAAATAGGTCTTGGAGTAATACAAGAAAATGACAGTTCCATGTCTCTCCAACTCCATGACTGACAGCGCTGAGAAACTGTTAAAAACATTTGTATGGAAAATATTCTTAAATCTCACGGTCGAAGCATTGGCCAGATGACAATCTCTCGGATGGTCTTCTTAGCAAACTGGAGACCAGCAATTTGGTCCCACGTCACAGCAGGTCCATGGTCTATGATCTATAGACAAAAACCACACTGGAAGAATTACACTCTACATTATTATCATAAAATACGTCTGTTTTACCAAGTTCCTACTCAAACAGGAAATATAAGTACAAGAGTAATAGCAGGAAATATAACTACAAGAGTAATAGCTGGAAATATAACTACAAGAATAATAGCAGGAAATATAACTACAAGTGTAATAGCTGGAAATATAGCTACAAGAGTAATAGCAGGAAATATAACTACAAGTGTAATAGCTGGAAATATAACTACAAGTGTAATAGCTGGAAATATAACTACACATTGTACAAGAGTAATATTGGACCATTATTTTTATTTTATACAACAAAAACATTTAATTAGGTTTGTGACAATCGCAATGATATTCTACAGAAAAATTCCCTACATAGATAACATAATAATAAAGCACATAATCAGTAGAATTAGTGTAGTGACATTATTAAGAGTTGCTGTGTATGTATGACAGTACAAGCACCCAACAACAAAGCACTGTAAGAATGAACATACAGCCAGTGTTCAAAGGCTCAGGTGCTGTAGAAGATATCCTACCTCGTTCGTAATCAACTCAATCATCTTTGCGTCAATGTTCTTCAGTCGTTCGTCGACCTCGCCCTCCACCTGTTGAACACCTTTGTTTGGTCCTGCAGCCTTCACCAAACACCCCCTGCATGTGTAGCAAACACAGGGGCATCAACACACACCCCAACAGACCTAGCTATAGTCTTCAGACACTGTAAAATTTACAAAAGTATTACTTTATGAACTGTGTGTGTTCAGACATCTACTGTGGTGTGTATATGTCTGAAAACATGCCAACAATTTAAATTTTTTGTGCACTGCATAGTTTCAGAGAGCTAAGAGAATTTCAATATTTTAAGTGTCCAAATATATAGTCATTACAGTAACTAATGTAAATGTGCACTCACTATGCAGGTATGTACGGGAGACCATCTGGCATTTTCAACTGAGACATAGTATATCTTGGGCACCAATTCAACTTATCAGCGATTAATGTCTGGCCTTTCAGTGCTTTAATTTTCCCCAAATTCACCATTTGTCAAAGGTTCACACTGTTGTAGGATTCATACCATATCTTAAAACTTTGATGGACAACCTCTCGCCCGCCCACCCATCTACACATTTATTTTCACAAAATATCACAATTTGTCTGGACTACCAGTGACATGAACTACAAATAAAGAACTTGGTTTTGCATATTTATTTGCATATAAACAACAACAACATACACAACATAGGACACAAGTGAGGTGACCATTGTACTCTTATCATTTTTTATTAGTATGTTTATAATTTTTATATGCACTTTGATTGAAGAGTTAATTTTAGTCACATGTTTAAGTAATAATTTTTTTATGAATATCTACTACATGTACATGTAAAGCACCTTAAATAGTTTTAACTAGATTTGGTGCTATATAAGTGTTTTTATGTATTTATTTACCATCACCTCAATCACACTGGGGTTCTGTGATGGCGACTACATCTGCCTGAAGCATTCATTGCAGTGGGTAATGAACAGCTTCACTTTGCCCACCTTGTCCCCAGCATCCGCCCCAGTCGGTAGAGCAGTGCAGGGACTGGCACAGCTTTTCATACTGTCTCTTCGGCTTGACACTGGAGATGTAAGCAGTATAGGACCTTCACTCACTGTATTTGGTCATCACCTGTTTATTCCCTCATGTCAACCTCATGTCGTCAGCGGTTGTGGCGTACCAGTGTGGGTCTGCTGTGGTATACAGCATGTCTGGGTCTGGCTGGACAGGAGGAGGCTTGGCGACAGCATTCTTGTTCGTACTGCCGAAGAATTCCTCCCCAAGAACCCGAAGGAGGAAGTCAAGCTGTGAAGTTGTCACAGGGAGCATCTCTTTGGTCCACTGGCCAGAGTGAATGGCCAAACACTAGGTGGCACAATGCACACTAGGTGGCGCAATGTCTTGTCTTCTGCCAGACTTATGTCACTGCGTCTGTCTCTGCACAACCCGGCCTTATCACCTCCATGCTTCATCCATGGCCTCATCCACGACTTAATCCATGGCCTCGTCCACGGCCTCATGCATGGCCTCGTCCATGGCCTCATCCATGGCCTCATCCATGCCCTTGTCCATGGCTTCATTCACAACCTCGTCCACAGCCCTGTGCTGGAGGTGGTACAGGAGCAGGCAGATGAACTAGAGCATCCTCAGTCCTCACCATCGTCATCCATGTGGACGGCCGTTGTACTCAAGTCCACACTATCTTGGACTGACACCTCATCATCACGTCCCTCCTGAAATAACAACAAAATGCAAGAATATTACTAACCACTTGTTTTTACAAATGCACAGGGCATGTAACTTTTTTCACAATAAAGCAGAAAAATGTGCAGTAAAATGTTGATTGTTTTATAATACAGCATTTACAGCATAGCAATAAATACTATCATTAAGAATGTGTTTTGGAAGAGACAGAAACACGACGATACAGTCTGAGCTCTGAGCATGGCACCCAGCCCTGGGCTTAGCCACCGCCCTGGGCTATGCCTAGGGGCATGCCATGGCTGCCAGTGTCAGTGACAATGTCGTTTTGAGTTTGTTTAAATATTTACAAACTCCTAATTTTTAAACTGAAACGGCTAACAAAATAGTAATCTAATAAACTAATCAAAAGAGTATAAACAACATTAATGTAAATTAGTCCCATTATTCTTACTGAAAATAACTTTTACATTAAGTGAGTGACACGTATGAAGTTCTGACACTGTTTGTGTTTGTCAAATCACCAAAATGTTGACATGTATCATCCTCACCTCAATCTCAATGTCAGAATGTGAATCAAATGCCTCCATCATCTTCTTTGGCAGTGTAGCATTGATACTTCTGCATAGACGCTATGCTCCAGTTCACATAATGCTCATAAAAATGTTAAATGCTCAAAAAACATTCAACAGAAATAGGCGGCATGAAAAGAAAATGGTCGGTTGGCCCCAGGCGTTTGAGTGCTAACAGATTAACAGCATGTTATATGTAATTTTAAAGGTTAGTCCCAGTGCTATGGACTATGGATATGTTTGGTTCCAGGACATTTGTATTGAGTCACAAAATGAAATGTCTCCCAGAATGAACAAATGAATCCCATGTGGATTGTTTGGAGTGCATTTCAAAAAAACGTCATGAGAACTAAAGAGTCAAAGAAATGACTGAGATACACTGTGAAGTCTCGCCAGCAATCTCACCCATCATCACAGTCGTCCCTGTTCATCACGGGTGGCACAAAACGACTCCCTGGCCCTCTCCTGGAAGACAGAGCAAGTCAGAGTTCTGGGGATCATTTAACCAACATTAAGAGCTCTTAAACCCAATTTTGCATCGTAAAATCTAATTTGATCCTTAACAATGATCTTAAATACCTGAAAACTGTCAACATCATGAAGTGCCAGCGTCACACTGCCACTGGTGTGTCATGGAAATAGTCCTCAGTAATATGGCAATGATTTTTTATGTTCTTAAAAAAATTATTTGATTTAACAGATTTTGTTTAAGGATGAATTTTCCTTAAGAGCTCTTTATCTTAGTGAAATGGTCCTCTCGTCTATAAAGGCTTGATACACTACACTGGAATGGAGGTCTTGAATCATAAAAATGCAATTCCTAATCGTATACAACATATTTGTAGGATACATATGTGGGTAGAACCAATATTAAAAGCATCATTTTTTACTGTGTGAGGGTACGCTGATGCCCCAAATTCAATACCTGGACCGGGCATGCATGGTGCATTTAGTGTAAAAAATCTGGCTCTCAACAATGTGTCCCTTGCGACTCGGAAATCAAGTTAAATGTCAGTCTTGTCTTAATCTGGGACATAAAAGAACCACTGATGCAAACAATCACTCTGGCCATGTGCCAGTGACCGCCCTCGGTGACCGCCCTCGGTGACCACCCTCGGTGACCGCCCTCGGTGACCGCCCTCGGTGACCGCCCTCGGTGACCGCCCTCGGTGAGCGCCCTCGGTGAGCGCCCTCGGTGACCGCCCTCGGTGACCACACTCAGTGACAGCACAGAGAGGTCGGTTTAGAGATAATCTTCTGAAAAAGGTTGACTAGTTGAAAGTTCAACAAAGACTACTGTAATGATAATATAAGATTTACCTGGTGCCGAGACATTTCTTTGAGGTGCCATAGGACCCTCCCCCCACACGGCCATGCTTCTTCTCTTCTTCAATTGCCTGAAGGCATCCATGAGTAAGTAGATTAAAACAGCACACACAAACTGGACCATGCAGCAGTTTTATTAGTGTGTGTTCAAACTGACATTCTGTTCCAAATCAGAATTAAATATACTCTAAAAAGTAACCCTCTACGTTACCTTATTCAAAAACTATTTTGGTCACTCTTCAGTTTGTTATGGTTTTCACCTTGGTGCTGCTTGTTGTCTCAGACAATACATGGATGGCATCAATCACAGAGGTTAATGTATAATTATACATTTAATTTGAAATAGTGTCACATCCATCATTGTTTGTGGCGCCCTCCCAACATGTTACTATACAACATACACAAAAAGGATATTTGTATACAATAAAACGCCAGTATATTTATAATATAAATTATTTATATGTATATAAATAACAAAATTATTTAATATATTATTTAATAGTGTAGCATTTTTAAAGATAAATGAATAAATAAAATAAAATACCTATTACTCATAAAGTACATAATAATCAATCTAGCAAATAATTTTTCATCACAATAATACTAATACTGGAGTGCGTGTGTGGCGTGGCGTGGCATGGTGTGGTGTGTAATTAATTATATACAGTGTATCACCAATAGTTCCGCATACAAATATGTCATTGGATGCAAACAGGACTTTTCTTTGCTTTTTGCATTATAGCTGTCTGAACTTCAGGAATGCATTATAACTGGTTGTTGCCTGCTACCTCGGTAGGAGACAAACAAACAATTCCAAATGTAATGCTGGATTAAGCCTTCACTGGATTGTTCACATGGCAATAACACTTAAGGATGTTCCCACTTTGCATAAAAATTCACAGTCAAAAGATGGCAGTATGGTGAAACTTAATATCATAAGAAGCAGAACAAAACAGTGTTGGTGTTACTTCACACTCACTATATATCAAGCGCACACACATCTGCACTTACTAACTGATCCCTGGCTGTTCTGAAGCTAGAAGCTGCTAGCGAACATCTCTCTTCCTCAAATTCCACTGTGGCGTCCTCTAGTGGCCGCTTCAGAGACTGCCATAAGAGACGTACAGTGGTAGGGCGACATGCTTCACTGATCACACCTCAATGGGACAGTTATTAAAGTGTTCTAAGAACATGCTACAATGTTTGCTAATTACGCTCAATTAAACAAGTCATAAATAGGTCTTATTCAAAAGGTCTTGTTTTAGCAGTTAAACACATATTGAGAAGGTCCTAGCCAGACAGTTGGTAACATGACATATCTGATAATTGTTTCTTTGAAGTCAAACTAAAATATAGTTGTACTCTTCCCTTTTGCATCAAAGGTCGCTAGTGATTTAAAAGTAGAATTAGAGTCATATGAATTTGCTAGGACAAAATGCTAAACTGTTGAGTATGGCTGAAACAACTTACATCCTGTCTACTGTACAACGTTGGTCCGGACCACAAGTTCCCTGACTCTACAAAAAGATGCATGCGAAATAGTGTCACTATAAACCACCTTCACAACGGTTTGTATATGGTTAAGCACCACAAATAACTTCATGATACAATTTAGACAGCTCCAATTCCAAGAAGTAATGGTGAATCTCTGTTTTAATTAGTCTCTCAGAAATTCTGACATTACTCAACATCTGATGGTAAAATTATCACAAAGCATTGCCATGACAACTTATACGTCATCATTGACCAACTCAAAGATAACAGGTGCTGAAGGCAAAGACTAGGCACTCACACTACAATAGTTCAAACAGACAACTTTAAAACATACCTCATTCGTCTCTCAGATGGTGTCTTTTACAAGGAGCAGTATATGCTATGTTATAGCACAACACAACTTAATATAAATAATTTTGAAGTAGCTTTTCTATTCACTTTTATCTAAAAATCATGTTACTCAATATAAAGTACATAACAACAAACTGACTGTTTTTTCACAGCTTTCGGATTGCTGAAGTTTATGTGTTTCAGGAGAAACAGTTTGTTCATGTGTCAGGTCCCTTTGAAGGCATGACCTCCTTATGAACCCATAGTGGCAGTGCTTTAACTTTAAAAGCCTGTGGTGATTCAGGTGTTTATATTCCTCAGAATCACCCAATCTTACCACTTGGGGATTTCTGCGACAACACACATATTTGTGTAAACATGGAACTGTTGATTTCAACAAAACTTGCTTCTGGTCATTAAAAACATACTTAAGTGGCGTATAAGAATCCATATAGTTACTACTGTATAACAGGATCTTGCAGCAAAAGCGATGGTAAAATCTCACTTTAGAAACCCACCTGATCCGGCCACTGTGGCTGTCTTCCCATTGGTTCCCAGGGCATTCCTCCTGTTCCCTCTCCACTCCCCCTCCGGTCTTGTTTGCCCATTCCACGATGACACTGCTCCACCGAGTCCAACAGCCGACCCAGACATCTTGCTTCCATTGGAAACTGGATGCAAACTGTCACGTGACCAGTTAGCTGACTGGTGATTGGATGGTTGAAGTAGAGGCTGTCGACTGGACAGTTCTACTGATCGGTGATCACTGCTTCGGCCAGTGTCAGTGGTCACTGTAGGTCCCAGTAAAAGGGGTTCATTTCTGTTGCCTGATGGAAACAGTTCACTTGTAGCAGCCTAAAAGACCCAAAACCAATATGACTACCTCTCATAGTATGGCCTGATAACATATTAGCTCCTACAAAAGTAGATGCTTAACATATTTCTTACCAACAAAGCTAGCAGTAGAAAAGCCCAGCATTCATATCTACTACAAAAACTACAACCAGAATTGTCATTGTAAAATTAAACATCTTCAATACAGAGACAGAACAGAAGCGGCAGCACTACCTACTAAAATCGAGTCTAACTTCATCTGATATTATATATATATATATATATATATGTTTTTACTTGCTACTTCTTGCCATAATGCCATGCAGAAAACATTCCCACAGATTCTGATAAGCAACAACAAAACTGGTGACAAATATCTCAAGTAATGTGCGGTTGCTGAACACCACTGGTTTGGAGATTTATGTGGACAGTTGAGAGGACATTTGGTCATTTGACATCACCTCGTTCTCCTTCAGAAACTGCTGTACAGTGTCGACTTCTAAGGCACTTTCCAAGGTCAAGGACGTTTTCCACTGTCTCTTCTCTACAACCAAACATGAATGTTTACAACGTACAATCACCTTAGTATTACAATTACCTCAGTAATAAGACCACCTCACGAATAAGGTCACAAATGTGTTCACTCTATGTTAGCATCACCTGTACTAATGATAATATCTATCTGCAAAAGCTTCAGCTTTGCACCCCATGTTTGTCCTATTAAGCACACAGTATGCTTAAGAAGTATTTTAGATGCAAACATATGTCAAAATGTGCATTCTAATAAGCGCACACCAATTATTTTGGTTGGTTCCTACAATTAGTTCAGTCTACCACACCAGGTGGCGCCACTGTGGTGCCATGTCTACCAGGTGGAGGCATTCTTGATGTGTGTTTGTGTTCGTGTGTTGTTCTGAGGTGCACATTCACATTTTGGTCAAACTTTTATGGTTAGCATAAGTTTATGACAAGTCACGAGTCAAACATTGCAGATAACTAGTAGCAGCGAAGGTGTGTTATGTGCAGTCTACAATAAGGACAACGACACATGCCATCACCATCCAGCCATGTATGTACACAGTACAGTCACCTCACTTTCTCACCAGACATGTGTGGCAAACTATTTTTGTACACATGGATACATAAGTAAAAAGGCTACTATGGCACTACAGTTTGATGATTTAACTGTTCACCTTTCATCACTGAGATTTTGAGTGACAGGTGTAGACATTAATTATGGAATGCACATACAATGTCTACTATGGAGAGCACTCTCAGGATGTTAGATGCAGCTAAAAAAAATGGGGTGTACGCTTATTAGGGCATGTATGCTTAATAGAACGAATATGGTGTATTGTAATAAATTCACTCGTGCAAGCAGACATGGCTACTTATCATATTATTTCCAACAGCCGTAATGAGCAAATTATGATTAGAATTAACAACAACTTTCTTTTTATCATCAAACATCATTTAGTTTCATCATCATTTTCCTTTCTTGTCACAAGATTTAACAACACTGCCATCAGTGCCATTGTTAAATGACAGGAGTTCAAGTTAGGCGACTGGTGATAGTTGAGAGGCTGCCAACTGGACAGTTTTAGTGATCAGTGACCTGTATCAGGGGTCAGGGGTCAGAACAAGCCCCAGTAAAATGTGTTTGTTTGTCTCTGGAATAAGGAATGGTGTTAACCATGTACCGGTTTGGTGGTCTTGAACCAGAGCTAACACTTCCTCAGTGTAACAACCAACATCTGAAGCAAATAGAAAGTAAATGCATCAACATTAAAAAATTAACTCAACATATAATTCCATTATTTCCGTGATACAATAGCTTCAATGGGGAGATTCATGCACCCATCATTTGGATGGGTAAAACCTGTTTTGGATGGGCAGAAATATCACTGGAAGGGTGGTGGACTGGTAAGTCTTTAAAAAAATCATACACGTTGTCAGACTTGATGCCTTGTAAATGGGTGACACACAGAGTTTGTAGTTTATTTCAGGGCATAATCATGATAATTAATACTCACCTGAACTCTCGTCTGGGTGTGTCAGTTAACATCCACGTGGTGTCCTAGAAGTGAACCCAGGATATACTACATATGCTCAGAATCTAACCTAGTCTAGTAGCTAAGAAATAACCAAACGTGTTAAGAGTCGAACAGATAACTGAAATGTGTTTATTCAGTTTATCCACTTTACCTTTGTCCACAATGTCGCCGTATCGTGTAAGATCTGCGTGCATCAGCATCTTGGTTGATTCTGTCGAAGTACTGGAAGACAAAACAGAACATATTTTATAATTGTTTACTTTTTTAAATACTGGTTGTATCTGAATGTCAAGCAATTGTAACAAGGTTTCCAGGTGTGACATCAAGTAAAGACAGGAACAGGAAGATAATAATAGTTTTTTCTCTCTGGGCAATCACAAAGATTTAAATATGTCATAGAGATTTAAATATGTCTTAAAGCAGGAAAAAGTACATTTGTTAAAGCTAAAATGAAACAATATATAATTTAAGACGAATTAGTGCCACTTCATAAAGGTTCAAATCTTACATTTCCGAAGCTCTGGCGTACTGAATCTGTGCCAACAGGTTACGTAACAGATCAGCCTTACTGGACACATCGCAGTCTTCCACTTGGTCTTGTACATGTAGGTGCTGCCACCTAGTGAGTAGTGGCGACTGCAGTGGATTGTCCTCCATTTCACTTCTGCAACCTAGAAACAAAAAAATTAATATAACTTAGTGGTTAATGATTTGGTAGCACAATGACTTTTGATAAAAGTACAGTTTTGTCAGCATTTGTACTTCTGCTAAACCGATTCTCCATTGTTGATATAATTCTCTTTAAGCGATATATAAATTGCTGGTACTTTCCTCAAACGTTAACATCTAAGTGTAAATACATATCATCCTCACATAGCAGGGTTCGTTGCAGATGATTTCACCAGTACCAGCTTTTCCCTACCCTTGGCACATCCCTCGCAAAAATTCCTCTTTTAATGTCAGCCAATAAAATCGCCCATGAGGAGTGTGGTTGGTCTCTGGTCTGACCGGTCATGTGATACAATTATATAGGTTGACTTCAGCCACATGCTGCTCGTATTACATGCAATGTTTAGGACATCGTATTGGGATCCGACCAATCTTGTATCCGTCTTCAAACTGGGACGCGTATTTGCACTGTTCCCATGGCTGACAAATTGGTGACGGGTGAAGTCAATTGCTATAATTGTATAATGCAACTATGTAGATAATCAGCTTTATGGAGACAATCGGCCAGGGATAGTAACCACTTGCAAGGTTCATAAATATTAATTGTTATACTCCACAACCGAGTTCAAACATTCAGCATTATCAGTGGCTCACTCTTGCTTTATTATTTTTAATTTATTAATGTGATGACAGTGTAATATAAACACATGGATTGTGAGTTGCTTTATGCGTTAAACCTTCAACTAACCTATCACTACCCTTGGTAACTCCGACTGGTCCTACCACTAAATGTTCAGTGCATTAACTTGGCGGTCAAGCCCAAGCCCAAGCCAACAAAGCTTTTTATAGTCAAGCCAAGGCCCAAGCAAGAGTACGCTAGCTAGGCCTAGGCAGCTAAAATACAGCAAATATATATATATGTATAAATATATATATCCAATAAGTATGAGGTAATTGTTGGGTCGTCTTCAGAGATCATGTCAGCTATGGGCGCACAGCACTGTGTGTGTGTATTGCATATTAATGCATCATGCTACGTTTTGCTGTCTCCAATATTATAAAATATGGGTAGGGTGTGTGTGTATTGCATAATGCAGCGTTACTAGACCCCCATTTTATAATAGTGGACTGGTCTGGAGAGGCTGTGAGCCCTAAAAGCTGACGTGATCCGTCACCAGTACGTACATCAGAAGGATTATACACTGTCATTGACAGTAACAACAATGCCACTGGCACTGTCCAGGGCCAATGCCAGTGGGCGGATGGCCTCTGTTACTCGCTCACTGTGCCGTGGCTAACTGTGTACAGAAAACTGTTCACGTACTGTCAGTGGCATTCAGTGACCCACTCATCGGTCTAAGACCGTCGCTGGCTGTGCCTACTCAAGTCTCAGAAGGTTCGCTACTGGCTGGGCTGCTGTGACAATTTCTTAAGACTTAATTCCCTCTTAAGTCGATTACATTCGGCTTGTAAAGTTATGCGAACGGGAAAATTGACTTTACGCATTTTCAGTGAAGTAAATATTCAAAAACTACACCAATTAATTACTTCAACATACGACAATAAATATGTCGTATCCGTACCAAAATGCCTATTTTACCGCCATACTGACTTTCGTGTTTCACATACAGGAGATCAGCAGCGCTGACTTTGGTTTGTTCATTGTCCACGGTGTGGCGCTACTATTCGAACGACATAACGGGAATGCGTCGTTATTTTACATTTTTACTAATCTAGTTTTGTAATCACAACAATCGGACTAATCCTTGCTTGCAACCCAGGTGTTGTTTGATATCTGACATAGTTAACAAAATTGCGTCTGCGGAATCACAGGTCTAGAACGGACAGCACATATGATTGATTAACCAGCCCCGTAAGGTGGAGCCACCGTTTCTCACCAGGTCTACTGTCTTCGTTTGGCTCCAAACAGCCCAAACTTGTGCTATATACTATAATATCATTCCTTATATACAATGCAGTCAAAGCAACGCCAGTAGTGTTTACAGACACGCCACGGGACAGCAATCTCCAGCGTAGTTGTTAAATAAAAAAACAGCAATTCCCAAAAAATGGAAGTGGATGCATGGATGCATGGTGAAGAGTCCAGTTGGAATATCGCAAATTGTGGGGGGAAGAAGTTTAGTACGCTACTATACTTCTGCTGCTGCTGCTGCTGCATGCTGCTACTACTACTACTACTACTACTACTACTACTACTACTACTACTACTACTACTACTACTACTACTACTACTACTACTACATACTACTACTACTACTACTACTACTATACATAATAATAATAAATGGTAATAATGATAATAATAATTGTTATTATTATTATTATTACCATTTAATAATGAATATTCTTATTATTATTATTGACAATAATATACAATTAATAGCGCCTAAATCCTTGGGAACCAGGGTCATAGCTAGTTCATTGTTATTGCATGAAATCTTAAATGGAAAATGATATTAACATTAATATTTATACTTAATTCCAGAACTATGTATTGCAATAAAATAAATAAAAAACCGAGCGCGCCAGGATTCGAACCTGGAATCTTCTGCTCCGTAGGCAGACGCGTTATCCATTGCGCCACGCGCCCGTGATAGTTGTTACGCCTCTCGATATTTAGGTCACAGTGAAATGGCTAGTAATTGTCTAGGGATATCTAGTGTAATATAAGATTTTGTCATCTTCTGGGTTTATAATGATGACAATCTTACTAACCTTTGATTGCAGTATGAATGTTCTTTTTTGTCTGGAATTATCAACAGAACTGTCTGGTGCCTGAATTACAGATCGGTTAGACGCCGTTAGGCGGAGCCACTATTTGTCTGCATAGAGTACTGTAATAAAAATAACTTCGTTATAAATTATATCCGCCTTTTTACAATCACGTTGGACCCGTTAGATTGCGACGGTACCAGTATTCTTTCCGGATCACCGAGCCTATGGAGTATGGTCTGGCCGGGGGAGTTAAGGCTTAATTAAGTGTAAAACCTTGGCTTGGGCAATTAAGTTTCTCACTCTACAAAGTCTAGCTAGGAGTAGGTCTAAGACTACTTTGCACCTCCAGTTTACTTAGCTGTATATTATAAATACAGCTAATACATATGTATTAGCTGTATTCATGAGTGCCTGTCTATAGACAGTAAAGGATATTTGTGTACGAGCTAGCAGTCTTCGGGAAATTGCCAGGTGGCTTAATTAAACATGGGTTATAATGCTTCCCAGAGAAGCTGATCGAGATGGTGTTCGATTCAACAGCTAGGTCTGCTAGGGAGTAATGTGTAAAAAGTGCTTTGAGCAATCCTAAAGATTTGATACTGCGCTATATCAGAATTTACCTTTTTTACTCTTGTCAAGTACGTGATAATTAATCGAGTTCGCATAGCCTACGTTACACTTAGCCTAGCTTTGCCAGCACTGGCAGCAGTGTTGAAACCATGGCAGTAATACAAAAAATATATTATTATCAATCAGAGCGACATGATATATTGGGGAGATAATAATTTATTAATATTTAGCCATTCATTAATTTTACAGAGTTCTTCATTTATTATGGTTTCTGTACTTTTGTTATCGAGTGTCGCCATATCCATTCATTTGATGGCCTGGCGAACATTATTGCTAGGCAACTTGTCACGTGATGGACACGTCTGGTCAGCAGAATCACTTAATTATATTTTTTTAATATACAATAAACTTAATAATAAAAAATTGTGATGTAATACAAATAATTAATATGCTAAACATGATTTTAAAAGATTCGGTTTATTTAAGTTTCGCTTTTGAATCGTAGGGTATATTATAATTATATGGCCCCCTATATCAACATGTTGTGAAGCGTCACGAACGTTAGTGGGTGTGGCGCTGTAATAAGTAAAAAAATTATTGTTATTATTACTAAAATGTTGTAGCAAAAACTAGTTAACAAACTTAGTTAAATCGATAATAGTAAAACTAGATGGCAAATGGCAAAATGCATCCCTTAATTACCCATTTAAAAACACAGTATCCTGGTATATACAGTGACTAATAATTTAAGGGGGAACTGAAACGCTGTAATAGCCATTGCCCAAATATAAGCACATACCAATTGGAGGATATGAACACGCGGAGCCACGGTATATTAAAAAAAATTCAAACTTGGTATCTTTGACCACTGGGCGCCGCCATATTACGTTCAAGCTGCATTTGGTTTGACTATAGGCCTTATCCAATAAAAAAAAATCCATTTTTTTCCGATTTATCTCATCAATAGACATTTCTGCGCGGAAACAAAAATGTGGTGCCAAATGATATATGATAAGCGATATAGGCCTATAGATTAATAGTAAATAACACGCGTATGTTTTTAGTTTGGTAGGAATTAAAGTCTGTTTCGCCGACGGAGCGCGTACGAGTTTGCGCGTTATTAATTACTTCATGAGTATTAATGAGGACCGACTAGTGTGGCGTTTGAAAAGATTTCATTGGTTGTAAATCGTTGTAATGTAATTAGGTTTTTTTATTTCGAACACACAGACAAATGATATTTTTATCTATATAACGTTGCTAAGGCAATGGTTGTTCAAACGATAAGCCTACTCCAGTCAGTGAGATATTCACAGCATTTACGTACACATGTATAGTATACATGTATAGTATATTGGTTGTGCATAGTAAATATGCACAAAGATCGTTAATAAACAATTAATTACAGTATAACTGAAGCACAGAACCAGTGACGTAAACCGCTTACGTCACTGGCGCGTTCGAACATCCTACGCTAGGCCAAGGGTATTTGTTCACATCACTATAACAGACGGACGGACGGACGGACGGACGGACGGACGGACGGACGGACGGACGGACGGACGGACGGACGGACGGACGGACGGACGGACGGACGGACGGACGGACGGACGGACGGACGGACGGACGGACGGACGGACGGACGGACGGACGGACGGACGGACGGACGGACGGACGGACGGACGGACGGACGGACGGACGGACGGACGACGGACGGACGGACGGACGGACGGACGGACGGACGGACGGACGGACGGACGGACGGACGGACGGACGGACGGACGGACGGACGGACGGACGGACGGACGGACGGACGGACGGACGGACGACGACGGACGGACGGACGGACGGACGGACGGACGGACGGACGGACGGACGGACGGACGACGACGGACGGACGAGGACGACGGACGGACGACAGACGACGGACGGACGGACGGACGGACGGACGACGGACGACGGACGAGACGACGGACAGACAGACAGACGGACGACAGGACGGACGGACGGACAGGACAAGACGGACCAGAGACGGCGACGGTACGACAGGACGGACGGACGGACGGACGGACAGACAGACGGACGACGGACAGACGGACGACGACGGACGGACGGACAGACGGACTGACGGCGCGACGACGGACGGAACGGACGGACGGAGGACGGACGGACGACGACAGGACGGACGGACAGGACGGACGACGAACGGACGACGGACGGACGGACGGACGGACGGACGGACGACGGACGGACGGACGGACGGACGGACGGACGGACGGACGGACGGACGGACGGACGGACGGACGGACGGACGGACGGACGGACGGACGGACGGACGGACGGACGGACAGCAGACATACAGATAGATAGAGACGGGGGCAGAGAGAGATAGAGAGAGAGACAGACAGACAAAAAGAGACACTGGCGCGTACGAAAATCCTACGCTAGGCCAAGGGTATTTGTTCACATCACTATAACAATCATACACGAGGCCTTTGCCAAGCCTTGCCTTTTCCAACAATGCGCCAGTGACAAAAACGATTTGGCTTACGCCACTCATTCAGAGCGTCAATATGGCAGCGTCCGGAATGCAAGTTAGCATGTTTTTTGGTACAAATATATTATAATTAATTATTTATTAATTATCTTTGTGCACAATTCATATGCACAACCAATATAGTGTACATATGTGAGTAAATACTATGAACCTCTCACTGACTGGAGTATCCCTTTAAGCGTACACATAATTAGTACTACCATGACATATCGTATTATCTTTCGTCACATACAGACACGTGGAAATAGTGTGCCTGAGCCACCGGTATTAAGCATGCTCTGTACAATATAATTATATAAAACTATCAAATGTGCGCAGTTTCTGTCCTTTCTCCAAAACCGTCCCATTCGGATTAACACGAATCCATTGCAGTCACTAATGTCTTCAGATTCTTTCAGCTGCAGTGCGTTCATTTGTTCGATAGTCGATTGTTAGATCTCAGACATCCCGCGAAGTGACGCTGTGAGTGCCACACACGTTCGGTTCTGATCAGTGTCCGTGCTCTCAATGATACAGACATGCCTCCATCCACTGGAAAGTAGTCAGGGCAGTACGTTGATACATGATTGAGTGAGTGAGTATGTCCCTTCGTGTGTGCGTGCGTACGTGCGTGCGTGCGCGCGCGTTGGGTATTGTTAGTGTGTGTGTGTGTATGTGTGTGTGTGTGTGTGTGTGTGTGTGTGTGTGTGTGTGTCGTGCGTGTGTGTGTGTGTGTGTGTGTGTGTGTGTGTGTGTGTGTGTGTGTGTGTGTGTGTGTGTGTGTGTGTGGTGTGTGTGTGTGTGTGTGTGTGTGTGTGTGTGTGTGTGTGTGTGTGTGTGTGTGTGTGTGTGTGTGTGTGTGTGTGTGTGTGTGTGTGTGTGTGTGTGTGTGTGTGTGTGCATGTGAGTGCGTGTGTGTGCGTGGTGAGGACAGCATGTGTATATACGCATTTGTTTGTTTAATTACGTGCGTGTCATTGTATGTATGCATTATGCATAATGCATATATGCTGTTTGTTTGTTTGTTTGTTTGTTTGTTTGTTTGTTTGTTTGTTTGTTTGTTTGTTTGTTTGTTTGTTTGTTTGTTTGCTTGTCTTGTCGTTGATTGGTTGATTGGTTGATTGGTTTATTTTTGTAAGGTCGCGTGATAAAGAAATAAAAACTGCAATGATGTAACAAAGTTATTCAAAATAATCAGGAGCTTGATATGGCTTAATAACTTTATCCAAACTGGTATATTGTTTAAAGAATTCCACCCCTACAGAAATGTAACTAAAACTTGAAATATTTACTTTGAGTATGAATGCCATACACATTCGACACGCACGCACGCACGCAAGCACGCACGCACGCAATTATTATTAAATAAAAGCAAAACTAAATATGGTTTTCCATATTCCTAATAAACGTATACAAGCTCTTACACTTAAAATAGATTATGTATATACTGAAAGAGTAGATGAATTTAATTTGCTAGGATTAATTTTAGACACTAATCTAAATTGGGGAAAACACACGGAGAAAAAAATATTAAATAAGTGTTCAAAAACAATTGGCGTATTAAACCGATTAAAATATGTATTACCATTAGACATAAAAGTGTTATTATATAACACCTTAATATTATCGTATATAAATTATTGTATTATGATTTTGCGATATCAAAGAAATAGAATTACAAGCATCCAAAAAAGGTTATGCGAATAATAACCTTAAATACATATCATAAATTTTTCAAAAATCTTAATCTACTGAAAATAGAAGATATGTTAAAGTTACAAGAATTAAAATTTTATTTAAAATATATTCATAAACAATTACCTTCGTATTTACTAAACTGGCAAATTATACCAAGTATTAATATACACAATTATAATACTCGTGCAAAAGATAATATACATACTTTTAGAGCTAAGCATGAATTTGCAATGAAATGTTTCAGACACAGCCTCCCAAATACCATAAATGAGACTCCTGATGCAATTAAAAACAAAATATACACTCACAGCTTGCATGGCTTTATAATTTATATAAAAACATGTTTGCAACTACAGTGATATATGTACTCTATCAAATTGTTACATATGTCAACTAAATTAATAAATACAATATATGTTAATGTTCATTAGCCCATCTCCACACCACATAACATTTTCTTACTTAAAGCTAATATTTCCAAATAAACATTTGAGTTAGACATTTTGTATACTAAGGACCATACTACTTTATACCATGAAATTATGGTGGCTCCTATGACAGCGACATTATTGTCTTAATAGGAGCTACCGACCCCAGTTTGTAAATGTTATATGATTGTGGTTCATTTTTTTATTTTGGTACAACAAGAATTACAATAAGTGCACACATTTGTATGTATTGTAGGCCTACCGTATAGACTTATAATAGTATGTGAACATGATATAATATGTGTGTATGTATGCTTGTACATGTACTAACGAAATTGATGTACTTTCAACAAATTCCATACCTACTTGGGTTCAATAAATATTATGGTTATGGTTATGATTATGGATAGTAGATTTCATATTTTACACCAGAAAACAAGTTCTAGATATTTCCACACATGGCGAAAAAACGCAATAACAATTATACGAGCAACCAAACTTGGTACCGCTGCTAGGTCTTAGTATTCGAAATAAATAATATTGGTGTTTTTCCAGGCGGAGAACTCATCAAGTGGTTGTGAATATTACATTACCTCCTCCATAGTTATCTTTCTTGGATCGCCCGTATCGGTGTTTAAGCGCTTGCATGTTTCTAACAAAATCATAAAATAAACGCTCAATATCTCAATATAACGTGTCACGGTCGGCAACAGAAAACACTACAGAGAGAGAGGGAGGGAGGGAGGGAGGGAGGGAGGAGGAGGGAGGGGAGGGAGAGAGAGAGAGAGAGAGAGAGAGAGAGAGAGAGAGAGAGAGAGAGACGCAGACAGACAGACACACAGACAGACACACAGACAGACAGACACACAGACATACATCAGACACACAGACAGATAGACAGATAGACAGATAGACAGATAGACAGATAGACAGATAGACAGATAGACAGATAGACAGATAGACAGATAGACAGACAGACAGACAGACAGAGGAAGGAAGAGATAGAGAGAGGGGGAAAGAGGAGAGAGAGGTGGGAGACAGAGGAGGGAAGGAAAGATTGAGAGAGGAAGAGAGACAGTGGGAGATAGATGGACGGATGGACGGACGGACGGACGGACGGACGGACGGACGGACGGACGGACGGACGGACGGACGGACGGACGGACGGACGGACGGACGGACGGACGGACGGACGGACGGACGGACGGACGGACGGACGGACGGACGGACGGACGGACGGACGGACGGACGGACGGACGGACGGACGGACGGACGGACGGACGGACGAGACAGACGGACGGACGGACGGACGGACGGACGGACGGACGGACAGGACGGACGGACGGACGGACGGACGGACGGACGGACACGGACGGACGGACGGACGGACGGACGGACGGACGAGACGAGACGGACGGACGGACGGACGGACGGACGACGGACGGACGGACGGACGGACGGACGGACGGACGGACGGACGGACGGACGGACGGACGGACGGACGGACGGACGGACGGACGGACGGACGGACGGACGGACGGACGGACGGACGGACGGACGGACGGACGGACGGACGGACGGACGGACGGACGGACGGACGGACGGACGGACGGACGGACGGACGGACGGACGGACGGACGAGACGGACGGACGGACGGACGGACAGGACGGACGGACGGACGGACGGACGGACGGACGGAAACGGACGGACGGACGGACGGACGGACGGACGGACGGACGGACGGACGGACGGACGGACGGACGGACGGACGGACGGACGGACGGACGGACGGACGGACGCAGACATACAGATAGATAGAGACGGGGGCAGAGAGAGATAGAGAGAGAGACAGACAGACAAAAAGAGACACAGAGAGACAGAGAAACAGAGAGAGGGGAAACAGCGAAATAGAGAGAACGTGCGTGAGAAAAAGGAAAGTAGGAGAGATGAGAGGAAGCGAGGGAGAGAGGGAGAGTAGGAGAGAGTGAGGGAGGGAGAGAGGGTATAGGGAGAGAAGGAGACCAAGAGATGAGTAAGAAGAGGTAGACAAATAGGTTGGACAGGTTGATGGAGAGGGAGATGAGGGGGGAATAAATTAAAGAATTAAACGACAGTTAGACAGCGAATCGAATTGACGCCATATGTGAAGTTCGAACGCGATTGTTTTGAGGGACATGGTGGCATTGAATGTAGTATGCCCTACCATTTAATATGTAACGGTCGTTTAAAAAATAATTTTCACAAAACGTATTACCATCGTGATCTTTCACGCTTACATTTTTGACAAATACAAATTCTCACCGTTTGGAAATAAACTGATCTATTTTACATGTTTCATGACTTTTTACTTATATAATTATATAAATAAATTGGTAGTTTTCAAATATGATACTCCAATAGGTAGGCGGAATACGGTACGCCCTTGGGTTTTGATTATTAAAAACCCGGTTTCAATATTAAATACCAAATGACAAAGTATATACAATGCACTAATAGGATACAACTCACCGTGGATGTTGAAGATTTTAGCAGCACAAACAGCGAAATCGTCGAAGTACATCCTTTGCTGTTTTCCGCAATAGCGCCGGGCGATGACCGCCCAAGACTTCCTGTTGATGCCCAGTCCTAAAGTAATCGCACACGAATAATCAACCCGTTGTCATGCAGGTATTTTCTGGATATATTCCTATAAATTACTACCATTTACAATACAATCATTAGGCATATGGAAATTCACTAACATTTGACGTATTCAAAATGGTTAATCGTAAAAATAGGGTGACATAAAAGGTCCACAACTAGTAATAATATAATGAGCTAATACATTCGTAAAGTCGTCAAACCGTGTACGTCTGTTTGTATGTATTTTGAAATGAAAATCTGGTGTTTGAAGTACAGAACAATGTGCGGATGATTTGTGGACAAGTTTAATTATTTATCGCCGTTAAAGCGCAATGTAACATCAAGCTTGTTGTCTTTGTAAGTGCACAGCCATATTATATCAGATTATATGTTTAAAGACCTGGGCCAAACGTTGCACATCATTGTCGGTATAGATTCTAAAAGATGCCATTGCTTGCGGATTTGTTGTGATAACATTTATTCTGTGGACGAAATGTATTAATTGGAAGTAACATTTACAAACTAACCCATGCAACAGCCACACAGACAGCTGTAATAATAGACGGATGTGAGCAATGGCATTCACATAAGAAAGCTGAGAGTTCCAAATGTCGTTCACGATATTATAGAGTTAACTTTACCTATGGACTTGAAACATTTGCGCAGTTGTTTCACGAGAACACATCCTGTTGGCCCATCACTGTACTGGAAGAACATATTCTGAAAGGATCAATAAAGTAATCAACGCATGCGTGGTTGTGGGTGCGTGCGTGCGTGCGTGCGTGCGTGCGTGCTTTGTGTGCGTGATTATATTTGCGCATACATGACCACACGATTTTCATGCAAACACATTTGTTTATTGTGTGCGCATACGTAAATGAATGCGTGTATGTGTGTTTGTGTGTGAGGGTGTGCGTTTGTAAGCTTTGTGTACGTGCATGTGTGTCTGTGTGGGTCGTTTGTTTGTTCGTGTGTCTATAGATTTATGCTTGGGTGTACGTGAAAATAATGTTACCTGCCATTCAGACAACGTATCGCAGAGTTCCCGAAATTCCGCGTAGTCCAAAACTGCATTTCGAGATTTCTGTTATGCATTAAGAATATGACAACGACATAAGCAGTTACACAATTACTGGCCGAGTAACGTAGAGTGTTGTAGCGACAAGTACATGCGTCTTAGCTGCGTGAACAAACACTAAACTAAGCTGGACTTAAAACTAAATAACAAGGACGCTTTCAAGAGTGCACTAAAACACTATATTACGTTAACAAATATTTTAACAGTTGCAGCGAAAATACGTGAACGTTGATATACGTGAACGTTGATATACGTTGATGCACCTGCGCATGTATCTGCCTAAACAAGGTGTACGTCTTATCCGTACATGGTGTACGTGTCTACTTGGAGTAGCTAGCGCATGTACACATGGGGTAGAAATTACCAGATCAAAACTAGTCCGAGAGTCAAAAGCCCTTTTCAAGGTGGACCGTGCATGAGGGACTGTATGATGTTTTTTTGCATTTTCGTGACCTCTTATACCTTTAGGTCAATAATCCGACGGGTGCCACCCTGGCACGCTTGAGCGTTTTTTTGTATAAACTTATATGCTATACCAACCTTTCGAAATTTGGCACCGTTGCAATTTAGCATCGCACTATTTTTGACGGGGTTGCTCTATTTTAAAAGTCAAGGTCAGGTCAATGTCAACAGTTAATAATGTTATATTCCTTATTACCAATTGAATAATATCTCAAGACTTCAATAATATTTTTTAAGTGTTCACCCGTCGGATTATTGACCTATAGAGGTATAGGAGGTAACGAAAATGCAAAACAAACATCGAGCAGACCCTCATGCACGCTTCATTGGCTGACACCCGGACCAAATTACCAGATGGCCGAACTACAAACGAACGAAAAAATACACATGTTTAGAGACGGTGACAGACGGCAGCAAGGATACGTCCCACAACGACACAAACGTCCGACATTCTTCAGTGCTGAATTCGGCTGCAACATAAAATTTTAACATATAAAACGAAGGAAACACGACGGATGCGCTCCGAATGGCTCCTTGTTTGCTTCCCACCTGCAGAGGTCTGTGACCGGTCATAGCTTTCAATGTAACACCTCTTGCATTTGTGTTCCTTGACCATAGCATGCTTCACGAGTGAGAATGCAGCAAATATAAACGAAGTTACTCGCCGGGGTTTTGTAAATGTTCGCGGCTTTTTACATTACGACTAATGCGTCTGCCGTGATAGACCCTGACATATTTCACGTGTGAGGTTATGTCAAATTTAAATAAGTCGTTGTCAACGTACCGGAAGCAGAAAGAGACCTGCGCCACTTACTTCCCTTGAAGACTTTGTTGAGGATTTGCTTGAGTTCCCTGGCGTCCAGCACCTCGTCGGACCCGGAGAACTTGGCAAACAACTCAGCCAGGAGGCTGCTGCTGTCTTTCATTTCCTGGGTGATTTGGGAACATCAGTGACACCAGAATCAGAAACCAGAATTTCATTATTACGACGTGAAACATTTAGATATGTAAATGGAATAAGATTATTATAGTGTTGTGCTCTGGTTTAATAGGGTGATAGTTCCTTTCCTGTGTCTTCTTGTGTTGTCAGCTTTGGTGCTGAAAAGCAGTGGCATTGGAATTTCATTATTGGAACATTGTCAATGCGCTGAAACATCATATCTGAAAGGATTTAACACATCAAAATCCGACGTCGTATGTCAGAATAATTACGTGCAATCTCACTGATTATGTTTAAGATGTTTCATTGGTATCCCATGTCCGTCGTGTTCTTGCGCTATCCTGCAGTAAGATCATAAGCTCGTGTGCCTTATTTTAAATTACCTGTCAAAGGAATAATAAATATTATGACCTACTTGAAAAGGTCCACTTTTTTCGTCAATTTCGCTGAAAACGTAAATATTATCTCAAGTGATCACATTAAGAAAATATGCCGTACAAGTGTAGAGTAGCGAGAGAGGAATTCGCGAGAAACACTCGACTACAAGTTTACTAGAAATGCAATATTATAGCGTAACACAACAAAGCCCGCTGCCCGCTGCCCGCTGCCCGCTGCCCGCTGCCCGCTGCCCGCTGCCCGCTGCCCGTGCCCGCTGCCCGCTGCCCGCTGCCCGCTGCCCGCTGCCCGCTGCCCGCTGCAACACAATGGTTGAGCAGGAAGTAAGTTTTACAACGTCGCTGACGTAGCATGCAGCGGTATTCTATACGGAATGACAGTTAGAAAACTACCGATGACTGAAAGAAAGCAAATTTCACAAGCATAAATCCTATATAAAATCATGTGATCAACTAACACAAAATGAATCGCATAGCACAAACCCTCGTTTTGTGATACATTACATTAAAAATAGCATGATACGTATAGGAGAGTAAACATGGATGTCTCTCGTCGTGCAGAGTCAGAGAAGAACAAGTTATGTATGCACAACTCCCGTCATGCAATGCTGCGGGCTCACCCCAGTTCCGCTTCCGTCTCAGTGACGGCGCGCAGGTAGAAGCTGGCGTCTTCGTTCGGCTCGTACGTGGCGGGGATGATGCAGTAGCGGCCGGGCTTCAGACTGTAGCGGTGACACACCTCCCTACATACGCACACGGGACAGTCGTTGAGCGAGAGCATTGTGTTGTTGGTGGTGTTGGCGGTGGCTGTGGTGTTGGTGTTGATGATGGAGGTGGTGATTATGTTAGCCAAACAGTGCAATATACGTCATACTGAATACAGTGAGCCAAACAGTACATTGTGAGCCAAACAGTACAGTGTGAGCCAAACAGTACACTGTGTGCCAAATAGTACAGTGAGAGCCAAACAGTACAGTGTGAGCCAAACAGTACAGTGAGAGCCAAACAGTACAGTGTGAGCCAAACAGTACAGTGTGAGCCAAACATACAGTGTGAGCCAAACAGTACAGTGTGAGCCAAACAGTACAGTGTGAGCCAAACAGTACACTGTGAGCCAAACAGTACAGTGAGAGCCAAGCAGTACAGTGAGAGCCAAACAGTACAGTGTGAGCCAAACAGTACAGTGTGAGCCAAACAGTACAGTGTGAGCCAAACAGTACAGTGTGAGCCAAACAGTACAGTGTGAGCCAAACAGTACAGTGTGAGCCAAACAGTACAGTGTGAGCCAAACAGTACACTGTGAGCCAAAACGGGGGAAACAGTGTGAGACCCAAACAGTACACAGTGAGCCAAACAGTACAGTGTGAGCCAAACAGTACAGTGTGAGCCAAGCAGTACAGTGTGAGCCAAACAGTACAATGTGAGCCAAACAGTACAGTGTGAGCCAAACAGTACAGTGTGAGCAAAGCAGTACAGTGTGAGCCAAACAGTATACAGCTGAACTGAATACTGTGGCAGTCAAACAGGTCGCACCTGTAGTGGGAGTACGAGTCCATGCGACGCTCCAGGAGCAAGGCTTTTTCGCTGTACGTGTCCCCGTCCAGGAGTTCTCGTTGCACATCGTCCTTCACCTGATACAAGATGGCGTTCAATTCATTGCTGTTACGTCTGAGTTCACAGTGGCTATAATAGTTTGAAACAGAATAGCATTTTGCGAAGGCCATACACGAAACTGGTTATCAGTCTGCATGGATTTTAATTGGACAATTTTATTCCCGCAATATTGAGATAGTGCAAAAAAATGATGTTATGTTTTTAATGTTTATTTGTACGTGAGATGATAATTTATGTCATAGGCTAATCTGGGAGTAGAAGAAATAGCAATACTGTGTTTGCAACAACATATGCTGTATGAAAACAACTGTGCAGCTCTATCGTCACAACCCTCGCAATCTTTCTAATCCATTATTATATCACAGTTATTAGGGGATAAATCGATCCACATGTTGCCTATATATGCAAATATACCAAACTTCGACATGAATGTGACAAAAAAATACGTTTCATAGACGGATTTATTGTGTTCGCGAGGCTTACCGTTCCTAGTAACCTACTTTGAATATGTCATAGCCTATTGTCTTGTTGACTTCTGGGAATTGCGCGGTTTTCTTCATACCACATTTGTCTTTCTGGATCAAAGACACGATCAGCGTGCTCGTGTTAACGTCTTCGTCATCATCCGGGTCTTGCAGAGTAACGTGGTATTGAGGATTCGTCCAGTATAAATCTACGAGAGCGATCACATTTACCAATTAAATTCACTCATACATCACAAATACGAGTATTGCATGAAGTAGTAGGTTGTGGCGAAGAACAAGACCCGAATATATGTTGTCATGTGTAGACCTACTGTTTGCTGCTTTTAGTGGTACATATTCGTTTTTCAGTTGTTTAATTATGTAAACGATATGCAATTGACATATGTTATGCCAACTTTAAATTGTGTTTTAAAAGCACAGTAACAGATTGAAGATCTTGATACTGAAACGCTTGGCGTGGCTATTACATTCAACCAGCCGAGCTGTTACAAATATTACTACAGAATAAAAAGTTTAAATATAATGTTGAAATGTTAGTGTGAATCTGTTTGTCCATCAGTACTTCTGTAAATTATCGAATAATTTGAGGAAACCGTATTGCCTTCCCATTGCTACTGCTGCTGCTGCTGCTACTGCTGCTGCTACTGCTGCTACTGCTGCTGCTACTACTATGCTGCTGCTGCTGCTGCTGCTGCTGCTGCTACTGCGCTGCCGCTACTGCTGCTGCTGCTGCTACTGCTACTCGCTACTACTACTACTACTACTACTACTACTACTACTACTACTACTACTACTATAATAATAATAATAATAATAATAATAATAATAATAATAATAATAATAATAATAATAATAACAATAATATTCCTAACCTTCGTTAGGGTGGTTGCCACAACCCCCCGCGCTCACCCCTGGCACCCACTCCCCGTGCCTGGCGTCCATCCGCCAATGCTTCCTCCGCTGGAACGACGCACAACTTATTAATCAGAATGACTACGGCTGCTATGGCGGCAGCGATACCGGAAGTGTCAGAAAATACCGGAAGTAACCACAACCGCTGCACGAATGCGACCGGGAACAGGTGATTCGTTTTCAACTCTGTAGCCTCATATCATACGAATTAGTCTAAGTCCAGGTGATTTAGAACTGTAGGGCTTATACATTTTCGAGGATCTGATGAATATTGAAGAAAACTATTTACAACGAATAAGGAATAAGAGCAGATGCTGGGTGCGGCATCCCTTCTGTACACATGTAGGCATGCATTTAGATTTGCATTTAGAACTGCTATTTTGCATATACTCGTGTCAGCGACGTAAAGAATTATTGGACAGAGATAAGAGATAAAGACTTTACTAATGTGCCAGACCCACGGCGATGAACATACTCCATGTTGATTTTATCAAAAGGATAGTATGGCTTGAATTGTCCTGTTTTGTTTATTAAAAATTAATTTAAAAAAGAAAAATGGTTTGCTATCAACCGCTGTAGTGACCACAACACGCACGGACACAGATCGTATGGTCAATGAGGTTAGTGCTGGGTCGCATGATTTAAGATGATAAATGTTAGTTTTCTGCGCTGAGTATTTCTTTAGTTAACAATGCCCTGTGTTGTGTTTGTAAAACCATCCATGTTGACTCCGTAAAAACAAAACGTTATTTCCACATAATCATAAAACTTACATATTTATACCACTGAGATAGTTGTATTATATTGACAACAGTTTGTTCATCAACTTTGAATATGCATCGAACATAAACAACAAAGATTGTTTTAATAACTACATTAATGGTTATTCGAACCATTTATTTGGCACAATACTAACGTAGTCGATAACGCTGCTTTCTGGCGTTAAGTAGCAAATTTGCAGTTCCCGGAAGTGTTTCTTCCAATCTTCAAATGACATCCTGTAACAAACCAACAACATACTATAACCTCACTATCAGCAACTTTGCAATTACATCGACCGAAATAATAATTCATAATTTTTCGTAATTAGGTTTGAGTTTCGGGGTGTTTTCCTTTGATAACGTATACAAGTTTTGTGACCTACTGTTTAATTGATATTCCACGAAGTCAACAGTGTTTCCAGAAACAAATATTAGCAAAACAGCATAATACCGCACCAGAATTCACCATCATTTTCAATTACTAGTTCCATCATCGACTTGTCTTTGTCCGAGACGTTCTTCCAAACCTCAGACCTGTAAAACCACAAAATACAGATACCTGACCAACGCCATGCAAGTATGATGAATGAACATTAGGGGAGTTCCGTAATATTTATGTCATCAATGTCCGTGGTTCCAAAACAACATCGATTACAGATGTCCGTGGTTCCAAAACAACATCGAATATCTGTAATCGTGGAATCTTCTAGAACAGACAAGCGTTAAGATATTGCAGTTTCTCTGTTTCGTGATCATGATCAGTAACTGAGTGTAGTATTTTCGGCATAATTCTGAGACGTGTGTGTGGACTTGTTTTCGTCAGGTCGTGAAGCAGTCACGTGTCTGACTCACATGGCACATGGATCCTGGGAATTGTTCCCTGTTTTAATTCTAGACAGTTTGCGCACGGGTCATTCGGCGATTAAACTACGACCCAATCGGAAGAATAGTTTGTGTGTTCTCGAAATTGCGCGTTAATGTTAAGGATTATTCTCTTTTTGGATCTCATCGGATTTTTGTCATTGTTGACCATCGGTGTAATGTCCTTCACACGCCTCACGTTTTACGCGGAAATCGTATGCGATTTGGGCCCTAGCTAGAGTATCGGTATCCGTAGAAACTATTTTGAAGTAGTATTGTATCGCATGAGGTTATTTTGTAACGGCCGGTACATACTTTACGCATGCAAGCCGACCACTACACGATTATGATTTGGAATCACAAAATATTCGCATGCGAGACTGTATAATAAATTATTTAATAATATTTTATATTTCCAGCTACCGACACTCTCGTTAGGGCACAAATCGCATATGATTTAGGTGAATATCGTAACGTGTATGACAGTCATAATAAATGTCATTATGAATAGGTCGGGAAGACGTGTTCTACGGACATATATGTTTACCTCTGTCAAACGGACGGGTAAACCACTACTTTTGCTAGCTGTTGTGACTGAGGTGTTACACTAAGTTAACAGTTCTTTCTGGTTTTTCATTGCCAATCTTTGTCACTGTTGTTGTAAATTGACCTCAGCAGTCACCCACCGATCAGACCAGTCTCCGTTCCACTCCATCTTACCCCAAGGGTTACGTAGGCGCAAAAGGCGGGTCTTTCGACCTCTAAAGTTGAACTGCAATAGAAGAGCCAACAACTGTTAGTGTCGGCCTGTCGGGTATCTGTATTACCTTGGTCAGGTATCTTAGTGCGCGAGAGCATAACTTATAGCCAAGATTGTGTCATTTACAGTTTGATTGCCCGGCATATGACTGCTTCCTTTGATGTGAACGTTGCTGAAATTAGCTTTACAACATAGTGTTACTGTAATAATATCCCCTAAAATGCGACATAACGGTATACGTCGTTTTGACGGATAATCATGTTATAAATGCAGATATGCAGATAGATATTTTTCAAGAACAACGAAAATGTGTCTACCTTCACCAGTCCGGTGACGCTGTAAGCATGTCCCTCGTATAATCCACTGGGCAGCTGTTTCTCCTTGTTCGCCGACGACTGTAAGTGAACAGATTTCGATAATCTAATTAATTATAATATTAATAACATTAAAAATAGTCACAGGAAGACGAGAAATAAATTAATAATAATAATATATAAATATACAGTGATAGTATTTTTTCAAAATTATTGTGTGTGTGTGTTTGTGCGTGTGCGTGTGCGTGTGCGTGTGCGTGTGCGTGTGCGTGTGCGTGTGCGTGTGCGTGTGCGTGTGCGTGTGCGTGTGCGTGTGCGTGTGCGTGTGCGTGTGCGTGTCCGTGTCCGTGTCCGTGTGCGAGTGCATGAATCACCATAACAAACAATGTGCAAACACGTGTGCGTGTGTGTGTGTGTGTGTGTGTGTGTGTGTGTGTGTGCGTGCGTGCGTGCGTGCGTGCGTGCGTGCGTGCGTGCGTGCGTGCGTGCGTGCGTGCGTGCGTGCGTGCGTGCGTGCGTGTGTGTGTGTGGTGCGTGCGGCGTGCGTGGGTGAATGCGGGTGAGTGTCGCACATGCCGAACCGTATTTAAATTCGCAACGAATGTTGCACCAATAGAGAAGTAGAGACCCACAAAGATTACGACGACAACAAAGAGCTGCTGAGAGGAGGACGACCTACGGTAATGGAGCAACCCATCAGCGAGTTAGTCTTGCTCAGTCGCATCATCAGACGGAAGAATCGTCGCGGAATCGAGGCTCCGTCTCCCAAGTCGATCACCTGACTCGCGCCGCCCGTGAAGTCGACGAGAGCGTCTTGAATCTTGCCACTGCGTAACGCCTCATAGGAGCCGTGAAGTCTGCGAGTTGCAGGTCGTCATTGGATTGATATCATATTATAGATGTAGTAGTATTTACAGCCACACTGAAAGTTAGCCTCGGTTACCCAGGCTCCGTGAGGTGGCAGCACTTTTAAACACCCTGAACTCTGCCTGGGGTATTAATGGGCTGCTGTTGTAACCGCCAGAGTGTCTTTACCCCGTATTAAGGTAGAGACGCTGATTGGTTCTCTTGCTGACTTTGAAATAACAAATAAAAACACGATACCTTTTTTATCAGATAATGCTGTATTATAAAAACTATTCAAAATTAAACTAATACTAAGACCAAAATAAATATAAATACAAATTTGCAGTTGTTTATTAAATAGGAATTACGGCAGGATTAACCAGTACCCGTGAGGTGGCAGCATTGTTTATCCCCACACGGATAATATTCAAAAGCCGACAAAGTCACCAGACTGTCTTCTCGGCGTAGTTACGCAGCCGACCGATAGTCGGTTAAGCGAGACTAACTGACAGTCGGCTGGGGCTCATTGTGACACATGGTAAACACCGGATATAGTGTGTATAATTTTCTACGACGAAAGACGATATCACGCCTTTCTCATCGTGAAGAAGAATTGGAGAGGCCTGTATTGTAATGCATAACAGCATTGCGAAAGATTACCGGACAGTGTTTAATTAAGACTTACTTCTACAATAATTGCAAAACAAAAATAAGTTTTCAACCACTCCTGATGCAAGTAGCTTAAATTGTTTACTATTGTTGAAAAGAGAGTGGTGCGCTTAATTACTAGAGCTAAGAGCTTGGATCACAGTTTTTTTACAATCTAAACCACGTATTTTCAAGCTGTCAAATATTGTTGATCAACGAATTGCACTTATTAGGTACAATGTAAATAATAATTTGCTACCAGTGAACATACAAAACCTGTTTACTTTGTACAATTCTGTCTATGCAACAAAGCCCAACTGTTAAACAACATTTATTTTGCTTATACCAATCTAACGAGAATGTGTCTTTCATTTAAAGATGCAGCGCAGTGGTTCCCTCGACAACTCTTTACGATGTACTAGAAACGTCCAGTGTTTTAATAAAATATATGCACTGATAATATTTTGATTACTTATTAAAATATATTGTCTGTATTGTACCTCATCACGATTGTTATTCCTCAAAATAAGTGTTGTTATATACATGCATGCATGCATGCATGCATACATATCATACATACATACATACATACATACATACATACATACATACATACATACATACATACATACATACATACATACATACATACATACATACATACATACATACATACATACATACATACATACATACATACATACATACATACATACATACATACATACATACATACATACATACATACATACATATATATTTAACTTCTGAACTATGATTCACAGCTATATTATATATAATATACGGTGAATGCATTATGATGTTGAATCTCTCTCACACACACACTCCCCCTCCCTCCTCCTCCCTCCCTCCCTCCCTCTCCTCCCTCCCTCCCCTCCCCCTCTCCTCTCCTCCCTCCCTCCTCCCTCCCTCCCTTCCCTCCTCCCTCCCTCCTCCCTCCCTCCTCCTCTCTCTCTCTCTCCCTCCCTCCCTCCCTCCCTCCCTCCCTCCCTCCCTCCCTCCCTCCCTCCCTTCCCTCCCTCCTCCCTCCCTCCCTCCCTCCCTCCCTTCCCCTCCCTCCCTCTCCCCTCCCTCCCTCCCTCCCTCCCCCTCCCTCTCCCTCCCTCCCTCCCTCCCTCCCTCCCTCCCTCTCTCCTCTCTCTCTCCCTCCCTCCCTCTCTCTCTTCTCTCCTCCTCTCTTCTCGCTCTCTCTATGCTTACTTTGCATATGCCTTCTCCAGGAGAGCGCACCAGAATTCGTTCGGCTGCTGTCGATTTTGGGCAAACACCAAGAACTTGCCGTAGCGGACCGGAAGTCGATCATCAACGACCACTTCCTGCCACCGACCGAATCGCCAGAAGGAAAAGCGAAAGATTCCTACCAGCGGCAGAAGTAACACAACAGTACGATTAATAGTAAGTTATCGCTATTATCGGTAAATGATAAATTATTGCATTATCGGTTGTTATGTTATCGGTGTTTTCTTGTACTTCTTTTGCATAACAGTCGTTTACTACGACATGAAATGTAACAAGGGTTCCCAGAAGCGCACATAACTTTATCTCGATGATGGAGAATGGCGCCACTGGGTGACGGCCATGCTTAAGTAAACAGGAACGTTTGGTGCAGTACAAGTGTAGGTCGTATAAAAACGTATTGCGCAACTGACACCGACGTGCGTTTCTGGGTCAGTGACTTCGCTACACGCGTAACTCAAAAGAGCACCCGATTCTGTTAGACTAGACACTTCATGTGTAGCATAAGCTATAAAAAGAAACACGTAGACACTTCACGCTTGACACGCTGCCAAGCGGATGTACACTTGCAACAGAATAGTTGTGTTTTAACGTATGTGAGTTATATGTAGTGTGTGAGGGCGGCGGGGTGCGTGTACGTGCGTGTGAGCGTGTGTGCGTGTGTGCGTGCGTGCCTGCCTGCCTGCGTGAGTGCATGTGCGTGAGTGCATGTGCGTGCGTGCGTGCGTGCGTGCGTGCGTGCGTGCGTGCGTGCGTGCGTGCGTGCGTGCGTGCGTGTGTGTGTGTGTTGTGTGTGTGTGAATGTGGGTATGTATGTGTGTGTGTATGTGTGTGTGTATATATGTGTGTGTGTGTGTGTGTGCGTGCGTGGTGTGTGTGTGTGTGTGTGTGTGTGTGTGTGTGTGTGTGTTCATGCGTAAGTGCGTGCGTTTGTACGTGCGTGCGTGCCTGACATTTCTTTGTAGCCATACTGTCATCGATAGGCTGATCACATTTGTTCAAATTCACATATATCAGCTCTTTCTTTTAAAACACGTCTGTGCCCATCAATATTTAACATAAAGGGCCATGAATAATGATATGCCAACATCAACACTAATCTGTGTGATCCAACAACATTCTTCCAAATATGCATAATTCATCTGCCACGGCATTCTACATTCACCTGCCTGATACACTAAACTTTTTAAATAAAACCTGCCAAATATTACCAGTGTTTAGCTCCTATAGTATTTTGAGACACTACATGAAGGTTAACTGTCCCCGGTCCCTATATAGGTCACTGATGGTATCATTCCACGTCGTATTCAACTATGACGTCACGCGGACGTTGCTAGCCGTCGTGACGTCACTACGTACCAGCGTAGTCCTTGTGGAAGCTCTGGTCAGCGGGAACGACTCTGTGCAGCAGGTTCGGCTTGGTGGCCAGTGTCACCGCAGCCGCCACGAACCAGCAGTTGCCTGTGAGTTGTAACAGAGCAAAGGTAAATTTATTTAGCGCATTTTCTGTCGTTAAAACACTCCACTGTACAATGAAATACAATCTTGACTTCAATTAAAACAATCAACCACATCGAGCTGCAAACGACGACGGATTTCGTTTGTTAAACTGTTAGCATAAACATTCTCACGCACGCACGCACGCACGCATACACACACGCACGCATATACACTACGCATGCACGATTTTCACATCAAACATTGTCAACGTGCAATAAAATACTATGTGGTTTCTATATTCGTTCGTTGTTCGGGAAGTAAAAGGTATTAAATCATTTAGCAGTGACAATGAGTTTATTTAATAAACAGCTTACCCAACGCACCCTGGCCCATATCGAATCGAGCGACTCCATCGACTATAAACTGCGGGTTTTCACAAATCTCCTGCAAGCGGTTGACATATGAGTCATAATTACAGCCTGTGTATTCAAACTGCAATTTAACACATGCGCTTTTTATGTTTAATGCCCTACATTGGCGGGCAACAAACATACAGAACGGTGGCAACTGGCAATAACAAACACGCTACACTAACTTGTTTATTGCAAGTAATACGGCCCACATCTTACAAGTTTGTGAATGTTATTGTTAGTTGAAAACCTTGAAGTAACATGATGCGACTGGTCTGTTGCAGAATATGTTATTAACTTAAACTACACAATACTTCCGTCCGTGTACCGGCAGACCTACATCCGATGAGTCGGTGGTGGGGTGGGTCAATGTACAATGTAAATCCCCAGGCAGACAGCGATAAACACCAGGCTAACAAGAATAACCGGCATTCCAACACACTTGACTCAAACGTAATTATGTTTCTTAAAGATTTGCCTATGTTCCACTACCCAAAATCAGTCAGGGCGGTAAATAAGCTCATTGCTGAGTTGATTGTCTTGACTTGAATATGGGCACGTATATCCGGTCTAGGATGTCGTTCAACGAAAGCACATGCGCGCGCGACTGGCGTGACCTAAGATGACCGATCACCTTTGACCCTATGCCAGAATGTCGAGACTGAGTTCATAACCCACGCGGCGACTGTATTACGTAATAACCATTGTCACGTGGTATAGTGACGACCTACTTTTCCCTACATTGCATATTAAGATACAGTTTGGTGAGCGCACGTGTTCACGCCAGTAGACAGTTGCATGCATCCCAAATTTACAGAGATATTTATATGTCACGAAAATCCGTAGATTTGTATTTAACGTAGTACATGCTATAAACTGCGCTGAAAACTACTGCTGTGGTGAAGTATAAAATTAACAATTATCTGGCAAGGGCGAGCTATACCTAAGTTGAACACTTAAATGTTTTAGAAATAATTTTAATACTGATTACATTATTTATTCATATATTTATTTTAATTAATTAATTATTATAACAAATCGTTATTATTGTAGGACATTTTATGTATTTTTTATTTTACTTGTATATTTTTAGAGACAACGTATAATTTAATTTTACTTGTGTATTTTTAGAGACAACGTATTTTAATTAGTAGCATTTTAGTGGCATTTTATAATTTTATATATTTATAATTTTAAGTATAATACTAATTTATGTACACTTTTATTATTTAGTGAACACTCGATAAGCCATAGGCTTCCTTGTTCACATGCAATCTGGAGCTTGGCTCTGGACGGCAACTTGTTAAATCTTTCTTAAACCTGAGACAAGGAAAAACCCTGTTTTAACGTAAATTATGATATGCATGAGTCACGCATAGTTTCGGCTGTCACAGTGTTCAAGCTGGTCAAAGATGTCGTTACCATTTGACATACACGTACATAAACAACACTCAAAACGAGGTGGAACGACATCCTGGCCCGAATATACATTCCAGACTGGTAAGCTGCGGGCCGAAAGTACGCGCTAACCTTTGACATATGCATAAACCGATTATAACCGGAAGTAGAACGACGTTCTGGGCCGGTTGACCGATTTAGGAGGCTTATGGGAACGTGCCCCTAGACATTTGAACGTTTCTTCCAAATGTTTTAACGTAGGTACGAAATATTTTGAAATGCAGTTACGCGTGCCGGCAAAATACCCCTCCTTTCAGCACCACTTCCTCTCTTCCAATGTCATAATCCGAAGCAGCGCGACACCGAAATTAGAATAGTCCGCTGAAGTTCCGGTTACCCCCCCCCATATTTACATAAATTTCATTCCGACGCTCTGGTGGTCTCACATTCTAATGAGTTAGACGTGACCCTAACGACCGGCGTTACATCGGATTCTTGGCATCCACGGAAAATATACGCCACGCATTAGTAAGGTAGGAACACTTAGAATATACGTCAGCCACGGGATCGAAAGTTCACTGCGTTTCTAAATCGCGACCCACCTCCTCCGAAATAAGACTAAATTTACCGTGATCTAATCGGTTATAATCCTGATATAGCTATTACAGTGTGTCGATCACAATCCGTTGGGCCCTACCGCCATACGATAATGTGGGGATACCAGAAACTTAGAGTATATAGCAGTTTACATGTTATGAGTATATTGGTTAGGTGTTTGTGAGTATTGCTGTGCTGTGGACGAAAAGTAAATGTTCTTAGTCTTACATTCGGAAGGTATGCAATGTGTAATTGTAAGTGTGGACATTTGATGACAGAACACGAGAAGAACATCATGTAAGAGATAATAACACCAGCAATGGTGGTAAGCATTCGAGACGTGGGAATTTACTTGTCCTTACCTTTGGCCGTTTCCACCTGACGTTAGTCGGTACGGAATGGCTAAAGAAGATCGACTTATCGATTGCCGGGAACGCGTCATCTACGAACAAGACCCCGTCCTGAACACACCGACCTTTCAGTTGGTCGTAGGTGCCCTGGTCGGGGTCAATTTTGGCGGTGGCCATTGCCGCCGGAGACAAGCGTGTGTACGGAGCGACCAGGGACATCAAAGACACGCCCGGCTGATGGAAAACCCCTGACACCAGCGAGTAGGTCCACTTAAGCCCTTCCCAGTGCACGGCACCGATCTCACCTCAGGTTGGTTGTCTAAGGATCGACTTGGAGGACTTGTCTCGCTGACTGCGTCACGTCGGCTGGCAGTCAACGCGTAACCGTGTGTTTAGGTCGGCGGCTATGATAGATGAGGCGTTGGTTGGCGGCGTGAGTTCGCTGAACGACAGACCAAGCGTGACCACAGTCTACTGAACGTCGAACGAAGCGTGTACGGTCATATTAAAAAATATATAGGCCGACATATCTGCTTCAAAACTAGTCTTGACTATAACATTATATTCAGCTGGGTAAGCAACTGGGTAAGCAACTCGCGGAAGAAGATAGTTGTTTTATTCGTCCTGGCCTCCAAATGCCGATGTCACCAGCGACTGTTGAATAAAGTGATGTATAGCAGCGTTTAGACACGCGGCTATTGTGCCCGAGGCGCGCAACGCCTTGCCACTTTTTATACACAGTAACACGAACGTAACCGTATAAGATACGTGTTTGATGGTTGGGTTAGTCCGCCCACCCGCCCGCCCGCCCGCCCGCCCGCCCGCCCGCCCG